>CM038224.1:7360821-7960821 GCA_021442155.1 Cymbidium sinense | reverse complement strand
TAAATATTCTTGAATTTGAATTTATTTATATTTGATTTGAGCTAAGTCCATGAGAGGGAATCAAAGGACTTAGGAAATATTTTTTATTTGGATTTTCAATCATAAGCTTCAATCATTTGTTTCAATCATGGATTTCAATCATTTGGACTTGATTTGAGTTTGGAGAAAATCAATTAAGTTGGAATTGATTTAAGTTTGACTTAAAGCAAGGAAGTGATGAATTTGGTTCAAGCTATAGGGTAGGCAAATTTTTCTAAGGCATGACCTATTCCTATGGATAACTCTTCTAAGTCTCTAAGGCTGGGTTGAGTGTCCACCTAATCACTAGATATGTCTTAAGACTAAGGATCTCTTAAAGCCTAAGAGAAGTCCTATGTCTAACATGGAGGGATTGAGAGCTCATTCTAAAAATGAGGTCAACAATGGGGAAGAAGATTGAGGAGTTAATGGTAGTAGTTGCAGCATTGTAGACCTCAGCCCCAGCTTACAACCCTCTCCCATGACAACCGACCATCCAGAGTTGGTACATAACCTAGAGCATCCTAGGTGCATTCCCACATAGGGTGACATTGGTAGTTTTCATAAGAAGGTTACAGATGGAACCTCCATGCATGAAAAGGATATCAAGCACATGGTAGAGCAATAGGTAAAGGAAGAGATGGCACAAGCCCGAAGGAGCTCATCTATTCCAAATGGTAGACCATACTCTGAAGAATTTGATGCAGTTCAGTACCATAAGGGTTTTGTACCATTCCTTAAAAATCTTTGATGGTAGTGAGAACCCGCATCAGCATATTGCACATTTTAGAGCCGGTTGCTACAATGTCGGTGGTAGTGATGCACTGTTGTTGACTTTTGTCGCTGCAGTTGCATTTGATTGATATGTCGAACTACCCAACGGTTCGATAGGGACTTTTGTTGAGTTTGAGCACCTCTTCATCAAAAGGTTTTCTAGAGCTCATCAAAGAGTAACTATAGGCGATCTTGTTGTAGCAGCACAAATGCCCAATGAGTCCTTTGTTGATTATATTCTTAGCTGGCGCTACCTAAGCATGAAATATGAGCTATGGCTATCCAAAGAGCATGCCATTTATATTCTTCTCAAGAATATTCATGGCCCAATCACCTTCATGCTTAAGGTCTTTACCATCCAGACATTTCCTAAACTAATCAACAAGGTGGCTGGCCTACAAGAAGATGCCAAATAGTTGCCCTTTCCCGACCAATCATCATCTCAGCCCAAGTCGCGGAAGGTGTTCGAGAAGAAGCCAGGGAAGCAGTAGTATTCCTAACCCGATAGATTGAATAAGCCATATTCATTTAGGAGATAGGTAGTTAGGAAAAACTTTAAGAATTTCTTAAAAAAACCTGACTTTAAGTTACTAGAGCCCAAAAGGCTGGAGGATGTGGGCAAGAGTGATAATCATAACTATTTCCCCTACCACCGTATGGTTAGCCATGTCTTAGATGATTGTATTACATTTAAGGGCTGGCTTGAGCGTAGTTATAAGTTAAGCACTGTAGTTATCCCCAAGGAATACTTATTAGAACAACCTTTCAGTTCTATTATGATAATTCTCTAGAAAACATGTGATCCTCTTAAGACTAAAGAAGGTTGGCATATTATCTTATCTCCGAACCTCTAAAAGAGTAGTTTCTAAAATTAAGAAACTCTCTCTACAAGTGTTTGAGGCAGCTCATACCTCCAACACTAAAGAAGGTTTGTAAGTTGCCAAATACAACTTAAAGAAGGTGACCTAGCAATAGCGATCCAGCCTTGACTAGAATAGCACTACAACCATCATCCAGTTCAATGCTCCATCCACCATTCCTACTACTTCTTCTTCTAGCTCCTCTTCCAGGTGAGCATTGTATCGGACAAGGAACTAAATCCCTTATCTGCTTACTTTATTAGATTTCTATCATGTACCTCCACCTAAGAAGAAATCAATGAAGGAAGCTTTCACTTACATCTTGTCCAATTCTGATGCTTTAGATTTTATTCCTCTTAAAAACTCTCCAAAGTCTAGAAAATAATAATGATAGCTCTAGATATTCTAATCCATTCTCTTCTGATTTAGAATCAGACTTTCCTTTTCTGAATCAATCAGTTCACCTCTTGAGATTGACTTGGAGTCGACTAACTCTGATGAACCCATAGGAGAAGTTGTAGGTATACCAGATGAGAAGGAAGAACTTTCCACAAGTCCATCATTCCAAGAAGTCATTGAAGTCAATTTGTGCAGTGGCAAAGTTCTACCTCCTAGGATAGCACCTCTTGATAAGGGTAAGCAAGTCATTGGTTCTAGTAAGTATATATCCCTTCCACAAGATGCTCCACCCAAGGATATACTTATAGAGGACCAAGTCAAAGTTGATTACAATGATCTAGCATATCTTAGAAAGTTGTCAGCTAAATTAAGCATATATGATGCCTTATCTTATCCAAAGAGATGAGGGAATCTCTAATCAAAGCTCTTCTTGATTCAGAGATATGCTTAGCTTAACTGACCCTATTAAAGAGGATACACGTACCTCTAAGGACATCTTGGGAGTAACATTCAGTGATGAAGACTTGCTTCTAGGAATGACCAAGCATAACCTCCCTCTTTACATTACAATGGATGTTGGCAGATGCAGGATATCAAGAGTTATGGTTGACCAAGGTGCATCAGTCAACATTATGAGTTTAAGAACCCTTGCCTATTTGAGAATCGATATCTCTTCCAAAAAGAGAGGATGATGTTGAGAGGATTCAATGAATAAGGTGAGAGGGCCATGATTCATAGTATTGCCATTAGAGATAAATGATTGGAAGACTGAAGCCAAGTTCCATATCATATACTTGGATACATCTTTCAATGCTTTGCTTGGGAGACCATGGATACATGAGAATAATGCAGTTCCATCTTCTCTACATCAGTGTATGAAGTTCATGAGAAGGCAAAATTGTAGACTACGTCAAAGGAGATCTCAAGCCCTTCCCAGTTCATGAGGTCGGGATATATGATGATGCAGCCTATTTTCTTCCCCAAAATCAATAAGTCCATTCTCGTGAATCTAATCAAGATCCCCAAGAGGGACAAAAAAAAAGAAAAGAAAAAGAAAAATAAATAGAAAATTAAAAGAAAAAAAGAAATAGAAAAAGAAAATAAAAGAAAGCAAGATATGGACTCAGGGGAAGATATAGAGCCTGATATTAGATTCCACCCACTGTTCATTACTCCATTTGAACACATGGGTAGGATGACCTGACCTCCACCAGGTAGAGAAAGAGGCAGTTAAGAAGCAGCCCTCGAGGTGAAAACCTTCTTATTGGCCACCCAATAGGAGGCATGTGTCAGCCACCAGGAGTACACCTACTATCCACATAGACTAAGAATCTAGTTCAGAGGATGAGTCTTATGTGGTTAGCACACCAGCCAACTCTTCTCAATAGCAGATCCCTTTTAAGGTGATGTTGGAGTGTGACAGTGATAAAGATCAGTCTCTAAAGCAAAACATAAGTGTATCCAAGTCTGCATATGAAACAGTCAGGAGTCAGTTGGGAACGTTGGCTCTAACCCCACTTTCCTCTTAGGGAGTTGAGAGTTTGATAGTTAAGGAAGCCCCTAAGTCAACCATAGATAGGAAGATTCAAAGGTTCTTTTTGGGAGCATCATTCACAAGTTAAGAAGTTAATATAAAACTTGAGGATAATTCATATAAAGATTTAATATAATTGCCTTTTGATTGGTATTCGCCTTGTGTTCTTAATTTAGCAAAGAAGGGATTAATCCCACACACTTGGTCTAAACATAGGTCAGACTATTTTGAAAGGCCATGGGACAACCAAAGACATCCTCAATCACGACAGGATTTCATTGGATCATCAATGACAATCATTACTGTCATCACCAATCTTTTGGAATATAATAGGTTCTTTTCAAATCATGCTAACTCATATGAGGAGGTGTGTTTAGAAACTTTGGATGATCTAAATGAATTTGAAGTCAAAGATGCACTGCCAAAGTTTGAAGAAAAGATCAAGTCAACCATTGATGAACTTAAAGAGATCAACTTAGGGACTGAAGAAAATTCACATCCATACATCATTGTTGAATGAAAATGACTTGATTAGGCTATTGGGAAGTTTAAGGGCTTGCATGGAGTTATGAAATGTTTGATTTATCTCCTATCATGGCTAGCAATAGAACATACCCATCAAGCAAGCTCCTAGACGCATGCGATTAGACATTGAACAATAGGTCATTTCTGAAGTCAAGAAATTGATCGATGTTGGTTTTATCAGGGAAAAAAAATATCCTACCTGGTTGGCCAGTGTCATTTCAGTTAAGAAGAAGAATGACTAGATTAACATATGCATCAATTTTAGGGATCTAAATAAGGTATGTCCTAAAGATGAATTTCTACTACCAATCCCAGAACTCATGATGGACATTGCCTCATCTCATGCAATTTTCTCCTTCATGGATGGCTCATATGGATACAACCAAATAAAGATGGCTCTTGAAGATGAAAGAAACGCTACTTTTTGAACTCCGATCAAAATTTATTGTTATAAGGTCATGCCTTTATGCCTTAAAATGCGGTACCTACCGTGAGCCATGACTTGAATCTTGATGAACTCATTCATTAAGGCATGTTATATCGATGATCTTGTAGTAAAAGAAAAGGAAGGCCATCTCTTTGACTTGAAAGTAATTTTTGAATGGATAAGACAATATAACCTCAAAATGAATCCCCTAAAGTGTGTATTCAGAGTAGCTTTAGGAAAATTTCTTGGGTTTATTGTTCAACACCGTGGAATAGAAATCAATCCAGAGAAGATCAAAGCTATCTTAGAAAAGCCACCCCCTAAAAGTTTAACACAACTCAGGTCATTCCAAGGCCAGTTGGCATATCTAAGACGCTTCATTTCCAACTTATCAAGAAGATTCCAACCATTTTCAGCACTTATCAAAAAGGATGCCAAGTTCAAGTGGGATGATAAGTGCCACCATGCCTTGAAGACATTCAATACTAATTGGAGTTCTAGACCCTTATCTCAAGCCACTCATATTATATATTGTTGTGTTAAATGACTTCCTTAGTATTTTTTTGGCTCAAACCAATGACAAAGGGAAGTAGAACGCTCTCTATTATCTCAGTCATCATTAACTACTAACTATCCACTATTGAAAAGCCTTGCTAGCTTTAATCTTTGCATCTCAAAAGCTACGACATTACATGCCTGAACTTGATCTCTAGAATCAATCTACTAATATCTCATGACATTAGATGTTATCTAGAAGGTTGGCGTGTTGGTCCATGATTTTATTATAGTTTTACATCACATTCATACCCCTGAGTGCGGTGAAAGAACAAGCACTAGCAAATTTTTCAGCAACACACCCACTTTATGTCGATTCTCCAATTAGTGAGGACCTCCCTGATGAACAAATCATGAACTTAGGGTACACTAGCATTCACCTCTGAGAGATGTATTTTTACAGTGTAGCTTCCTTTCAAAAGAGAGAAAAACCACAATCTACTCTTCCAGGAAAAGTAGGGATAGGAATAGTTCTCCTAACTCCAGACCACGATATGATGAGCTTCTCATATCATCTATCCAATCCATGCACCAACAATGAAGCTGAATATGAAGCTCTGATTGTCGATCTGGAGTTAGCCATTATACTATGCATCTATAGTATCAATATCTTTGATTCTTAATTAGTTATTAGCCAAATAGCTAGGTCTTACAAGGTTCTAAAGCCTAAGCTCCATCATTACCACAAGTAACTATGGAGCTATTGGCCCAAATCCTAGAGGTTACCATCTATAAGATTCCTCAAGGAGAGAATGCAGTGGATGTATTAGCCAAGCTTACTAAGGAGTTGGCATGTCCAGAAGATGAGTCCATACCAATAAGGGTCCAAAATAAACAAGTCAAATCCTTTGTTGATGTTAAACTCATTAAGAGATTCTCTCTTGAAGGGGAGGTTGTACATGCCAAAAAGGATGATGAGCTAGATTGGAGGCAACCATTCATGGATTATCTAAATATGGGAAAACTACCTCAAGAGAAGTCACTAGAAAATCAGGTGAAACAAAGAGCCTTTCATACAATCTCATGGATGGCACCTTGTACCGATGATCCTTCAATCATATGTGGTTACATTATTTTGATAAACACGAAGCCTGTAAGATCGTGAGGTACACTCAGGTTTATGTGGAGCGCATCAGTCCGGTCTGAAGATGAAAGCCAAGATCAAGAGACTAGGATACTACTGGCCTTTGATGATCATAGAATGCATGGATGTAGCTAGGAGATGTACCAATGTTAGGTGCACAGTGTGGTCCTCCACCAACCACCCAACATTCTACATCTTACATTGGCCTCATGGCCATTTGAGTGTTGGGGTACTGACATAGTGGGTCTGATCGATCCTCCTTCTTCCAAGAGTCGTTGATTCATTCTAGCTACCATCGACTACTTTTCCAAGTGGGAAGCAATCCCACTTAGAGAGTTCATATCTTAGCATGTGCTCCAGTTTTTTAGGAACCATATCGTATATAGGTTCAGGGTGCCTCATTGAATTATATCCGATAATGGTACTACATTCAAGAGCATTAAAATCAACAGCTTTGCCCGGAGACACAGCATAGATTGAAGATATTCTACCATCTACTACCCAAGGGAAAATGGCTTAGCATAAGCCTTCAACAAAACTCTCATCCAAATATTAAATAAGACACTTGACGATAAGAAACAATAGTGGCATGAGCAGTTAATTGAAGCATTGTGGGCTTACTGTATCACATATAGAACTCCAACCCAATCTAACCATTTCTCTTAGTGTATGGGTCTGAAGCCATTCTACCATTAGAAGTCCAACTCCCATCACTAAGGATAGTCGTGGGTAGTAAAATCATAACGAAGCAGAATGCTAAGTTGTGGTTGGAAGAGCTCAAAGGTTTGGAGGAGAGACACCTCCGGGCATGCCAGAACCTCGAGTTGTACAAAGCCAAAATGATTCAAGCTCACAACAAGTTGGTTTGGCCTAGAGCTTTTCAAGTAGGAGAGCTTGTTTTAGTTCTAAGGTGACCAATTATTGCCCGTTGAAAGATGGGAGGTAACTCTGAACCCACTTGAGAAGGCCCTTTTACCATAGAGAAGGCCTACTAAGGAGGATCTGATCAACTTATAAATTTCAAGGGAGAGTGTCTGATGCTTCCAATCAATGGGCTCTACTTAAAGAAATACTATCCATAAATCTTGTTTGAAAATAATCATCAATAAAACTTCTTTTCATATCAATTTCCATCTTATGCATTAGAAATATCTTTTGCTTGTGAATATGCCACGTCGTGTTTAGGGTAGGTATAAGAGAACCCAAGAGGCATCCTATCCCTCCACAACACAAACACAAACTCTAGTACTATTAGGATAGGTGTAAGAAAACCTAAGAGACATTTTATTTTGACTAGTACAACTAAGTTACGTGTAAGAGAACCCAAGCGACATCCTCTCTTAGTGGAGTCATAATTTCCCCTACGGCGCCATTTCATCCATTCTTCTATGTGTTTAGGGTAGGTATAAGAGAACCCAAGTGGCATTATATTCTCTCTTTTACAACACAAATGAACACGTATCTTTTATCTCGGGTTATTTTGATGTGGGAGCAAGCCCCCTGTGGCACTCACTCATTAGCTACTATAGGTCCTAACATGCTACCTTGCTAGTGTGTCACCCCAGTGGTCACTTGTCTGGTAGATGTGAGTCCCCGCGCTTTCTTCCTGAGTTAACCATTACAAACTGACTAGGGCCTTGTTAATTTGGTAGCCTCACTTCACAGCCAGTAAGCTACATCATAATGACTTTGTTTAAGAGGATGTAAGCCTAGACATTTTCTTCTTGAACTAGCCATCATGCACTAACTAGGTCAAGTATATCTAAGGCTTAGAATAAGTCCCCTAGTGGCTCCTTTCCTCTTAACTACTTCAAGCCTGGGTTTGGTCCCTACGCAGGACCCCTCGCTTAGTAGTCTTCCTAGATCGGATAGCCCTTGTCAAGCCAAAGGCAGACTATCCCGGCAATCAATTCTACTTTAGGGAGATGAAAGCCTACACACCTTCTTTCTAGATTGATTGTCGCAAACCAACGAGCACCTTAGGTTAGTTGGTTATCGCCATGCTGATGGCGACCCACCCGGTGGATACACCACTCTTGACAAATGTGAGTCCCTACACTTTCTCCTTGAGTTGGCCACCGTGAACCTATAGCTTTCTTTTATAGGGTTTTGGATAACGCCCCTAGCGGCACCTCCCCTGTGGGCACTCTATTTGGATACGTCCTTAGCGACCCTATTTAGACACTACAATGGTTACTTTTGGATTGGACAGTCTCTCTTTCCTAGTAGCCACCCCTGTGGTTGGAGAATTTGTCTTATGGATATGCAGATTCTCCTTTGGTCTAGCAAGTCTAAGATAGGACTAGGCTAATATGAGGTCCTTCTCGGTGTGTTCCCTCGCAAACCAATAGGATCCATGATAACATAAAATAAATAAAATATGTCTTTGCTTTTGGATTAAGAATTCAAGCTCCCAGTGGCTCCTTTCCCAAGCTATCATCTTATCTTTAAAGTAGTGTCATCAAAACTCCCTATAGGAATTGCCTGACTACTTTGAGTTAAGATAAGTCCTCGAGTCGGTGCTCTCTCAGTAGTCACCCTTAAGTCAGGTTTAACTTGTTGTGCCACCAATGAGTCACCCGGCGATCGTCTTTGCTTTGAAATATATAAGTCTATTACACATTCTTTCCAGCACAATAGTAGCAAACCGACGGGCAGCCTTAGGTTGGGTTCGATTTATTTTGCAAGCAACCGATCACCCCAGTGGTTCCTTATGAAGGAGGATGTGAGTCCCTACACTTTCTTCCTAACTTGACCATTGCACACTGAAAGGCACCCCCTGGGTTGGTTAGTTCTACCTAATGGTTGGTAGACTATCTCTTTGGATTTGTAAACCTAAGACAGGTCTAGGCTGATATTAGCCCCTTCTTGGTGGATCCATCGCACACCGTGGGGATCCATCAAATTAAAATAAATGAAATTAGAACAAATGTAATTCAATCAAATGACATTATCCTGACTACTTCTGAACTGATATAAGTCCCCCAGTGGCATTCATTCAGTAGTCACCCTAGGTCGGGTTTGATTTATTGGTTAATAGATCACCCTAGTGGTTCCTTGTATATGAGGATATGAGTCCCCGTGCTTTCTTCCTAACTTGACCATTGTACACCGAAAGGTAACCTCTTAGATCGGATAGTTCTACCATGTGGCCGGTGGACTACCCCTTTGGATTTATAAATCTGAGACAGGTAAAGGCAAACATAGCCCCTTCTCAATGAGTCCATCGCACACCGACAAGGTCCATAACATAACACACCAAATTAAATCAAATCAATATAAATCAAATAAATTATCAGGACTACTCTTGAGTTGAGGTAAGATCCCCAGCGGCGCTTGTTCAAATAGTCGGCCTAAGTCGGGTTCGATTTGTTACGCCATCGACAAATCACCCCACGGTTGATCCCTACTTTGGAAGATGTAAGTATTATATGCTTTCTTTCTAGTACAGTCGTTGCACGAAAGGCAACCCTTAGGCCAAATAGTCCTACCTTGTGGCTAGTAGACTACCCCTTTGGATTTATAAATCTGAGACAGGTCAAGGCCAACATAGCTCATTCTCAGTGGCCCATCTCATGCCAACAGGGTCCACAACATAACACACCAAATTAAAGTAAATCAAATTAACCATCAAGACTAGTCTTGAGTTGAGGTAAGACCCTCAACGGCGACTCACTCAGTAGTCGCCTTAGGTAGGGTTCAATGTGTTGTCCATCCAACAGATCACCCCCAGCAGTTTTCCCTCCTTTGGAAGATGTAAGTCTGAAATGCCTTCTTCCTAGCATAGTCATTGCATGCTTAAAGGCAACCCCTTAGATCGGATAGTCCTACCTTCAAGTGGACTACCTCTTTGGACTTATAAATTTAAGATAGACCAAGGCCCTTGTGGCTCCTTCTTAGTGTGATCCATCACACACCGACAGGGTCCATAACAAAATAAATTCAAAACCAACCTCCCTAGTAGAGTCAAATTAAACATATCGAACTAACCAAATTTTCTCCAGTGAGGCACAAATCAAATTAGCCTCCCTAGTGGAGCTTAGACCTAAATCAAACAAATATAACTGAGTGTACATCCCGGTGGATATGCGCTCAATCTAGAACCCTTCTCGGCAGTGGAGCCATAACAAATTAAACCAACCTCCCCAGTGGAGTCTTACCAAATAAATCAAAGAATTCCAATCAAATCCTCATCCCCAGCGAATAGCCCAAACCTACTTTCCTTGTTGAAGGTTCTTATTTTCAATCCCTAGCGAATTTGAGCATATATCCTTAGCGAATTCGAGCACATATCCCTAGCGGATATGCCTCCACATCAATTAAAATTAATTTGATCTTGATCCCCATCAGATTATAGATTTTTATCTCCAGTGGATACACACCCAAACAAATCATATCCACAATCAAACTCAAATTCTTATCCCTCACTGATAACATGAACCTGCTTCCCTAGTGGAGGTTCATGTACTCAATCCCCAATGGATTCCTTCTAGCTCTCTTATTCCCTTGGCATAAAGAGAGCTGCATTACACTAAGATCGTGATTCTATCTATCTCTCGAGTCTAGGTATAGATTGTTTTCATTAGTGTTTGCAATCTTCTGGATGTTGTTGATCATTTTTGTCAATGCAATACATGTGGTGTGCCTTGTCAGTTACACCACACCTATTAGAGGTCCTTTTATTGACCTCACTTTTCGAGTGAGCTCCCAACCTCCTCTTGTTAGACTTAGGACTCTTCTAGATACTAAGAGCTCCTTAATCATAAGACACTTCGAGTGATTATGTGAACACTTAACCTATGCCTAGAGACTTAGAAGGGTTAATTATAGGATTAGGGCATGCCTTAGACTTAAAGAAATCACCTACCCTCTAGCCTAAACCTAATCCATATGCACCTTCTCAAATCGAACCCAAATTCAAATCTCAAACCAAATCTCAAACTCAACTTCAAATTAAATCTAATTCCAAATTTGACTCCAAATGATTGAAACTCAAAATTAAATTCAAATCCTAAGACCCTTCCTAAGCCATATGAACCACATTCATAAGCTTAGCTCAAAACCCCCTTTGAATCAAATCAAATTCAATTGATTTCTTTATAAATTAATTATTCCTTCATTTATATTCATAAATATAAATGAATCCATATCCAAATGATCAAAACAAAATCAAACTAAATCAAACCAAATCAAAATCCCTTTTAAGCCAGATGGAGACCTCCATGTGCTTAACCAAATTAGCCTTCAAACCAATACAAACTTAATCAATTTTCTTATAAATCAATTATTCCTTCATTTATATTTACAAATATAAATGAAATCCAAATTTAAATGACCAAAATTATATCCAAAATCAAACTCAAACCCAATATAAGCCCTTTAAGCCAATTCTTTGGACTTAATCAAATTCTAACCATATCAAGTCAAAACTAATGAATTTTTTTATTTAATCAAACACTCCATCAATCACCTATCCAAATATAAATGAAACCTACTCATCATACCAAATTCAAGTCAACCCAAGTCAAGCCTAACTTGGCCCTTTTGACTTAAAACTTTCAATTGAGCCAAAATCTATTGGACTCTAAATTGATTATAGTTGGATTTATATTTCAATCCTAGCTCACATATAAATCCCACTAAATCTAAATCAAGCCAAAAACTAATTAATTGACTAACTTAGGTCCACTTGACCTATACCTGAAGAACCCATTTGAGCCAACTTTCAATCCAACCCAAATTAGATTGAACCAAGCTCACTAAAACCTTCCACCAT
Organism: Cymbidium sinense; assembly: GCA_021442155.1. Classification (NCBI taxonomy): domain Eukaryota; kingdom Viridiplantae; phylum Streptophyta; class Magnoliopsida; order Asparagales; family Orchidaceae; genus Cymbidium; species Cymbidium sinense. Next base: position 7,948,869 of record CM038224.1, on the reverse strand, counting down.
GATTTTTGATCACCCTAGGATGATCAATTGCAATCAATTAGGTCAAACCAAGTCAATTCGGTCCTTTAACCAAGTTAACCTTTAGCCTAAATGAAACTTAAACTAGCCAAAACTCATCATATACCAAATTGATTGAAACCATTGATCCAAACACACTCATAATCAATGATTTAACATGACCAAACTCTCAATTGATCCAAACCAAATCCAATTGATTATTTAACCCGAATTGACCCAAATTGGCCTAAAAACTCAAAATGGGTCAAATCCTAATCTAACCCAAATTGATTACAACTAATAGCTCAAGTTCATTCCAAATTAATTATTGAACTTGACCAAAGACATAATTGAGCCTAATTTGACCAATTGGTTAACTCTACCCAACCTAGCTTAAATTGTCCTAAAGGGTCAAATTAGCTAAAATTCAAATTAAATCCAAATTGATTCAAACCAAAGGTTACATTCATCTTCAATTAGCCAATTAAACATGAATAAACCCATAACCCAAGCCAATTTGGACAATTTTGATCAAATTGGTCAACTTGACCCATTTGACCCATTTGATTCCAAATGAGCCAAAATCAATCCTAAGCCAAATTAAATTAAATTATTCATACCAAAACACTTCAAATTATCATTTGAACATAACCTAAGCTTTGGTTTGACCAATTTGACCAATTATTCAACCTAACTCAATATGACCTAATGTGACCCATATGACCCAAATTGAGCCAAATCCCTTAAACCAAGTCATGACCCATTCGGGGCTGATAAAACCTAACCCAAACCCATTTGGGATCAGCCCAAAATCAACCCAACCCAATTAAATCTCTCATGGATCCTCTCACATAGGATTCCATCCAACCTCATTTAATTCTCCCCATCACATGCATTCAACTCCTCCCCAACACTTGCATTCAATGGAGCTGATCCTATGATAGCAAATGAAGGCTTTATGAGCTAAATCTAAAGTCTTCAATTAGCCATCACCACCCAACAAACCTTCCCATCACCCTTTAATGGAAAATTTTGGCCACCATTAAAAGAGGGAGAATAGAGATAGTAAAGGGATCTGATTTTGGCATTAAAGAGTCTTAGTTCTTGAGTAAGGTAACGAGGCGAAGAATACATTATTTTGAAGTGAAGGCGAAAGTCTAGGCTCATTCAAGGCTTCTTCCTCCACTTACGAGCATGCTCGGATCATCACCGCCGCTAGAAACCATCCCTGGTGAAGTAATTTTATCAAACTTTTGTCGACCTAAAGGAGCTTTGTTTGTGGTAATGTATGCTCGATTTTAAGAAATTTCCATAAATTACCTTCGCAATTTTCATTTATACATCCCATGCGAATCGAAAAGTCTTCCACAAAGATTACCGCAAAATCGAGCCCAATCGGACAAAATTTGGTTCAAACTCAAAAAATAGCTAAAATTACTATTCAGTCCATCAGATTTCTCACCAGCCATCCGATCCCGCCGTTCAGGGGTTAGACGGCTCAGATCAAGTGATCACATAGTTCGGATCCACATATCATGCGATCCAGATCACGCGGATCAATCCTACCGTCCGATCTGCGTCGACGGTCTATCCTTTCGCTCGTTGGCTGCCGTCGTGCGCGCATGGTGCTATGTGCCACGTGTAATAATGATGTCCAATCATACGGTGCCACATGGCACCGCATTGCCCTATCAGCGCCCACGCGGTGCTGAGTGGGTTAAGTGAGAAAATCGCTTTTTTATTTTAAAAATTATTTAAGTTACCTAAAATTTTGAAAATTCAAAAAATATAAAATACTTAATAAAAATTATAAATAATGGTTCATTGGATTGCCTTTCTGAGAGAAATCCAAGGAACCAAAAATCCACAAATTCCACTAAATGGTCTGAGCTTAATTTAGTTTTAGTGAAAATCAATTTTCATTAATTAGTCTAAAAATACAAGTTGGATTGAGTTGAAATTTTTAGGTTGAAATCAAAGTTAAAACACACCTATCGTAAAAATCTCAAGTAAAAGGAATCCTGGATTGGGACAAATTAAATTTTGAAGTTCAGATTGTCCATTTTAATAAAATAAACAAATAAAAATCCACAAAATTACAAAAAAAAATCTTCAAAATAACTTAAATCACTTTAGTTGATATCTGACTCTTAAAAAATAATGTGATTTTTTGAATCCTAATGAACCCCAAACAAACACTTAAGATTAAAGTTTACTCAATTAAGATTAATTAAAACATAATCTAAAATAATTTAAATATCAAATCAAAATTAGAAATGATATAATACCCAAATGATTGGTAATTAAACCTTAAATCAGAAAAATACCCTGTATCTCTCAAATGAAATTAAATTTAAACACAATTGAACCTAACTGAGTTAATGAAATTCAATTAAATGATTAGATTTTTAAATTAAACTCATAATTAAATAAATCAATGAAACTTTAATATAAAATCAAACTAATCTTGTTAAACCAACACCAAGTATTGAACCTTAATTATTGAAATTACTTAACAAATTAAAATTGAACATTAATTAATCATTAAATAAACTAAAAATCAAATTGATTAATAAACCAATTCAACATAATCATTTAATATTAATCAAATTAAAGTAAATAAAGTTAAAGTAAACTTAATTAACATATGATTAAATCACATCCATTTGGAATAAGATAATTAATTAACCACGATACATAAATAAATTAATTAGCCACTAATACATAAACCTAATAATTAAATCAAATATAAATTCATAATTAAAGTGTTAAATGAAATTTAATGAACATAATGAATGAAAGCAAACTTAACTATAATTATGAATAATTAAGTTTAACTGAAATAAAAATAAATAATTAACTCACTTAATCTAATCAGACACTTAATTAAATAAAATTTAAGTAAAACACTTAATTAAACTTATTAAATCAAACCATTCACATGTGGGCAATTAAGTCATTAATTTATAATTAAACAAATCTTTAATTAATCTAATAATTCAAAAATTCAATTACCCTTAATCAAACTTAATTAATTAAACATCTAATTGATGCAAACTTAATGAATTAATCCATCATCTTAATGAACCAAATTGCTTTAAATAAATTACTTTAAAATTAATTCTTAAATCAAAGTCAAATCAAATCTTTAATTACTCCACCAATCACTTTAATCACACATCTTAAAATAAACCAATTAAGTTAATTAAAGTAATCACATTAAACTTAAGCTTAATCAAACATAACATAAATTTGCAATTAAATGCCAATCAAATCCTAAATTAAATCTAAATTATTTGGTCATTAATTACATCATTAACCTAAACAAATATGAAACCAATTAAAAATTAAATAAATCTTTACTTAATTTAATAATTAACCTAAACACACTTCTTAATTAAACTAATTATATAATCACATTGAACCTAAGAAAACCTATAGATTAATAAAGCTAATTAAATCAAATTAAATAAAATAAAGAAAGACTCTCATCAATTTAATACATGATCAAATTAAATCTAATTCAACCTACCTAAATAAGATAAACTAATTAATTACTAAAATGTGTAAAAATCAAAACATAAACTAAAATCTAATAAACATGATAAATGAATGGAATTAAAATGAAATTCTAATCATAAATAATCAAACTCAATTAAAATCAAAGCGAACTTTCATTTCATTTTATCCAATCGAGTTATAAATAAATAAACCATAATCAAATCAAATAAACATAAAATTAAATATAAACTTTAAAGTTATTAAATCATATCCAATTACTCTTAATTTCAAATAATATCAAAATAAGTCAAACAAAAATAAAACTCAAATAAAACAAACCTATTGAATTAAGAAAAGAGATTAATCATCAAACTGAAGAGATAATCTATAAACTAAACGACTATTATAAGTTAAACCCTTAATTGTAATTCAAATAAAAGAGTACATTAAACTTCAAATAAATCATAAGTAAATTAAAATACATTCACAAATCTAAATCAAACTTAAATGGAATAATGAAATCAATGAATTTAAACAATATCAAAATGATATTAATCATTATGAAATTAAGGAATTAAATTAAAACCCAATGGAAAGAAACTAGAGATTGAATTAAAGGATATTGAATTATCAAAATATTAATTAAATCAAAACATCTAACCTAAAATTAATCAATCAAAAACACATGGATTTAAACAAACTTAAACTTCATTAGTTATTAAGGATATTGAATTATTGAAATATTAATTAAATCAAAACATCTAATCTAAAATTAATCAATCAAAATACATGGATTTATACAAACTTAAACTTCATTAGATATTAAGGCTATTGAATTATCAAAATTTAATTAAATCGACACATTTAATCCAAAATTAATCAATCAATTATATGAAGGTTAAACAAACTCAAATTCTAAAATCTAAATCAAATCAAATAAATTACACAAATTCAAATGGGCTAATTAAGATACTTAAGGACCTTAGTTAGACACTTCAGGAGTTAGGATGTAGAATAAGGTGAGTTCCGTCTTCAAATGGAATTCATTCTACTCTTCATTCTTGAAAACTTAAACATTTTAACAAAATAAAAGTGAAATAAAACTGAAAAATAAATCATTAAATCATTTAAATTGAAATCACCCAAAGGTAAAATTTAAATGAATTCAAACTCCAAATTAAAACTTAAACTAAAGAAGCCTAGTAAAGTCTTGTTACACAAGCCTTCTTCTCATACGCTAGAATACTAGGTCACCAACTCTAGAATTAGGCTACGCTAATGTATTCATTATATGTATGATGTTGTGTTTTATTTTATGATGTAATATTTTAGATTGGATGTTAGGGTATATGTTTCATAGAGTGGATGTTAGGCCGTTATTAGCCTAATCATATTTGTTGCTGGGGGTTGTGCTAAAGGAGCAGTTGTAATAAAAATATAAATATTTTTGTTGCGTAAGTTGCTTAGCCCCTAAGCAAAACCCATGTTAGGACAGGTGGGCCTGGTTACCCATGTGTGGAGTACTAAGTGCAAATTATTCATATAATTGCTTGGGTTGTATGGTGTGTTTAGCTAATATTTGTTTTGCAGGTGTAGCTAAATTTACTTTCTTTCTTTTAATACAATTTTGCATTAGAAATTAGGATTAGTGATATGGGGGATTATGATGAGCAGAAGGCTTTGTCTTAGGAGGCCTCGTGATGCCTTTGAAGCAAGCACATCCAAAGCAAGCTCAAATGAAGAAATGGAGGAGATATGAAGAATGAATACCCCCATAGAATTTGTTCATTTATGTAATTGTAATTATTCATTTATAATCCAGTAGTATAAGGGTGAGCTTCTACCCTTTTTTCGTTATGCAGAAGGTAACCCTTTTTTATTCTTTTATTATAGCTATAAAATTATTGATGATTTGTTTACCTTACACATTAGAAATTGCATGTATTTTCTAGTTTCTTATATGATTGACAATTTAATGTGTGTCATGGATGCGATTAGGCTCCTAGGATAAAAGTTAATTTTTTACCCAAATTAACAACTCATAACTAAACCTCTAAAATAACTCATAACCTCATATAAAACCCTAGGCATTAAATCAAGATAATAAAATATTTAACAACCCTTAGCTGAATGGTTGAAATAGGGGATTTCCATCCTTACCAGGTAGAGAAAAAGCTTGACCTTTGAGGGCCTATAATAAAAAATACATCTTTCTCCTTTTGATTTGGCCCATAATAAACTTCATCATACATTTAAGAAAACAAAATCCCAAAGCCTTTATTAAAATAAAGAGTCCAAAATTAAATAAAATTTGATAAAATTTGCATTAGTTTTGAACATTGTTCATACCACTCATGCTCTAGTCTCTTAGGAAGTGAGTTTAAGGACTTTAGCTTCTTTTCTATATAAATAACAGCCTAGTCATCTTGTAAAAGTATGTGACTTGCTGCATAGATTTAAAGCATAGGAGGAGTTAACTAGCTGCCACTCCATGCGGTAATAAGTCCAGCAGTCAGGTGGTTTACTCTCTCTTGTGGAGGTAAACTATATACCCACTTTCTCCTTAGATTAAGGTCATGCTTTAGCCCTCACCAAAGCTCCATATATTTAGGATCGGAGGTTGTTGTTTCTCTTTGGGGCTACAAGCATAAATTCTCACTTCTAAAGCATTTCATAATCTTGTGTTGATGAATTATAAGCCCTAGCAATCTAATAAAATTTCAACTCAAAATCTCTTCAATTTCAAATATATAAAGCCTAATTATAGGATAGATTGGAATGCTCACTAGGCTTCCTAGTGTCATGAACATTTTCTACTTTCTCATTTTGGATTCCAAAATAAGTCTTCTCCTTGATCTATCCCATTTGATTTTCTAAAATAGCCAATCATTTGATAGTCTTTCCTTAAAATCTTTGGAGACTTTAATTCTTACTTTAATAGAGAGTATTCCTAAGGAATTTCATTCCTTATGATGTAATTAACTAATGGGGCTTACCTCTATATGGAACTTAATGAACCTGGCTTAAAATAAACCTTACTTTACTTTTTCATGTAAAGTAGGGAAAAGATCTCCGGTACACTCGAAGACCCATCATGCCTTAGGAGTCCTTATTATGTGATTTCTATCTTTCGAGATAGTACATCATTTCTTAATGTCGCACTCAATCACTTCAATAAGTACCCCCTAAGATCTATGTGGTGTCCCACATCTCAAAAATAAATACCACAGTATATTAGTAGCATGTGGAGCTTTGAAATTTAGAATTTATAAAATTCATCATTTTTTACTTAAAGTGGATGGTTAGAGGAATGATGACATGCCCAATCTAGATCTCATGGTTCCATCATCCCAGTATCGCGGTCCCTAGTCTACTTAGTCAGAGGAGGTAGTCAACCCAACCCGAAGGATCTTTCGGTAACACATGGATTACGCGTCAAGAAATTCTTGTAAACTTAGGGTGGTGTTTGTCTAAAGAGACAGGCTTAAGTCTACCTTAGATGATAGAGGGATTTTTTCCCTATCAAGTATACCATATGATTCAGAACTCAAAGAGCAGAGTCATTGGGGAGCATACGAACTACAGTCATGATCGTAATATAATGGTGTCATTTGGCGGCAGCCACCCGATAAGAGGACTCTGGTTATAACTGCATCATATGTGGAGCTTACTGGCCAAGCCACATAGTCAGAGGACACAGGCCACATCCTTACTAGCGTGAGATTGATTGAGTGTGAACATAGTAGAACACTTGATTTGACTTTGGCTCCTTTATGAGCTAAAGTTTTCTTAATTTATCACCTCTGATAAACAATTGTAGAAGGTGGGTTAGATTTTAGCTTCAAATTTTTAGAGATTGAATTTCATTTAAGCATTTTTAGATTGATATTTAATTTGAGATTAGAATCATATTTTGATGGAAGTATCCCCTCCGGTTGAAATCACCATTCAACACAGCCATCATCGGGGTTTATGAATTCACTTGATCATTTAATTTATTATTTCAGATCCTGCCGACTCTATTAGTTTAATAATAGAGGATTATGTCTACTGTCATGTGACAGAATTAGCTTCTCGGATATTTTAATAAGTTGAAATTCTTATAATAATTAGATTTTAAGATTTTGTTAACAACTGGTCTAAGACCAAAGGAATCAAATCGACATCCTCAGACATTTGAATCTAAACATTCAGCATAATGTCGGGGCCCATGCAGGTGTATTTAAGAATGCTTGCATAATTTTAAGGTATTGAATTTGAGTTTTAATCTTACTTCATAATATGTGCATGGGTTCAATTTAAGCCTTAATTAATACCTTCTGTTCTCTTATATGATGCATTGCAAATCCGGTGGCATGTGTGGAGCAAAATTAGATTATAGCATTGATACTTAATTTTGATTAATTCAATTTGAGCTTGCAAGCATATTTTGATGGTAAATATCCCCTCCGATTAAAATCTTTATTCAACACAGTCATCATCGGGGTGAATATATTATTTGATCATTTAGTTTATTATTTTAGATCCTGTCAACTCTATTAATTTCATAATAGGGATCAGATCTACTATCATATAACAGAATTAGCTTCTCAGATGTTTCAATAAGTTGAAATTTTTATTTATGCCAAGATAATTTTACCCAATTAATGAAATCATTGACTCTGAAAATCATAATTAGAATGAAATTTATTATTTTTTTAAATTGAAGGATGCCTTATAATTTGTGTAGAATTTAATTTAGTGTCGTCTTCTGTCTGCTTATACGAAGAATTGTAGATTCAGTGACATATTTCTTTAAGTTTTCAAATGGCGCCTTCTACCCGCTTGCACTTGAGTGTTGCGGGTTCGATGGTGATTTGATTTAGGTTGTAATTTAAAAGATTGCTTGTATTTAGCTTGCTTATTAAATTTTCTAATTCTCAAATAGCATTTGGCTTGTAATAGTTAAAGAACTTTCAAATCTTTATCAATTCATCACTTTCAGCTTTTATTCTTTAAGAGCTAATCTTATATAAGTGAACATCGAGTTCATCACAAATCTGATTCAAATTGTATGGATTATTTTTTGATTCACTCAATGTATCATGTAGTGTAACTTGAGTGACTATTGAAAGACTTTATATATGCTCACCAATGAATTGGTTAGCCACTTTATAAGTCATTTTGTGGATTTCATTTGGATTTCATTAATTTGGAAGATAAGCAATAGATATATCACAAGTGCTTCAAATTCAGCTTTAAATGCAAGTTCCAAATGATCTTTTAAAGGCTACATTCATGGTTGCTCATGAGTTGTCAAATTGAACTTATGCTTGTAAGAAAGCTATCAAATTACTTACACACTTTTATTTTTAATTTGGAATTGAACATTTGAATTTACCACCAATCGTTTGTCCTTTGGTATTCAATTGAAATCCTTACTTCACTTAATGTCAAATGTGATTATTTAAATATTCAATTGATTTTATTCATACTGATTACTTGCTAATGAATTTAATATTTCAAATATTCAAAGAGAAGCCTTACTTACATGAAAAGACATCCAATCTAATATGGATTTATCCTCAACTCCACATCAAATTTCATACTTGTTAAAAACCAAACTTCAAACTTATTATGACTCTTTTGTGAGTTTAGTATTCGCCTTCTCAAATTTTACTTACAATTTAAATAAGTGTAATATTCTTTCAAAAAATTTCTTTAAATGCTCTCACTCTATTTCTCTTTGATTTAACATTTATCTTTATATTTATCGTATATCTTTTTGTTTGACTTAAGTTTAGAAGATTTTTATTTGAATTTGTTTAAGTCTTGAATTTCACTTTAAATTTCGATTCTCGATGTCGTCCCATAAGAACTATTATTTTCTGTCACAATTAGCGGTGATTGTCTTCACACACCGATCTCTCAAGTTATGTAATGAGCATAACCTTCAATCACCTTTAAATACAAGAATATTTCATACACATTCAAGCCTTTTTTTATTTAAGTCCAAATTTCAGTCTAAATTTCGGCGGTATTTTGGCATGTGTCCTCTATGATGTTGAACTGCTTCTAAGCTAATGAGTGTACAAGTATATATATATATATATATATATATATATATCTTATTCCACAAATATATTTACAGATCTTGAAATCCTATCTCCACAAATCGTATCTTGCAACTTTGTTTTCTATTTTGGAGGAGAAAAAGAAAGGAATATGAACAATTGAGAAGAATTTAGACTTATGTATTTAGACAGGAGAGTGGATAGCGGCAAATGTTTATGAGTAAGAATGTAGACAGGAATTTCTTTTTTTGTTGCAAATCATTTGAATCACAGATGAACAGCAACCTTCAGCTTTTGGTTCAAAGGAATACTGGATGGAAGGGGTTTTGCTGTTGTTGGTGGGACAAACAAGAGATTGTGGCTGCTGCAGGAGGATGTGAGTAGACTGAAATGTGGAGGGTTGTAGGAGGTATTACGGCTAAAATGATAGGAAGATATGGTGATCGGCGAGCTTGCTAAATGCAAGAATCAGAGAAGGATAAATAGAAAGGGGAAGGTTTGTGCGGTTGGGAAGAGAGAGCAGCGAGGGAGGAAGAGAGAGTGCTCACTACTTGAGGGGATCGGAGAACGGGATGAAGCACCTTGCGGTTGAGGGAAATCGGGCTTGCATGCCGCTCAGGCGAGAGAGGGAGAAGTGAAGGTTGTGTTCAGTTTTAAAGGACGATTGGCCAAGAGCGGGAGCAGTTTCTTGCGATTGAGAGATTCGGACGAGCGAACGAGGGAGGGAACGGGAAGAGATCGAGGCCTTGCGGTTCGTTGCCGTTGAGGAGGAGACAAAGCCGAGCGAATGGGATCGAGTCATGTGAAAGTAACCGAGCTCTTGGCTTGGAGGAATTGAAACGAAGAGGGAGAGGGATCGGTTAGGGTTATTAGGCATATATGGGATTTTTTTTAATTGATTTCCTAAGCCTTTAATCAATCTTAATATGAATTTTATGCCGACCTCAATATAGAGTTAATATATATATATATATATACACATATATATATATATACACATATATATATATATATATACATATATATATATATATATACACATATATATATATATATATATATATATATATACACATATATATATATATATATATATACATATATATATATGTTATATATACATATATATATATACATATATATATATATACACATATATATATATATATATATGTTAATTCGATTATTTTGATGTTAAATATAACGTCTCATTTTAATCGGTATTTGGTTATGAATCTCTTTTAAGCTTAAAATGCGTGCTATATCGACATTCAATCAATTAGTCAGATTTGATAGATTTTGATGTTTTAAAACTAATGACGTAATCAATTTTATGAACAAAGATCGTTTGGACATCATCGCAACCTCCCGACTCCGATATACATGTCGGCGCATTGACAACTCGATCGCTTGATTGGTTGATCATTAAATTATGCAATATTTATATTCTGATCAATTTTGGTGTTTTGAATATGATGGTGAAGTCCGTTCATCGAAGTTATCGCATTCATTATTCTCCCGACTCAAATACGCATTGGCACATTAGACGATCGCTGATCGGTTGATCTTAGATTATGCAATATTTATATTCTAACCAATTTTGATGTTCTCTGATGACAAAGTCCGTTCATCGATCGAGATTACTTCGATTTTGGTGATGTTTTGGTGCATCATTTCGATTTGCATTTGTTACATCAAAGGTCCGTCGATTTTGTATCTTGAGCTCAACTCGACTAGTGTATCACGCATGGAGGTCAATAATAAAACTCGATTCTTAAGTACTAACTCTTATTTTCTAAATCAAGCCATGTAAATCGTAATCCTAAAGTCCTATTCAATTATTCAATTCTCCACTTCTTCTCAACTTCAAGAGTATATATATATATATTAATACTAAACTCAATATACTATTCGATTCTTAAGTCCTAACTCTTATTTCCTACATCGAGCCGTGTAAATCGTAATCTTAAAGCCCTAATCAATTATTCGGTTCTCCACTTCTTCTCAACTTCGAGAGGCAGCCTCGGCAGACCACAGTCTCTCTCTGAGTCATTAAGGTGTAGGGTTTCTCTATTCTTCTGTCCCTCTCTCTCGTTCTCGCTCCTTTGAGTTGATTCATCTATAATTTCCTCTATCTCTTGACACTTTTAACTCTTAATCTCAAACTCTTAGATGCCCAGCCCGCTCAAGTATTGCACGAGCCACTTTAGACTTTAACCAATTTATGATTCTGTGATTATGTTATCTTTTCTAGAGCATAATTGCTCTGATGTATGTGAGAATCTATTGGAAGTGATTCTACAGTTTGAAATTGGCTTTGTTAGTTTTTTTTTCTCAATGTGCAATCGATTCTAATGCCTATCTTTTTTATTGTGATTATATGACTATCGATTATTTAGGGTTTCACATACATATGTGCTTTGGAAAGCTATAAAATTTCACATGTGCTTTGGAAAGGTTTAGAATTTTATAAGCATACATTTGTTGTAGTTGATTGTAATGTTAATTTTGTATAATGTGGTTATGTGATTTTCGGGTTTCACATACACAGACACATTTTTTGGATTTCACTACTATATGCTCTAGAAAGGGGTCAATATGTGCGCCCTTGCATTTTCATATTGTCTGTTCTATACATATAATTTAGGAATTTCAGAAAATGCTACCATTATATTATATTGATTATTAGTAATCATAACTCTCCTTCTTTTCTTCTACTTAAATGATTGCAATAAGTATAATAAGCAAAGAGTAAATATTTCTTTACAAGTATTTTCATTCTCATTGCATCAAACTCAATATTTAGTTCAATAAAGTTATTATTCCTTTTCAACAAAATTTTTATGCATGGTTATCTCTATTGCACTTCATTTAGATCTATTGGCATTAATCTATCTCTTGTCAAAGACTTTGTAATAAATTGGAGCATTTGTAATTGATTTTACTCCTTGCTTAATAGATAAGATTTAATTTTAATCTCACAAATTTAAGCGACATCATAGACTTTGAAATAAGTTGGTTCAAGGCTTCCTAAATTTTCATTGTTGTGTTAAGGAGTATGCATGTATCATAATCTTAAGTTGCATGAAATTCCATAACTTGTTTATCCAAAAGCATTAAAATTGATCTCTCTTTCAGCCTCATTTTAAAATGACTCAAATTCTTTTTCATCTATGAAGTATAGAGTAATTTTGGGACCACTTTGGATAATTTTTTTATGCAGCTTGAATTTTGCTTGGATATTTTGCAAATCCCCCCATTGAAATTTGGTTGTAGTTTTCAATGTAAAAATTACAAAAATTTTATTTTCTAAATATATCATGTCATTTTTATTATGCAAAGCTTGGTTGTATTTGTATATGCATAGTTTTTATCATATTTGTCATTTACAAAAGATATTTTGTATTATTCATAACTTACATACATCATTTGTCATCATTTGAGCAATCCCAGTCTGCATCAACTAGTGAGGTGCCACTAGTTGAGATGAAAATTTTGAAGAGAGTCATAATCAAACATCTCATAATATTTCTCAACAAATCATTGAGAGTATTAGCACCATGCCTGGGTTGCAAGATAAGAAAGGTAGAAAAAGAAAGTCTATTTTATAAGAGTATTTTGTGGAGATAAAAATTAGATTTAAGGGGTAGAGATTCCTTGCTTATAATGTGTGTGTTGTGGACTTAAATTTCATAAATAAAAAAAATTTACAATATCACAACTTCTCATACATATTAGGGATTGTGATAAAATTAAGTCAAAGGGTCAACAACTTATTAATTTAGCGGATATAAAGCAAAAGCGATTGAATTTCTCTCCAACTGATATTGCTAGTGATTTTAACATTTATATTTTTCATGATCCTAAAAATTATAGTCAAAGATAAGTTAGAGAAATAATTACAAGAATGATTATTATTTATGAATATTTTTTTATGATTGTAAAACACACTTGGTTCAACATACTATTAAAATTTTGAATCCTAACTACGAAAGTGTTTCAAAAAATACCATCAAAATGATTGCATAAATGATGTTGAGAAAGAAATTTAAGACTTATCTTATTGGTGTTCAAAAAGTTTTATGAAGATATCAGATTGTTGAACATCTAATCTTATATGTGTTTGACTATTCATTTCATTGATGAGTCATGGAAGATTCAAAAAATGATTATTAATTTTATTGAGCTTGACTCTTCTCATATTGAGACTTTCATCTGTTATGCGATTGTTTATTAAAATGAAATCTTCAGGATAAAATTTCAACAATTACTCTTGATAATACTAGTAACAATGATGTTGCAGTTCTTGTCTTAGAAATAATTTTGAATCAAGAGAAAAATTATATTTTCATGGGTATTTTTTCATATCATGTGTTGTGCACATATATTGAACATAATAATGATGGTTTGAAAGAAGTGCATGTAATAATTTATAATATCAAAGAGTTACTTAAATATCTCAAAAAATCTTCTGCTAGGCTGCACAAATTTGTTGAGATTGTAAAATAATTAGGAGCACCTACTTCACAATCTCTTTGTATTGATGTGTCGACATATTGGAATTCAACTTATATGATGCTTAAGTCTGATTTTATCTATCGTACTGTTTTAACTTATTATGCAACTAGAGATTCAAATTACAAGTGACTATCACTAGATTCTAATTGGTCGAGGTATGAAAAAATAAGAAAGTTTTATCCAGTTTTTAATAATGTTATTCAAACAATTTCTAGCACTTCATATCCAACTCAAATATTTTTTTTGTCAACTATTATGCATATTAAGAAGCTTCTCTGGGAAGAATCTGAAAATGAGTACATGAAAAAATAGTTGCAATTATGAAAATTAAATTTGATAAATATTAGGAGAAGTGTAATCTACTAATATCTATTACTGCAATTTTTTATCCAGTTTAAAGTTTAAGTTCATCTCATTTATATTCTCTAAGAACTATGAACCATATGAACTTGATTTTCACATTACAGCTATTGAGTAGGCTCTTTGAGAAATATATATAATATATTTTGTTCAGAGTTCTCTAATGAATGCAATGAATGATTCATTTAATGTAGGGTGTTCTTCCAACTTTGTTATAGATTCTCTTGACACATCTCAATTTGATGGTATGCTTGGTTTTAAAGATTTTGTTATGTCATATGGTTTCATACAACCTGCTAAGTCTGACATGCGGGTGTATCTTGAAGAAGGGTTATTTGTTTGTAATTCTAACAATTTGATATATTGGATTGGTAGAAGATGAACATATTAAAATATTCATATTTTGCTAGAATGGCTTGTGATATTTTATCAATTCTAATAATAGTTGCTTCTGAATCTGCATTCAGTGCTGGTGGTAAGATGTTGGATAATTATAGAAGTTGTTTATCTATCAAGAGAGTTAATGCATTAGTTTATGCATCTAATTGGATTAGATTATTCTAAGAAAATCTTAAGACACCTTGGTAAGTGTTTCTCATATAGTACCATGCAACTTAATATTGTTATTGCATTGTATCTTTAAAGTGTTTTAATAATCTTTTATATTTTTTTCACATCAAGAAATATTGGAGGAGAAAATTTTGTATTCTTTTGGGTGATTCTTGAGAGATAATATTTTTTGTTGTGTTCTAGCCTACTAGATCATTTAAGTTATCAAAGACATTTACTTGCAAATGTTTTACGTAGATGTTTTTTAAGGATTTGGTTATATTGAAGATTGATGTGTGAATTGTGTGTTTTAACAATTAACAAGACTTATGCATAATTATTTGTTTGCTTATTTTAGGTTGATTTATATTTATAACTTCTTGTGCAACATTATTCTATCTTTTTTTTTTTTTTTTTGCAGAAGTATTATAGAAGTAAGGCTATGATGATTAAAAATATTCTGATAGATATATGTTACTTGTTGCATTCGTTTTGGTTTATCATTTATGCATGTAATCCTATAGAGGATTCAAAATGATGGTAAAATAGTAAAATTTCATCAATTTTGTATTTGATTGATCCTCTATGGTTTGGATACAAACAACTTGTCAACCTTATGTGGGACTATTAAGAAGATAAGCATAAAATACTTTTATGTTTCAACCTTTGTATTATGAAGATGATGAGCATAAAATACTTTTATATTTTAGCATTTATCTCTCTATATTTGGAATGATATGTTAAAGTTAAACATGCAACATATAGAGTATACAAAGTTATACATTATAATTAAATCTGAGCCTCTTAAGTTTCAAAATGAGATTAGTGTGTTTACAGAAAATGAATGATTTTCAACCCATTATATGTCAAGAAAGATGAATTTTTAAAATTTTTGCTCAACATGTTATTTGAAAAACTGCATTTTCACTTCTCAGTAATAAAATGTTTTGATCAATTTAAACCAATTATAATTATGAAATATTTTATTATATAATTTTGAATCTATTTATAAAGATGAAATAATAGCTTAAACCATATTGTTTGTTTTCGTAGAGCAATCTAACATAAGTAATTATGCTATTTGCGAAGTTAATTCTTCTATTCTTCTTCTTTTTTTTCAAATATAGCAAAGTGTCGTTATTAATCACTTATCACTATAAAGAAATTCTCTTTCCTGTGATGACACAAATGCTCGGATATGAATTTATTGATCCGTGCAATAATATCCTTCTTCGAATTGTGGATGAAATATTGCAAGAAGAGTTCATATTGGGCAATCTCAGCTAGTGGTTCTTTTGTAAGGGATGCTTATTATTGTTAGCTTATTCCTTACAATTGGGCAACTATATCTTATGAATCACTTTTCAATATTTCTCTCTCTCTCTCTCTCTCTCTCTCTCTCTCTCGTTGAAGTAAGAAATATCATCATCTAAATATCTATCAAAATCATAGATGTCAAAGAAAAATGATATTAGAAATATTATTTAGACCTTGAATTATGGAGATACCAATATTATTATGTTATACAAAAAATTAGAATCAATAAAATAAACTTTAAAAAATCAATAGAAATCTTAATACTTTTAATTAAATCACTTTTTTTTTTTGATATGCACTAGTAAGTAAAAGAAGGTGAATTGTTGTTATTATTAATATTTGAATTCTCAAGATTTTTAGCAGGCCACTAACAATATTAAGATGCCCTCAGAAGATAGTGTTCTCATTAGTATGTTTTGATTCTTCTAAGTTATAGTAAATCTTGATAGAAAGTTTAAAAATTTCATAATCGAAGTAAAGGATAGCATTTCATATCTTTGATTGTAGAGCTTTTTTTCTTTAAAAAAAAAAGAAAGGGTGAATTAATATCACAAAGAGCATAAAAAAATCAAAGACCTGATGTCTTTAATGAGAACATCATTAAGATGAGTAGTTTGTGCATAAGGAGATCCCAAATCATATTTTGGTAAAAAAAGAGAACTAATGTTACAAGACATTGTCCCTAATAGAAGGTGGTCACTATTACTAAGTCTATTAAGAAGGGAGATTTTGGCCTACCTTCGTTGAATAATTTAAATATCATAAGTAAATCTAAATTATTATATATCACAACTTGATACTTCAATATTTATGACTTACCATTTAAATTACATTAAAAATAAAGCCTCTTTCTTTTGAATCATTTCAAGATTAAGAAATTGACACACTTATTAACTTGACAAAACTATTTACACATTATATGATATTGCAACATCAACATAAACATTTCACTAATTTGAAAGTTAATAACATCAACATCAACATCAACATCAATAATAACATCTATAACAAAGAATGATACATTTATCCTCTAATGTATAAAAGTTATGACCTCAATGTGCAAAATGAGAATTCAAAGCTCTATTAAGATCTAAGAGATAGCACCATATATGAAAATCCTAAATTAAAGGAGCTCTTGATCAACAATATGTGCACATAAATAGATATCAAATGATAATAGTTAACTGATATCATTCTTAGATAATTGTAATTTAATCATTATTAATCTAGAGCAATTATTATATTTAAACTTAATATTCTTAACCTTTTATATAATATATTTAATGAAACATACATCGCCATTTCTAAGAATTGGCATAATAATCATAATATTTAGAAGGGAACAACATTTGAAGCAATCAAGTAATGGTGAAAGAAAAAATTTGATGGTGAAATTACTTAAAGAATAATGAAATAAATATTTGAATGAGATAGGAGGATGAGGAAAACAAATAATAATAATAATAATACCAATACCAAAATAAAAGTTTGATGATGAGAACATACATTGTAAAAAGAAGTTCATCAAAGTTTTGTGATTGGAATCGAAGGGACAAAAGAAGAGGGGATCAACTCATGTGGTTGGTTGTTCTTATGATTTGCAATAGGTTGCTAATGCAAGGTAGGAGAAGACTTGAAGTTAGCTATGGGAGAACAAGATGAGCCATGAAAGAATCCTAACTTATTGTCCTTACATTGCATTAAAGTTAATGTGAACTAAGGTGATTTGTAGAAGGCAGTGTCAATCAAGAGGATTTTCATGTACTATGATATGTATTATGAAGGTGGAGGGATCCAAAACTCTATTAAATGGAAGTTGAGTGAGGTTAAGGTTC
Source organism: Cymbidium sinense (assembly GCA_021442155.1). Lineage (NCBI taxonomy): Eukaryota > Viridiplantae > Streptophyta > Magnoliopsida > Asparagales > Orchidaceae > Cymbidium > Cymbidium sinense. The sequence continues at coordinate 7,930,739 of CM038224.1, read as the reverse complement.
ATTACATTTTATCTCTCTCTTCTTTAGACAAGAACACTAGCCTTAGAATGGTAAAAAAAAAGATGAAAATGATTTATTTTATTTTTTTTAATAATAGAAATCAATATTTTAGAAGAAAAAATGTTAATAAAAATTCAAAAAAAATTCTACATTAGTATTTCCCTCATAAACCTATGTCTAATATATGACTCATTAGTGAGTTAATGATAGCATATTTTATGTAATATCATCTAATTATTTGGAAAATCTTTTTTATGTATTATTTAATTAATTATTAGATCATGGCCATTATGACTTTTTCCATTAAGCTTAAGTGAGTATCTAAAAGCACTCAAGAGTTCATTTAGGATGACACAATTGTCTATAAAAGTTTATGTATACTTATTATGAAAGTAGATTTTTTTTATAAAGTTTTTCTTCTTTTTGCAAAAGTGAAATTACAATTTTCTTATAACTAATATAATATAGTTGATTTGGTTATGAAAAGTCATTTCTCATCATATAAATTAAAAAAAAATAAATAAATAAATAATACTCTTAGTTGCTATTTAGAATGTAAATTGTGAAAAAAAAAATTAACCTAAATTGCCCTTTCATATATAATATATAAGATATTATTCAATATAAATTGACTGATAATAAATTAATAAAAGTCTCAGTAATAATGAATACACTAAAATGAATTTATTTTTAGCTATAAATACCTAAAATATATTTCATGTTTTAAAAAATCATTTTTCTGTTTTTTATATTTTTGTCAATTTATTTTGCTTGATTTCTTATTATTTGAGTTATTACAAATTACAAAATAATATAAATTATAATATTAATCATATGATTAGTAAATATATACTTAAATTATTCATTACTATAAATATGATCACTCACATTTTAAAAATTCTACATGATCATAAACTTTCTAATCAATTCGTTAAATTAACTAAATATATGTCAATTATAAATTAAATATATCAATTATTTAATTAATTAAAATTACTATTTTAAAAGAATTTGAGTTTATAAATTAACTGATGACGTATTTCATTGACTTATAAAAGAATAAGAACTCTCTTATTCGTTTAATGGTCACTTTATTTTTAAAAGAGAGTGAAGAAAATTTTAAATGTTCATTCATCATTCCTATAAAACTGCTTTTGGAGACTTTCTCTCAATCTCATATAGATTCATTTTATAAATTATTTGCTCTGTTTATTTAAGACTCATAAGTAGACTATAGAGCAGTTTTTAAAAATAAGTATTGTTATAAACTTAATTAAGAAATTAAGTTTTATTAAAAAATTAAAATAGGTATAATTAAGTCATTAAGTAAGCATTGCGTATCAAGGCGTGGCATGGATATCGGTGTAATAGTACTTAGTGCTAATTAAGGCACTGTCTAATGTCGAGACTAATTCGACCGATGCACGGTGCATAATCTAAGTAGTGCATACGGAAAAAAAAAAATTTAACATAGGATTGGCTATTACATCAAGGATTGGCTTTAAACTTTTATGTTTTTGCTTTATGTTGGATGTTCCATTTGTGAGCTTTAAGCCCTTATCGTCAATTATGGAGGTCAACCTTAGAGTCTGCAGGTTTATATTTAAGTTAATCTAAAACTAAGTATATGGATGAATCATTACATAAATGAATATAAGTTCTGCAAGTCATTCCAAAAAGTGAGTATAAGTATTTATATAAATGGATATCTGAAATAAAATAAAATATATAAGAACAAATGTAATGCAGACGCATAAATAGACTATCTAAGCATTGACCTCATCGAATCGCTTTCTCGTGTATGCGGTGCAGTGATGGTCGCAGCGGTGATGGTGGCCCTCCAATGCAAGATCTTGAAAAATGCGTAGGATAATACGATGGGAAGATAGGCGTTGTGACTCATGTGGGTATGTAGAAGCACTGGATGATAAATAAATAGACGGATCGCATATGTAGATGGTGCCGCCCAATCATATTGTTGGACATCCTAGCTCGATCTATAATGGGTGTCGATATGTACATGAGTCTTTGCATAACACTTCACACATCTGGCTCCATAGTCGTGCTCATCGCGCGGCAATACGGCGAAGATGGTCAAGATGTCTGCCTACGTGAAAAAATAATGTGAAATTAGCCTCAAGTAACATATTGATTTCAATACTTATGTTGCTTACATATATCGCTTCAGGTGCTCACGGGATAGTAAGTGATCGGATCCGTCAAGCTAAGTAAAGAGAAGCGAATCGCAAACACATCTTGATTGATACAACTGTCCTCATCTTCATCCAAGCCCTCCTAGTAATCCCTCCGCCTCCCAAGCGGCAATGTACTGGTGATAATCAACCCCGTCGCATCCGCTGCCCATATTTTTGAAACTAGGGTCAGTGTCACATCTACTCTGGTATGAGTCCAAGCTGTGCGGACTCGACAAGGTAAATGTCACTCCACCCTCTTTCAGCTAATCAGTGAGACTCATGTCCATATATGAGCCCGCTAAGATGCATTGATAGCGTGATCTCGATTAATGGCTCCCAAATCACCACACATATTAAAATTATATTAAATTAGAATATGCATTATAGAAATTTGAATCGAAATGTACTCTCAAATCCATGCATTATCAGACAAACCATCGACTCATTCTTTATACAAGCGTTAATCATTGGCTAACATATCTCGTTCCTATGCACACAACACATTTTAAACAAACATATACACTAAAATTTGAAAGTGCGAAATTAAAATATACCTCAAACTAATCTTCTGTCAGGATATAACATGCATTCGCCTCCCACTGAATATATCTCAAGACCATATCTGAGGGTGTAGGCAGTATTATTGGCCTCAGCCTAATAGACTTCGTGAGCTCTATAGAATGGGTCGGCTTCTCCCATAGGCTCGAATGAATCAGGTCCTCCAGAAGTGGAAGATGCAAGTGGACCTAGACGATGTATCCCGTAAGCATCAATAAGAACCAAAATGTAGCTGCAGTGCACAAGCACTCCTGGGGATGGCGTGACTCTATAAAAAATCCACCTAAAGCAATGCATGCGTGCAGATCACGAAGGATATGTGGATCGGGTCATGGTACACCACATCGGTATAGGTGTCGTCCCGACAACTGTATAACGGTCGAATAGCATCTCTTCCCCTCATGATTGGACTAAACATATACATTATCCGTTAATGTATCTACGACATACCTTACTATTAATATTGTGTGACGATGACTGTAGCTTGCATAGGCTGCGGGTTACTAGTCTTCTATTTTCATCCATTGTATTTCTAAACTGGTGGTAGTCTGCGACCTTCATGAAAATTGGGTGGCTGTAATGTTATTAATCCATGCTCGCACTAAATTAATCGATGGTCAAGCAAAGTGTGAAACTTATTGAGTATGTGAGCTTATCTGATTAGGCATTTGATGCATCATGCGTATAATGAAATAAGTATGAATTTGGCCTTAATGACCGCTTGTGCTAACTGCATTGATACATCTATGTTGTTCCTCAATTATGGATATTCTCCAAACACCCCCTAACCGTCTACTACTGTTACAATGCAAATGCCAATTACATAGTCTGGTAGGACTCTCATGATGTACACATGTAACCGTATAGTTCTTTTAGTTAGAGATAATTATTTGGAATTAAACATTATTCACTATACACCACCCAATAATAGTAAACTACAGACTCCTTTTACTTGTAAAACACATTCCTTCGACAAGGTCACCAAGAATTTCAACATCATCATCTGGACATTTTCATCGATGGGATCAAAGTAAATCATTGTCCCACTCTCTTGTAGTTTGACACATCCGACATACTCGTTTGTGACAACATATGACTTTCACTATTAATATTAGGTGAATGATTTTAAAAGAGCATGGCGGATACATTCCCAACCACGGTAGCTAATCCAAGTGAAATCATCATCGATATCACTTATCCTCGCACTTCTTCATGATACTCATCATCGCTTTGTAGTACTCGAGGCACATGTAGTTCCTCACGAGCGATAAATAACATCATCGCTGCCACGAAACTCATAAGTAGGATGACAAACTTTGATATTAAATATTACAAGTATAAACAGGGAAACGGTAAACAAGGTATTACCAAGGAATCAATTCATCAAAGCTGTTCTGTGTCATCACAGGTGCATGTGCGATGAAATCTTGTATATGCGTCATTGGTATATCTACTGACCTTATTATGGATCGGTAATGTGGATGCAACATTAGCATCCTCCACTTCCCCACATTAATATCGGCGGAAGCTGTCCGTGTAAAGCGTCAAACTTCATCGCCGGATATACTTTCATCTATCCGGATAACGACATGTAAGACTTCTGAGTGGCGATCTCATATCAATGATGACCTCATAATTGGTTGTTTCAATTCCAAGTCTATCTTTGCGAGAACCTTAACTCGACTATTTTGACCTCCCATAACTTGGTGAAGCTGCTCATCGATACTTAGTTGCCTCATAGAAAAGTATCAGCAACAAACTCTCTACTCATTCCTAAAGAGAGTCCAATCATCTATTTCAAATCTAGAAAAAATAGCGTCCAAATTTATTTGTAGAACAGACTACATAAATCAAAAGAAATTTAAATCAATCGACTCATTATACGAACGCCACCATTTAAGGTGACTATCTCTACAAATAACGGGGCTCTAAGCTTATAGGCCAACTACAACTATTCAAACCCAACACATACCATTCAAAAATATGTCGTAGTCACTTCTACTAATATACTCGACATATTATAAACTAAAATTACAAATAAATTACTTGAACCGTAACGCTAACACAAACTTATAAATCAAATCTAGCCACAAAATTTTAATCATACAGCTCTAAGCCCTAGAACACATAATCTACTAATTTATAAATGAGAAAAAATAGGGATTTGTTATGTTTAGAAACGAGAATGTATGTGCAAAAAACTATAAAATCCACAGAAACTTCCCGAATGGAGCAGGAGCGGAATCATCGTCGGAAGCTAATGTTGGGTTCCAAGGGTTGTTGGATGGAGAGGGAAGTCGTCAAATGCCGTGGACGCGGCTGTCGGGGAAGAAAACAAGTTGTATTTGGCTAGAAGGGGAAGATGGAACAATGTCGGTGGTTGGAGCAATGTCGATGGCTTGCAGGAAGCTTGGAGATGAAGTTGAGCATGCTCGGAAGGGGAAAAACGGTGGGCAACTCGCGTGGAGGCATGACGGGCCGAGCGAGAGTGGATTAGAGGGAAAGAATATCGATCGATCGATCAATGATTTCTTTAACTCGACTAGTCGCAAATGGGCGGCATCAATAATGAAGTCACTAAGTGAGATGGGTCTTCAAATATAGCTTACTAAACTTTCAGCATATCGAGGTTGGCGTGGCTACTGTCCACTTAGTGACCTATATTTTAAATTTTTTTAATGATATTTAATTTCCTAATTAAGTTTATAATGATACTTATTTTAAAAAAATTCCCCTATACTATATAACATTAGTTAATGATAGTCATGGGGTATGTTTGGAATAGCAGTACTATTTGAAAAAATAGTAAGCAAAATCTACTGTTTAAAAAATTGCGATGAGATCTACAAAATTTTTTATTTTTAAAAAGTCAAACTTCAACTTTCTGGATACCACCGCAAGGAGTCAAAGTTTAAAAACGTAACTTTCTTATCACAGATTCTTCAGATGCAAATAAAATACAATCACCCCAAATATAATCACAGTACAATGCAACACTGTACTTTCACGGCAAACACATCCTTAGTCACTACCAAAATTTAGGAAAACAGTAAAGAATTTGTGTGCCTTTGCTCATATAGGGGCTTATTAGTTTGATATCAAACAACAAAAAAAAAAAATAATTAAATACTCTTATTATTAACTTAATTATTTTATTATTTGCTTTGATATTAGTTTCTAACGTGTTACAATAATTAAGTGCTTTATTTATGGTTAAAATTGATATACTCAGAATTATTTAAGAACTATTTATGATCACTTTTTTTTTTTTATATTTTAAATTTTATTTTATTTTATTTATATATTAACTTAAAATAAAACATATTTGATGAAGATAATTATCTTTAAAATAATCAAGATATCTAAAATGTGTTTTGAATATTTTTAAAAATAATATACTTTATTTTCAAAAATAAAAAAATAAAAATACTTTAAAAAAATACCAATATTATTTTTAAAAATAACATAAAAATAAAGATAATAAAATATAAAATAAAATCAATCCCAAATAGACTCTTAACTTTTTTATCACCAAAATTATTAATACTAATTCCTATATCTTTAATATTTGATAATCTAAATGAATCAAAGATTCTAATTGTTACATAGATCCATTACGTTGTCCTCATTAGTTCTATCATCTCTCTCTATATATATATATATATATATATATATATATATATATATATATATATATATATATATATATCTATATATAGCTTGCTCATAAATTCAAAATCATTGAACACTTTGAGCTCATACTCTCTCTCTCTCTCTCTCTCTCTCTCTCTCTCTCTCTAATAAAAACAATAATTTTTTTTCTAATATGATATCAAATTGATCCAAGCCTAGTCTGAACTCGAAATAAAAGCTTACTCTTAAGTGACACTTGCAGCTCATCTGGGCCAATCTTTTAGCCCTCTTCTCATTTCTCGTGCAACTTAAAACATATATGAACAACAAATTTAACCAGATTTAAAATAATATATTTTACATGATTGATTACTTTTGAAATTTTAATGAAAATAAATATAATATGCACATAATTTACGTCATGAAAGTGAACTGGTTACTGAAAAAACATGCACAAAGTTTTAACCTTGTTTCTTTTTTTTTTTTTTTTTTTTTCCAAAAAAACATACAAAGACTCTTATGTCTCAGCAAAAAGGTAATGTTGAACTTACAGATCTAAGAAGATAAGGTATTCCCATGGCCACACAAAGAGCCAACCCTGCCAAGAAGCTGGAGTTCTTTGAAGTTGGGGCTTGCGAAACCGCCTTCGAGATCGGCTTCCTCATTGGAAGGAGGTTTTCCAATCTGATCAAGAACAGGGTTGCCTCTGATCTCATACTCCAAGAGCAGCTCCTGCCATTCGCTGGAACCGTTCAGGTGAAACCGCTTCTTGAAGAACTCTGCAACAATAACAAACAGAAGTTTCCAAGATACTGGGAAGAACTTGTAGGCACTGCAGAAGGGAGTGGTGTCTCAGTTCTAGATGTAAGTTGTTAGTTCAATCTTTGTATCAGTTAATAAATGGAAGTAAAATGATGGGAAATTGGTGATTCTGAGCAGCTGGTGTTGCTAAACTTCAGGAAGGAAATTTTACCTTTTGTTCCAAAATCAGGGAGAGAGGAAGAAGAAGCTAGTAATGATTGCTCAGATGTTCTTGTTGTTAATGACTCCATGGCTATCGCTGCACATAATGAAGATGGAAACATAGCTCTTATTGGTCATAGGTAAAATGAAATGGTACAATTTGTTATATATTCCATAAAGAAAGCAAATCTGTGCTCATATGTCTGTTTTTTAATGGATTTGCAGCTACTTGGTGAGGGTGATGTTGTCAAATGGCTTGTTTACTGCTTTCACTTATGCTGGAGAGCTCCCAAGCTGTGCGTTTGGCTTCAACAGCAATGGAATTGTTAGATATCGCATCAATCTACTTAGCCTAAAAGACTTTTAAATGGCATAAGAACAAGAATGATTATTAGTGATTTTGCAGGCATTTACTCTCAATGCGGTACCTCCAGTACCTGATGAAATCTTGGCTGGAGGCATCGGTCGAAACTTTGTGTCAAGAGATCTGTTAGAATCAACTGATCTTGAGGATGCATTCAATGTGGGTTGTATTGATTCTCACTAAAGAAAATGTTGAACTCAAGAATGAGCTGACTAAGGAACCTCTTAACCATTTCCAGCGAATTGTATCAGCTGACATCTCCGTTGGGCACAATTATAATCTGGTGGATGTCAGAAGCCGAAGGATATTAAATGTCGAAACGGCATCGAGAAACCGCTATGCCTCTCATGAAGCTGGTCCAGAACATTTCTTCCATGCAAATATGTATATCCATCTTCAAATACAGCAGGTAAAACACACACAACAAAGACATGTATTTAATATGATGAATTAGGAATACTACGAACGGATGCTTCTGTGCATATAAATGCAAGAACTCAAAATAAGTTGAGATCACTTTTGTACTGATGAAGGAACAAAATGAAAGTTCAATTAGACGACAAAGAAGAGCAGCTCAACTCTCAGTGGAAACAAAAACAGATGCACTCTCCATTCTTGGAGATTGCGAGGATGAAGAGTATCCAATTTACATGCAAGGTAATCAATAGACTCTCTATGTGACAATTTTAATCTGTTTTCTGATTGATCTAGGATATATTTATACACATAATTAACATCCCTGAAGTTGGCAGGTCCCGCACTCCACACTCTATGCACTGTACTGATTGATTTAGATGAAAAAACTCTCTCAATATTTGAAGGAAATCCAAAGAAAGGAGAAACTTGTTATGTGCTCCCGATCTCATGAAGTTCAGAGAAGGTCCAGATTTAAGTTTTCCTCTGTGGCTGAAATCCTTCGATTCATTGCAAATCCAGAATAAGATTTCAAAACAGAAACATTGCTTCCACTAAAGCTATCATGCGGGTTCATAAAGTCCCAACATGTGACCATCAAAGTAACGCATGGCTGCAACCTGTATAATAATAAAGCGCATCAGATATGATAAGAATGTTATTGTTCCAGGAAATTTATTTCTGAGTGTTACCTTTCCATGGATCTCATATTTAATTGGGCCATCCAGCTCCGCTCCTAATGTCACTAATTTTGTTACAGTGCTTTGTATGTCAGTCACAGTAAAAGATAGCATGGAAGAGTAACCTTTCTGTATGGCAATGTTGCTGAACAGGAAAGAAAATTCTGAAACTTTTATTGATAACGTTAAACAAAAGTGTGTCACGTGCTTAATAGAGCATAATGACCGAACAAAATAGATTGGCTTTCATTCCATAAGAGATAAAGAACCATAAATAATTTGAAACAGGAGATTATATGCTGATAATTTCGTATTGTAGTGATATATGATCTTGCAATTGTGAATACATACTTTCTGGAATTAGAGGAACAGAAAATTGCTTATTAAAGTAGAGGTATCAAAACATAAATAGACCTGTTTTTATTTAGAATGAACAAAATGTAAGGTGGTCTAATAGAACTTTTTTTTGCTCACCCAAAGTCCATAAGGTGAGACTTTATTATGATGTAAGTGGAATTTCAATCCAAGCCCTTCATAATAATTTCTAAGGCCCATAATGATCCAGTAAATTATTTGATCCGACAACTAACATAGAAGTTATAAATGTATATGTTAAAAGTACACAAAAATAATAAAAGAAAATTTACCTAAAATAAGGTGGGGAAATTTAAAAGGTTAGAAATTATCAATTTATAAGATAAATTACTAAAAGATGTAACTTGAAATTTTTTTTATTGATCCAAACATGATACTAAAAATGGGATAAGAAGACTAGCTGATTAAGAAGAACAACATATAAATTATTAAAGTCTAGAAATAAAGTGAGGTTGTTTTAAATAAAAAAGTGAGGAAATAAACTAAATCAATCCACTTGCCTACAGTCTACTATCAGCCTTAACCCATCACCACTTCATCACAATTAATAGTAGATTAAATTTTTGTCTATTTCCTATTATCTTTTTCCCTCAAACAACTATAACTCGCCTTCCTGAGTTGTTACACCTAAAGCATAAGTCAATTTCTTTGAATACTTGTGCAATCCCTTGGCGTGTAGTGTAACCCAAAGGATGAGTCCTCTTCCCCAATCTCCACCACAAGACCTTGGCATCAATGCCACTCCCCTTCTTCGTTATCCTCCTTTATCAAGCGGAAGCATTGTAGTTTCTCATTGCAGGAAGAGATGGTCCCTCCTCTTCTCCTTCCCATCTTCCGTTTATCCTTTCACCAAGAGCGGTGAGGTCCTCAAACCACCATGACCTTAACACCTCTTGGCCTCTTCTATATTCAATCTCATCGTTATCCATTAGTATCTCCATGTTACTCTGTAAATTAATTAAGGTGATAGTTATGCATTTCTAATAATTTGATTAAATTTAATTAAATTATATTTTTAAGTAGATCAAATGTTTAAATTAACTTATCTAAGATTTTGTATTAAACTAATTTACCAAAAAATATTTTAAATTAGATCCCCATCTTAATATGATTTAATCAAATAATTGCAGTAGGAATCATAGAAGTAAAGGATGATTTATGCTTAAAACATGGTTTTCCAATTTTCATAAATTTTGACTTACCTAGGTTGGCCAATTTAATATTTTTGTGAAACTTAAATTGATAAGGAACTAATGTCAATATGAATTTTTTAGTTTGTTCACATCTCAAGCTTATCTTTTCACTCTAAAATAACTATTAAACTCTCATACCATATATCGAAATTTAATATGCACATGATGTGTAGTTAGCTTTACCTTATTAATTATAGCATAAATCTGAGTATCTTAAAGTGAGCCATGTAATACCATGATTCGTTTTACGTATGCATTTTTTTTTGTTGATGCGAAATAAATTGTGTTTAATAAAAAGAAAATTAAGATCATGCTATTCATAGGCTTTATTATAGTTTTTTTTTTTTTTTTTTTTTTTTTTTAGGCTTTATTATAGTATATTGTCATTGATAAAACATACAAAACAAACCTTTATCCCACTATTTGGGGTCAGCAATATGAATCCTTTTTTCTCCATTGTGTCCTATTAAATGTCATATTCTCATTTAATTATAATGCAAAGGTCATTTTTTATACTTCCAACTTAACATAGGTCGAATCTAATGTATGTTATCTCATAACTAGGTCAATGAGCAGCCGATGTTATATGTGACCAAACCATCTGAGACAACTCTCCCTAATCTTATCTACCACTAGAGCTACTCCAACTTTTTACATATATATTCATTTTGCATTTTGTGTCTGAGTGTAAAGCCACACATCGACCTAAGCATTCTAATCTCTAAAACAATTAAATTTATGCTTCTTTTTTATTAGCCAACATTATGCTATAAAACATTATAGGTTTCACAACCATCTTATAAAATTTTCCATCAAGTCTAAACAATACTTTTTTATCACACAATAGGCCTAATACATTCCTCCATTTCAACCATCAAACTTGAATTATGCTAATGATATCCACATCTATTTCATAATCACTTTGAACAATAAACCCAAGATATCTAAAATATTCACTCTTTTTAAAATATTGATCATCCATTATTACAACCCCACCACTAGATCTACTACTAGAATTGCACTTCATGCATTCATTTTTAGATCTACTCAAATGAAAACCTTTAGACTCTAAAATTTACATCCATAATTCCAAGTTTTTCTTGAACTCCCTCTCTATTCTTATCAACAAGAAGATTATCATCAACAAAATAATACATCAAGGTGCATCCTCCTGTAAATATCTAGCAAGAATATCCATAACTAAGGGAAAAAGATATGGACTTAAAACCGATCCTTGATGTCTACTCTTAAACTCCCTCTCTAGCCTTATCAACAAGAAGAATATAATCAACAAAAAGCAACACCAAGGTACATCCTCCCATAAATATTTAGTAAGAACATCCATAACTAAGGCCAAAGATATGGACTTAAAGCCGACCCTTGATGTAATCCAACTGAAATAGAAAAATACTTGGTCAATCCTCCTTGTGTTTGAACACAATTAATAATAGCTACATATACATATCCTTAATGACTTGAATATACAGGATTAACTTATTTCTTCTCTAGAATTCTCCAAAACACTTCTCTTAGTACTTTATCATATGATTTCTCTAAATTAATTAATATCATATGTAGAACCGCCTTACGCTCTCCATACTTATCCATCAAACATCTCAACAAATGTATAATATCTATAATAAATCTACCCAACATGAATCCAAATTGGTTTTGATGTTGTAACTTATACTCAATTAATCTCTCCAATAATTTAAAGTATGGCACATTAACTTAAATTCTCTATAATTTGCACACTATTATGCATCATTTGTATTCTTAAAAATAGGAACCAACAAACTCTTTTTTTTTATCTAACATCTTTTTAGTCTTTAAAATAATATTAAAGAAATTAGTAAACTAGAAAATTTTTTATCTCTAAAGTATTTGCACAATTCTATTGAAATATCATCAAGTATGATTGCTTTATCAGACTTCATTTCTTTTAAGTTTTTTCAATTTTGAATTTACTAATATGATGATAAAAATAAAAAATTTATTTTCATTTAGGATAATAAGAAAGATAAAGTCAATTATATTCTCATAACCTTCACTAAAAAATTTATCAAAATATCTCATCCACTTATTGAATATCCTCTTCTAAAAAATATTCTTCGATATTCATCTTTAATGCAACTAAATCTTTACTTGTCCTATCTCTCTGCTTAATTAATTTATACATGCATCTTTCACTATCTTTAGCATTCAATCTATTATATAAATTAATTTATGTTGAATTATTTACATCACATATTATTTTTTTAGAATCCATATAGGTCATTCTATATTTTTTTCAAATACCCGAGTTTTTATCTAAACTAATTTCTATAACAAAACTTCTTATTTTTGATCTTTTTTTGCACATTTTGACTCAACCACCAACTATATTTACTAATATGAGTTTTTCCTTTGATTCTTTAGATATATTTTTTACAACTTATTTAATATGACTTGCTACTTTTTGACACTTAACATTAACTTTCTCATGAACATTCTAAATCCTAAAAGTTCATAGTTTACTCTTAAAAATAAATTTATTAGTGTTATTTAAGGACTCTCATATGATTTTAAAAAATATTTCATTTTATTTTTCATCTGTCAACCACTAATCTTAAAATTCAAAATTAATAGTCAATGATAGTAGTTAAATTTTCACCCGAAATAATATTATAATCTTTAGAGTCTAAACAATCTATCTTCCTAATAAAAAAATAATCAATATGTGTATTATTATGTCCATTCTAATAAGTAATAATATGTTCTCTCTTTTCTTAAATAAAGTATTAATAATTATAAAATTATATGCTAAAATAAAATATAATATAATCATTTATTAGTCACTCCAAACTCATAGCCACCATGAATATTTTTAAAATCTTGTACATCTCTACAAATATGTCCATTTAAATCTACTCCAATAACTACTCTTTCTTCTAGAGGTATTTTTTAAATTAATTTTTCTAGGCATTTCTTCTTTTTTTTTTTTGGACTTACATGTAAATTTACTAGTGAAGCGTCAACACTTATAATACTAATAATCTTAACATCAACAACAATATTTAAAACTATAATCTTATCTAATTCTATTAATTTTGACAATATTACCCTTCAAATTCTTATCTATAAATACTATTTCTAGTATTATTCTTACCTGAATATCAAATTTTAAAGTGTGTATAAGATATTCTTACATTTTTTTTTTTAATGCAAATATCAATAGCATCATATTAATGTTATGATTGGCAAGTTGAGTAGATATATTTATAGACTAAACACTCTCCTAAGGGAAGAGCTAGTAATTTTGCTTGAAACTCACTTAAAATTCCATCAAGTTATTAGTCAAATATAAAATCAACTTGGTAAATTTCAATTCAACTTAATTTTTCAACTCACTTTTTTCAATTTTCAAACCATGCATAACTCATTAAGAATATGAATTAAGCTAACATCGAAAAATATATATTATAGTAAGTAGCAGTAGCAGTGTGGCACATAGGATTGGCTTTCTACCTCAAATAACTCACGAGTCATGTTCAAATCATGCCCCCACCTTTTATGTCACACCCTTTTTTTTATATTGTGTTTGTTCAACATCACAGTAAATCAAGGGATCATTAATCCAAAAGTTGAGATATGTTATTAGTCTAATAAAGCACACCTGCTTCTTCTGTGACACCCATCTCTTAAAATATATATATATGAGGCAAATAAGCAAAACATCTCCACCCTCCCCTCTCTCCTTCCATCCCTACCTCTTCATGATAACATTAGGACTTTGCTTTCATCTATAAGTCCATCTCACTGCTTTTGAATTTATTTCTCACACTTATCAATTTTTTATAATGAAATGGACATAAGTAACAGCATAATTCACGAAATGTAAAGATATAGTTTAAATAACATAAAAAGAAAACTCTCTGAAAAAAATCAATCCACTTGCTCATCCCATACTACAAGCCTCGCCCATCATTGTCTTCATCCCATATTAATCATGTGTTAGATTTTTGACTATTTTTGACATTATCCTCCTCTCAATAAGCTGTATGTTGCTTTCTTGAGTGATTACTACTAAAGCACTTGTCCTTTTCCATGATTGCCAGTACAATCCCTCAAAATCAACACAACTAAGCCAATAAAACCTAAAACATGAGGCATTCACCAATATCACCGCAATCCCATGGCATGAACACCACTCTCCTTGTCTGTTGTCCTTTGACAAGTCGAGCCATTGTTGTTTCTCATTTCATTTAGAGATCTTCCACCCTTCTCCTTCCCATCTTCCTTTTGTCCTTCACTAAGAACAATGAGGTCCTCAAACCTCCTTGACCACAACTCCTCTTAGCCTATTCTCCATTTAATATAATAACAACTATAAATGTCAAAAGCATAAAAGAATGCATCATGAACATAGCGCAATGCGGCACACGTTGCACTATTTTCATGGTGTAACATAGAGAGTTAAAATATCATACACTATTTGCGTTATGTACAAGTAATAGTGCATGGAGCATATCCCCAATAATATGAGCTATTTTAGTTTAGATGATTCAAAGTTATAAATTAATATTTATATTATGGGGTATTTACAACATAGCACACAATTCTTATATATTTATATATCTAACACATTACATAAATAACATCTAAATATTTAACACTACATCAAAAATAATACCATCATTCACTTTTTAATTGGAAATGCACCTTTTCATGTAGAAAAATGTTATATTTGTAAATATCAAACTTTAGGTGTTTGATAAGAGATGCATAAGAATTGTGTGCTATACATATAAATTTTACTTATATTATTTAATATTAAAAATTTTGACTTTGTATGACCCATGATGTGCAAAATTGGTGAAATATGATTGTTATTTTATGAGGAAAAATGCTCAAAAGTTCTATTCACAAAAAATATCCTTGAAATTTGATGGGCCATTATAAACAAACTTTTCAACAAGTTGTTTAAACCTTCCTTCTCAATGCCTTGCTCATCTCCAATGGCTATCATTCACGAGTATTTCTGCGATAAAATTCCAAGACAGTTTTCATCTAAATGTCCATCTAGTTGTTCATGATTAATGTTTTGAATTTGATTAAGCTTTGCAACAAACTATAATAATCGATAGAATTCTAAAAGCAAGAGAATAAATCTTTATCTGAGCTTAACATTGTCATAATTAAATATAAAGATAATAAGGGTAATAAAGAAGATTATGATTTAGTAGATAATGATGATGCTAATGAAAGACATGAAGCTTTTTTGACTTGCGATATAATGATAATGATTCTCAAGATGACTAGTTTTTTTTTTTAATGTTAAGACTTGCAAAAGAATATTATAATATTTTGAATTTTAAATGATTGAGGTATTAAGCCCATGAGTTTTAAGCATCACTTTGATTATGTTTATTATCATAATGATTTATTGTTCAATTTAATATTCTTTCACATTTAGTTGCATTTATATTCATGATTTTTTAATATTTAGTGACATGTTTAAAATAGCACGCATCATGCCATGTACTATGCACTATGGCTTTATTAAACTTTTGTACAATAGTGTGCTACACATCATTGGCAAGTATGATAACAACTCTCCTAGGAGT
This sequence comes from Cymbidium sinense, assembly GCA_021442155.1. Taxonomy (NCBI): domain Eukaryota; kingdom Viridiplantae; phylum Streptophyta; class Magnoliopsida; order Asparagales; family Orchidaceae; genus Cymbidium; species Cymbidium sinense. The sequence continues at coordinate 7,914,758 of CM038224.1, read as the reverse complement.
AGGGCTAGTAGTTTAACTTGAAACTCGCTTAAAACTCCCTCAGTTTTAGTCAATATAAAATTAACTTGATAAGTTTGAAGTTGAATTACAAATCAATTTTTTAACTCGATTGTTTTCAAGTCAATTCCAACCCATACGTGATTCCCTCGAAACATGAATCAAGCTAACCTGAAATGTATAATATAATAAGTTATACAAAGTAACCTTGATTGTAGCAAGTGACACAGTGGACTGGCTTTCTCTCTTGATAACTTACAGCTCATGTTCGATTCATGCCCCCACCTATGTTGCACCCTTTTTTCATTTTATTTCTTACTTTGCATTAATTCAACTTCATATATTAAATCAAGGGCTCATTAATCCAATGCTTGAAATATTTTATTACTCAAATAAGCACACGTTGATCTACATTAACATCACTCATCTCCTCTTAAGAAAAAAGAAATGAGGCAAATAACCAAAATTTCCCCACCACCCCTCCCTCCCTTTTTATGTTAACCTTATGATTTCACTTTCATCTTGAACACTACCTCACTACTTCGAATTCCTCTCTCACCAACTTATCAAACTTTCAAACTGAAATAGACATAGGTGATAACAAAATTCAGACATAATCATTGCTCCCACGGTTGCAGCAGTTGTCACCACTTGTTTTGTTCATATTTCTTTCTAATAGCCGAGAAAGACAAGTTTGGCTAATAACTGCAAATCATCGTCTTCCTTGCTGATAGACAAATAGCTTAAGACATGACTAGCTCTTCCTCCTTCAATAACCTTATGCTAGTTAGTGAATATATATAGTGAGATTTAAGGGCCATGATGATGAATAAGAAATATTATTTCCCTTCATTTACTGAATGTGAAATCAAATTAATCAATATATATAGTCAAATATGTAGTGTTTAGGGTGTTTTTTGAAATAATATTAACTTGACTTAAAATTAAATTCTTCTAAGTAGAGCTGGCTCAACTCGAAAAGCAAATCAAGTTCGAGTCAAGCAAACCAAATATCTTGAGTCCAAGTTGAAGTAAACTAGCTCTATTAAGACTCATTACAACCCTTATTTTAGAGTCAATAGATAGCATTAGGTTATTGAAATTCCTCTTGTTTCAAAGTATTATGAGAAACCAACTAAATAATATAACGTATAATAAATGAGAGAAGACTTTTTCTGGTATATAAATAAATATGGTTTGTATGTAGATAATTTCAAGAAGGGTAGACTCAATCTCCATCCTAGCTTCTTTAAGAACTTTCCGAGCCATCTCCATTCCTATGTGGGAGTAGATTTCATCCTCTCTCAGCTGCTCAAAAGGAGGAGGATCTGCATAGGGTTGTGAGTTCTCCACCCCGTCCATTTGATTATGAGGAAAGAAAGACTCCAGAACAATGAGAATCATTATTCAAAAATGTGCAAATAAATTTAGACAAACTAAGGATGAATTTTTAAAATGTATGAAGAGAATTATGTCAAAATATTTTCAAAGAGATATTCTAAAAGAAGATGAAATTGAATCTCATATTGTTGTACAGACTTCAACCTGGGCTAGAAGATCATATGTCAGTAAGCTTGTCATTTCAGTTTTGGCTGATGGTTTAATCATTACAGAAAAACCTAAGTCTGATAATTTTGAAGGGATTGTTATGGTGGATGATAGTCAGATGAGGGAGCATCCTGGTCAGTAGATAAAAAAATACAACAGTTACCTAACAAAAGATAGTTCCATGCATTACCAACAATACCAGAAAATGAACCTGCCAAGGTTCACCGTAGTGTCTAGCATCAGTCTCCTTTTATTAGGCCCGGTGTGGAGGGTTACTCACCACCTTTCTCTGCCATTAGAAGGAGGCCTAGTTCTCCAACCCGCTCTCTTCGCGCTTCAATAGAGAGGAAGGTTTGGCAACCCAAGGCAGGTGCCACTCCTCCAATAAAGAGTCAGCCCAGGACAGAGGAGGTTAGCACAGAGAGAAAGAAGCAAAAGGTAGTAGTAAAGAAGGATGAAAATACAAACTAAGAAAGTTATTTTGGAAGATAAAGAAGACTGGGAGCTTGTCCCAATAGACCTGAATTATGTATCGGGAGAAGTAATGATGAGATTTTGGATTACTTAAAAGAAATATGAAGAAGTCGGAAAAAGAAGATAAAGTTGAACACATTATTGCAGAAAAAAAAATATGGATCAGGATGATCAGAATGGAGAAGAATTAAATGAGGAGTCTGCCAAGTCACTAATGACTGACGCAGAGGCAGTCATGGCACAAAGGCATCTAGTAAGGGTCTGCATTCATGGTTAACACAGGTATCCAGTAAGGGCCAGCACTCTTATGAGCCACGTGATATTGTGGTTAAAGAAGGTATTATGCCGTACTTGACACAACATCTATTATATCAATTATAAAAGAAGGTAGAACAAATCTCTAATATGAAGAAAAAATAGAAGAAATGATGGCTCTGATGCTAATTATACAGAGTCAAACAGTAGGATCGCAGCAAGCACAGGTTAACGTTGATCAGCCAAAGTATGCTCATGTGATAGGTAAGAAGAAAATACAATTAGAGCAAGAGAAAGAAAATTAGAGTAAGAAATGGTCCGACAATTCAATTCAAGAGAAGGCATTAGATAGATAATAGAATAGCAAGTTAAGGAAGCCTTAGCATACACCCAAGGCACTTCATCTATTCTAAAGATAGACCCCTATCGAGAGGAGTTTGATGTGGTTGTGTATCCTAAACGATTTGTGCCACTTTCCTTTAAGGTGTTTAATGGCACAAGGAATTCAAGGCACAATTCAGCTTACTTCAAAGCAAGTTGTTACAATGCCGATAAGAGCGATGTCTTTTTGTTCAAACAGTTTGTCAATAGTCTGTCAGGAGTGAATTTTGATTAGTATGCAAATCTACTGAATAAGTCAGTGCAAACTTTTGTTAAACTAAAAAACACGTTCATAAAGAAATTTGTTGGTGCACAACATCACAATGTTATGGGTGACTGGGTGGTGAAGAAACAAAAACCTAGATGGAAGAACTTGAGCATGAAGTGTAAGCCTCAACTGTAGGAGTAACATGTTACCTGAAATTTTACTTAAGAACATTCATGCTTCAATGACATTTTTTTAAGGGACTCACCATTAAGATATTTGAAAAATTATTAAATAAAGCCCTAGTTTGCAAAAAGAAGCTTCCTAGTTATCTTTTTTGAAAGATCAATCGATAGCGTGATTGAAAAAATAGAAATCATCAAAAATAATAGAAAAGAAGTCGGACAGTGTGTCTGCAGTAGTTTAAAAAAAAAGTAGCTTATAAAAATTCAGTTAAAAAGAACTCCCCCTCAATAGCAAGTTCAATAACAATATCAACCAGTGCAAAGAAGACTATTTTCGACCAATCTTGATGAAAGGTTAAACAAAACACATTCTTTCAAAAGAGATGCAGTTAGAAAATTTTTCAAAAAATTAATGAAAAGCCAAACTTACTTGATCCCAAGAAGTTAGAGGAAGTGAACAAGACTGATGATCCTAACTATTGTATTTACCACCATATACTTGGTCATGTGATAGAAGATTATTTCACCTTCAAAGACAAGTTAGAGAAGAACTTTAGTACAAGCATGATTGTAATCCCTAATAAGTAATCCTAGCCAAGGATCTGTGAAGGTAATCTTTGATGAGTAGTCTATCCCGTCTAAGAATACTTCTCCCAATGGTGAGTGGGTTATAGTTTTATCCTGTTCATCTAAAAAATTTTTGACTAAAGTTTTCGTTGTTCCCTGCATTCTAAGAAACTCAGAGACCTGTTATTTAGGTTGACCCGCCATGTGCTAGAAGTGATTCGGGGATGACTCCACAACTTGAAGAATTCCAAGTTAGTAGGAGTCGAGTAGTGTGTAAGAGAAAAAAATAATATTGCAATAAATAAGAGTGTTATTGATGCAGATGATGATATTAAGCCCCTCATTGTTTTGACTTTTCAAGATTTTTATTTCATTCCACTTGGTAATAAAAAATTAATGAAAAAGGATTACGTGTATATTGTCTTCTTGGAGTGACGACAATAAAGATTTGTATTTGTCTTCTTGGAGTGACAACAATAAAGATAACTCTATTAAAAATAATAACAATAATGAAAATAAAAATTTCATAAATCATGAAAATAATTATCAAAATGAATCAAATTATCTCAATAATCCTCAACAATTATATGAATCAAATTCTAATAATGCTGCTCATATTACTAATTTTCAGGGCACACCTCTTACCAAAGATAAAACTATCAGAGTGTCTCAATTTTTTTCTCTAAAGAAAATGTTAGGTTTTAAAAATCCCATCCTTAAATTACACTTTTGTCCAATCCTCTCTAAAAAAATATCAAACTTAATTCCTTACTCTCACAGAATTAGTCATTTAATTAATACATAACTCTATAATTTCTATATTTATATCTATTTATATTTATCTCTTATAAATATGGTGGTATTATCTTATTAATTATTTATAATTTTTCTAAAATTACTAATTTTATGTATTTGTATTTATCTTAAAATAATAGTTATTATTTGATTATTTAAATTTTTTCCCACCCTCTAAAAAAGAGTTGTTTCAACACTGCTTCTTACTATAGAGTTTGAACTATTGCATATTCTAAGAAAAATTAGTTTATATATATATATATATATATATATATATATATATTCATTTTTATTTATTTATTTAATTAGTTGTTTTACCATCAATTTAATATTATATTACCCTTTCTTTAGAATTAAAAGGTTAGTGATTTTTCTTCATTCTTCTCTGTTTAGGAAAAGTGCAAAATATTTTATATATTTTTTCTATAACCAATTTGACTTATATTTTGATTTTAAATTTAATATTTTGAATTTAAATTTTCTATAATTAACTCCAAATTACTTGAAATTATTTGAGAATGTTATGTTTTATAAATTTATCTATGGGTATTGATTCCATAAAGAGTTCATTTTTATTTATATATTTTTTGTTTTGAATTGAATTTGGTGTGATTTTTAAGGTGTAAACTATTTTATGCAATTCTTTAACCCTACTTAACCCACACTTAACTGTGTGGTGGCTGACACAGCGCCATTATACATGTTGAGGTTCCTTATTCGGTTATCAACGACCAAGATGTAAAAGATAAAAATATGAAAATAATCTCAGTCGTTCGATCATTAAAACTTACATTAAAAGAGAGATGGTTAAACTATATATGGTTCAATTAACTTAAAGCCGTCTATTCCAATCAAATAGACTAAATGACTACTCCATCGCCTTCAACCTCCAGCTCAAAATAGAAATGGTCCATTTTGAAGCAATAGATCCAAATGATCTGATAGAGATTTCTCAATTTTTTTTACATTGAAACAATCTAAGGCACTCACAAGTTTCCTTCAGGAAGTACAAACAAACGGGACAAAGTGAGGTAAGTTTCAGCATACCTAAACCTGGGCAATTAAAAGTTCAATAATCGGTTCATCAAAGTTCAGCTGATTGCCTTGAACAAATTTGATGAAGGTGAGATTGAACAAGAATCAATAGTCGGATGGACTGGAGGACTGGAACCAAGGTAGGTTCACTAGAGTTTGGTGTTTGAGGTACTTGGAGTGAAAATCGAGGAATGAAGGTTGCTAGGGACAAAAGCTAAAGTTTTGTAGAGTGTTTTGAATTTGAAAATTGGAAAATAGCTTCACAGGAACAAAAAGTTATTTATAGATCGAGTTGCAAAAAAATTTTAACGATGATGAGGCCTCCAATGGAATTTCTTAGCCAACCTTTGAGAACAATGTAATTGAATGAGGACAAATGACCATGACTGCCTGGAGGTTCAAAGACCACTATGCTAACCGTTATGACTAAACCAATGGGCATCCATGATAGAAATCCATGGTAACTTGATCCAATGGTTGTTGATTAGCTTAGGGATGGTTTGAATTAAATGAAAAGCTGTGGAGACCACCATTCAAGCCTTGATTTAGATAAGCTTAGTTCAAAAATTCAATATGGCTAGTTTTAGTAAATTGGGTTAGGTTGACTTAGCACTTAGGTTAATCCAAATTGATTGGCTCTGATTTAGAACAATAGGTAGGCATTTAAAGATGTGTCAAACCAAGTTTGACTGAGATTAAACTTGGTTTGGTTATGCTTTAATTTATACATACTTAATGAGTCAATATCAAGCCATTGATCATTTAACTACATTTGAACTTCACTAAATTTGAATTTGGTAAAATGAAATTTGTTGAGCATTTTAGGGCTATATCAAAACAAGTTTTGACATTGAATTTGATTTGGTTGATTTTTATTTCAAATAGGCTTGATAGGTTATTAATAGGTTAATGATTTATTTAGCCTATTTGGATTGATTTATATTTAGTTTTCTTTCAAGAAATTTATTTAAAACATAGAAATTGTTTGAACTAATTTGTTTAATTTCAATATATGTCTATATTAAGTCAAAACTCAAAATACCACTAATGGGTTATTATGAGTTAATAGTTATCTAAGTTATTTTGTATTCAATTTGAACATAGATTTAGTTCAAATGACCCATTAAAGTTCTTTCAAGTCATTTAGTCAAATTTAGATTTTATTCAAATTTAATGGGGTCCGATCCAATATGACCATAATAGGTAATAATTGGGCTATGGTATCTATGAATAATTAAACTAATCCAATAAACTGTTTAAGCCAATTTTAGATTTGATAAAGTTTAAACTTGATTTAAATAGTTTATTAGAGTTATTATCTAATATGACTTTTCACCGCATTCTTAAAGTGAGGTCGACAAATAATACATTATAGGCTTACAAACTGCAAAATAAAAACACATATACCCATCAATTCAAGTAATAGGAGAGAACTCACTATCAATCTAGCTTCAAGCAACTCAATTTACATAATGTATCAAGAAAGAACACAAATTTGTTTGAAAAAGAAAACTCATGTATAATGGGGATGCCAAGAGAAGGCAAAATCATGAAGAATAGAAAGTAATAAAAGGGCATTTTTGCATTCAACTCTAAAAAGTTCTTTCAGTTTATTCAATAGTCGAAAAATGTGTGACCTAATAGAACATAAAAGAGCAAATTTTAGAGGAATATAAAATGTTCAATTCATCAAAGTCAAACTTTTCCAAGACATGAAGATGGAGAGGTAAGTCTCACCAATATTGTCTCTAACTCCATGCCACAACTTTTTTGAGATCACATTACAACTCGATTGCTTATTATTGTCACCTTCGTTGAATTCATGCCCATTGTCATAGCTATTTTGCAACCTATTTTCATTCTTATTAGATTATTATATGACCTGAGGTCTTGTTTCTAGTTCTTCTCTTGTTCATTATTTTGGGGAAACATTCCAATTTTGTCAAATTTTATAAGCAATTTAGCAAGTGAAATTTATGGAAAAAGGTTTATACCATTCAAATTTATAGTAGATGATTTTTGAGCATGTTGTTTGAGGGAATTTGTATATAGTTGAATATTTTTTATTTTGGATCTTTGAAGGTTATAAATAAGAATGCTAAGTCATGTAAAAAATCAATGAATATTAAATATGAAATACATTTTTTTCTCTCCTTTCATGAGCCATGTGAGTTCTTCGAACACTTCACAGGTCTAAATGAGTACTTTCAAGAGACAATTCATTGTACTGGCGTAAGGCATGGAACCTACTTTTGATAGAACTTCTATCACGTTTCTCATCTTTTAAAATATTTAGTCATTGATTTGCATGATTATTTAAAGTTTGTTAAGATACATGATAAGTATTATTGTTAAGATAAATTTACATACATAGCACATAATTCTTATGCACTTACATATTTAACACCTAAAGTTTACCATTTATAAATCTAGCACTCTTCCTATGATAGAAAAAATATATTTCACTTTAAAAAATTAATGATAGTGCTATTTTCCATATAATATTAATGATTTCACTTACATATTTAACACCTAAAGTTTACCATTTATAAATCTAGCACTCTTCCTATGATAGAAAAAATATATTTCACTTTAAAAAATTAATGATAGTGCTATTTTCCATATAATATTAATGATTTGAGTGCTATTTTGTAAATATGAAAGTTCAGGTGTGAAATATATAAATATATAAGAATTGTGTGCTATGTATCTAAATGCCCCTATTTTTAAAGAGTGAACTTAATTGTTGTTGAAATTTTATATTGATCGCTATTTTTTTTCTTGTTAAGTTTAATGTTTCGATGGTTATAAAAATATCTTTTAAGAAAAGTAAATTATGTTTGTTCTTTGTCCGATCGAATCTCTACGTTTTATTGAATTAATTTAAGAGAGATGAAGTGTCGTAATTTTGAGCGATGGAATAGTAGATAAGACACTACGATATTTTCCTCATTTGGAGAGGACTTTAGATCGATTCCGTTTCTATTATAGTTAATTATCCCGATAAGTGAGAACTTTCGAAAGCTTTGATAAATTTTAACGTTAGATAGCATAGTAGTATATGAGTTTCAAAATTTAGATTATAAAATTCATCATTTTAGCTTAAACCGGATGATTGGGGGAATGATAACGTGCCCGATCTAGATCTCATGCTTCATCCCGAATCGCGATCCCTTACTTAGTAAAAGATAGACCCAACTTTGAAGGATCAGAAAACAGAAGACGTGAAGAATCAGTAGAGCAGGTGGTTTCCAAAGAGTCTTAAAGAATTCTATGATAGAGGTTGTTTTGTCTATCAAGTATTATGATTACAACTCAAATGGCATAAACCAATGGGGAGCATGAAGATCGTAATATAATGACCGGCCAAACCACCCGATCAGAACTCGAATGCCATCCGTGAAGCTATTTCTTACGCAGATAGAGTCTCGACGCCAAATTGATTGAGAGGACATAGTAACACTGATTGAGATACGAAACTGAGTTATCTTAATTTATGAAACAAATTCAAGGTGGATAGATTGAGTTTGATTTAAGTTTTAATGATAAAATTTCATTTAAACGCATTCATACTTAAAAAATTGATTAATTAGAATATGTTTAAGAGCTTTATATCATGTGTATGTTTAAAGCTGCTGAAGGATTAGATACCGACAAAATCAATTTCAGATTTCACGATTTGAAACTCTTTTATAGGTTTTAAGTTTTTAAGGACCCATTCCTAAGACTAAACCCAAGAAACCAGCAAAAGTTTAAGATCATGAAAACATCTTCGCAAAAACTCAAGTACATTACGATAAGGACCACTTTCAACTATATCTTATAACAATATAGCACGTAGTTTGTTCTAAAATCATACCGATAATGCATATTTATAGCCAAGCTCCATCGACATCATCAAGTCCTCATTATAAACTCATCATCATCCATCTATCAGCCCTTTGAACATTCATGGACAGGCTTCTTTCCCTATAGCCTTACAATTTCTACGAGCAGACTATGTTCTTCCATTGTAAGTATAATATTCCCAATAACTCTAGTTCAATCACAAATAAGTAGGTCGTCTAACTATACTTCGTTGTCTTGACACTCTTGCAATAACATTTTTATCGCAAATTTTCAATGGAAAAAAAATTCCTCCAAATACATTTCCCAAGCATGGCCTGAACCAACTGTTAATCTAAAAAAGTGCGAATTCAATGTAAATCATAAATAAAAAAAGTGATATGGTCAAAATATGACTAAAGCACAAATCTTGATATATAATTTTGAGTCAAAACCGATCGAGATCAAGACTTAAAATATCATTGGAATCTTTGGAACATCAATTAAATCCCAAAATAAATTCTCAAATATGGAATGTTTATAGTCAATCGAAGCGTCTGATCAATCTAAGATCTCAATCAATTTCATCAAATCAAATTCTCAAAATACATCAAATGATCAAGGAATCGTCATCGACGGAGAGTGAGTCTTACATGAATTTACAACGCCTCTCCTCCCATTTATAAATAAGCCTTCATTCCTCACATGAAGGGAAAGTGAACAAAGAAGAGAAAGAAGAGAGAAAGCAAAAGTGAGAAGAAAGATCAAGCAGGAAGAGAAGAAAATGAAAGGAAGAAAAGGAAAGAGGAAGAAAAGGAAGAGTCCAGAAGGAAGAAGAAAGAGTCCAAGCAAGGAAGAAAAGAAAGGAAAGAAGAAGCCCAGTGAGGAAGAAGAGAGAGAAAGAAGATCAAGCAAGATCGACCCAAGCAAGATCGCACTCACCATCAACCAGCCACCGCCAATCAATAATTGTGTAATGATTACCGTAAGTACTGATCTCATCATCAGAATAATTACAACCTGATCATTGTTACATGTTATTCCTCTCTCATAGCAATTTTATAATCCCGTTATCGGAAGACTTTGTACTCAAATTATATGGAAGCTTTTCTTGTCTGGTGATTTTTCCCCTTTTCGAGGTTTTCACATTAAAAAATTCCAGTGTCTCGTTTTAATTACTGAGATGCTTTGGATTAATCGACGCTAAGCGAACTTTCACTCTATGACGGTTTTCAAGACAATGCTTTACCGTCGTGGGATGAAAACCCTTCAACCATTTAAGAACATCACGTTATGGCAATAGGCACAACACTGCCACAACGAGCTCTCCCGCCCAACTCCGCCATTCTCAAAACCCATCCTCAACCAAGACGCCAAGTTTTGCCTCACTCCTCCGATAGTACATGACCTGTTGAGGGCTGAACGGAATCTCTTGAAGATCGTGTCCGTCAATGGAGGAGTCTCAAAATAAGATGATCCAAATTTGCAAGGACTACAACGCTACTACGGCAAACATATCTCCCCAAGATCGCGTCTAAGAGGTCAAAACGCTAATCCTCCCGACACGGAGTTCCTCCGCATGGAGACCGTAACGCCGATCTCCTCGACACGCTAGTTCCACTCATCCATCGCTACCAACCGCTTAATCCACCGATTGTTGTTGATAGCTTCACACATGCTCATCTTGTTAATCCCGCTCATCATGACATTCGCTGTAAGTACGACGCTTAATACAAGATGAATTTCACCTTCAAGATAAAATCATCTTCACCCACACCGCTGTTATGAGGAGTCCTCACCTTTACCAAGCCATTCTTCGACATCCACCCCGTAGTTTCAAGCTTCCAGCATTGATTCCTATGATGGGGCAATCAACACACGAACACATCGACCATTACAGACTATCATGCATATCCAACAAGCTCCCCGACACACCGCTTTGTCGTCTTTCCCGTTACCTCAAAGGGCAAGCTCGCACTTGGTTCTACTCTCTCTTCCAAGGGGATCCATCCATACCTTTAAGAACTCGTTCTTTGTGGAATGCTCATCGAGAATCATTAATAGATTCCTCCCATCTTTCCTATTCACGTAACCAGGGTGAATCACTCAAAGAATACTTCCGAGGTTCTCCTAAGCTCGCCAAATACCCTGAGTAACTCAACTATTAAGAGGAGTTTTCTTGAGGACTCGCCCGTGGCCTTTCTATTCATCATTAATGGACACGCCCCGCCATATGTCGACTTAGTTCATCAGATAAGCACAAATCTCCGATGAAGCTTAATGCCCATCGCAAACAATTTGAACAATATGCGTGGAAACGCAAAGCACCTGTGAAATGCGACCAAAGCATCAAAAAAAGACAAAGATACCGTAATCTCCTCCACGCACCTCCATCAATCGACTCAAACGAACATGCCTCCAACCGGGGCAACTTTAATCTCAAAAGATTATCCAAATCAAAATTCGATATCATTGATTATTAAAAAGTAAGTCAACAATACCATTGAAAAGGCAAAGATCAATGGTCAACTCGCTAAGCTCAAACAAATATTTAATTCGACCTCTTCCATAAGTTAACGTCATAATAATATTCACAACAACCTCGACAGTCAAAACGTTTTGGGATTCTTGACCTCTTCCATACGGTTAACGCCATCGAGCAAAAACTCGACTAACAACCTGTGATAGGTCAAAACGCCCTGGTGGACTTCCCGCGACTCTTCCATACGGGCAATGTCATCGAAAGCAAAGCTCGACAAACAACCGATAGTCAAAACGCCGGTGGACTTCCGCACTTCTTTCCATACGGTTAATGTCATCGAAAAAGCTCGACAAACAACCAGATAGTCAAAACGCCCTGGTGGACTTCCCACGCCTTTCCGTTAATGTCATCAGCAAAACTCACAAACAACCTGTGAAAGGTCAGTGTCATGGATTCTCACGCTTTCTTCCATAGTGTTCGACGAATAATATTCACCAAAGAACCTAGAGGTCAAAACTTTATACCCACTCCACACAGTTAATGTCATCGTAACACTCGACAAACAACTTCGATGCCAAAATCCTCGGATTAATTATATCCATAACGTAAGCAATAACATCACTATCAATCTTGAACCATCACCGATCCCTACAATATAGCGTTACCTACTACTGACGTCTGCCGACTACGCCGTCATTGCCGCTACCACCTTCAGCGCCAACTATAATCGCGCCGTTATTAATGCTGGCCGCCACTATCGCCGACTATCGTTGCCGGTAATTCGCGGCCACTATCGTCGCCGGCTCATCACCACCATCGCCGCATATTACCGCCACATCGCTTTCCGCCGGCTATTCTCATCGCATCGCCAACTCTGATCGCGGCTGACGCCTAACCCGACGGCTTCGCGGTTTCGAACTGGAACCACGACGTTACCGGCCTGATCGCTAACCGGACGTCGACGATACCGAACCGAATCACTGACGACTATTCGCTGGTTGATCGCCTCTAACCTGACGCCGACATCGATAACCGAACCACGACGATGTATCGGGTCTTGCTCAACCGACGATCCGGTCGCAGAACTAACCACTACGATGCACGGGCCTGATCGCTCTAACCCGGACGGTGACGCGGAACGAACCACGACGATATCACGCGGCCTTGATCGCTTCCTAACCGACGGCCCGACGAGTCAGAACCGAACCACGACGATGCCAGCCTTCATCGCCTCACCGGACGGTCCGACGATGGAACCGGAACCACAACGATGTACCTGACGCTTCTCTAACCCGACGGTCCGACGAGGCCGGAACTGAACCACGATTACGTATCGGCCTTGATCGCTTCCTAACCCGGACGGTCCGACGAGCCGCGAACCGACTCGAACCGGAACCACGTCGGCCTGATCGCCTCTAACCCGGATGACCGACGAGCTGCCAGAGAACCGGAATGATGATCATGCGACCGCCTTAACCCGACGGTCCGACGAGGCCGAACCGGACGAACCGATCGGAACTAACCACTTTGATCCTCCTAACCCGACGGGCTGAATCGACGGTCCAGAACCGGAACCACGACGACCGTGGTGGCCTGATCGCCTCTAACCCGGACGTCCGACGAGGCAGAACCGGAACCACGACGATGTATGGGGCCTTGATCGCCTAACCCGGACCCGAGAGGTCGAACCGACGAACCTAAAACCACGATGTATCGGGCCTGATCGCCTCTAACCCGGACGGTCCGACCGACGACGGTCGAACGAACCACGACGATGTAGCCTTGACGCTTCCTAACCCGGACGGTCCGAAGGCTGCGAACCGACGAGGTCGGAACCGAACCACGACGTGTAGTGGACGACGCCTGACCGGGTCTTGATCGCCTCCTAACCCGGACGGTCCGACGAGTCGACGAACCGGAACCGAACCACGACGATCATGCCTTGATCGCTTCCTAACTCGACGAGGCCGCGAACCGACGAGGTAAACCTAACCACGACGATGTATCGTAGCTGACGCCTTCTAACCCGGACGGACGACGAGCCTGGCCGGAACTGAACTACCACGATGTGGGCCTTGATCGCCTCTGACCGCTTCTCCCTCCGCTCAACGCTCTTGATCGCTTCGATTGCCTCCAAAGGACCTCACTGAAGAAAGGGAGAGGTGTGCTCTCCTCTCACCCTAATTTATAGCCACAGGCAAAAGGGTAAAACCCTCAAAAGGCTCAAATTTCCTAGTTCAATGCTCAAACATGGCTCAAAGACAGGCGCTCCTCCTACCACGCTCCCTCGTTTCATGAACGTCAAGGACCTCAACGCCACGGGCAACCAACATGAACGGCTTCGCGGACGTTCATGGCGAATTCTGCCAGACGCATGATATGCTCAACCGCCCGCGACGACCACCACGCCGCTCCGCACATTAAATCGCGTCCGCCACGGCCCAGATTGACCGATGGTTCTACGACGCCGCCAGTAAGACCTACTACAAGAGCCATGTAAGGAAGGCTACAGCGCCCATGCGCCACGACCGACAATACTTCATAATCGCCTGTAAACGCCTAAAAAACTTCCAATTATTTTCGAAGATTGACAGATATATTTTTTTGATGATTGTTTAATGTCATCCAAAAATAGCAACGATATGTCTCAAAATATGACTACCAAAGCACAAATCTTGATAAAAGCGAGATTTTGAGTCAAAACCGATCGAGATCAAGACTTAAAATATCATCGAATCTTTGGACATCAATTAAATCCCAAAATACCTCAAATAATGTTTATAGTCAAATCGAAGCTCGACGAGCGGATCTAATGAGCCTAAGATCTCATAATTCACTTCATTTGGGCATCCAAATTCTCAAAATACATCAAATGATCAAGGAATCATCCACCTGGGAGAGAGGTACGGCCTTAAATGAATTTACAAGAATCTCCTCCCATCTATAAATACCTTCATTCCTCACACCAAGGGAGGCCAAGTGAAGAAGTGAAAGAAGAAGAAGAAGAAGGAGAACAAAGAAGAAGAAAAGGAAGAAGAAGCAGAAGGAAGAGTCCGAAAGGAAGAAGAAGAAGAGTCCAAGAAGGAAAAGAAGAGGAAAGAGTAACAAACAGGAAAAAAAGGAAGAGTCCGAAGAAGAAGAGGAAAAGCCCAAGGGAGGAGGAAGAGAGAGCTCTCAAGATCCTCCAAGCAAGATCGCACCTCAAGATCAAGACTCGCCATCAACCACCGCCACCTACCACCGCCGTCACTAATCAGACCAGATTCCCACCGTAAGCCCAAGATTCTCCACCATCGCAATACCAACAACCGATCATCATCGTTATATGATATTCTCTCATACGAATTTTATAATCGTTATCGGAAGACAGACTCAAAAGATACATATTGGAGTTTTAGCAGTGCTTTTTTTTCCTTGAGGTTTCCACGTTAAAATTCCTGTTGTCTATCTTTTACCAGGCTTTAATCGACAAAGTGCCAGAACTTTCACTCTACAACGGTTTTCTAGCACGCAACAACAAGCATATCTATCAAATTAAAGCAACACTGGAGAATTCGCCGCCAATCTAGCTTCAAGCAACTCAATTCCAGAATGCATCAAAAAATAACACTAATTTGTTAGAGAAAGAAAACGCCGATTTCGCGGGGACGCCAATAGAAGGTAAAATCACGAAAGAATCGAAAGTAACGCCTGCCTTCAACTCTAAAAAGTTACTTGAATTTACTAAATAGTGGAAAAGCGCGTACCTATCTGAATGCATAAGAGCAAGTTTGAGGGGACCAGATTGAAGTTCAGCCCACCGGAGAGTGCAAACGTCGACGGCGAAATCCAAGCCCTCCGAGTAAAAACGTGCAGCTCTAGGCACGTCCCTGTGCAGCTGAAGCACCCACCTGAAAGCGGCCGCCATTGAGAGAGAGCGAGCGCGGAAAGGCGTTAAAGGCGAAGAGCGGCCGCGAGGGCCGAGCAAAGAAGACGTTTATTGGTTCTTAATAGTTACTACTTGGCGTTGAGGTTGATGAATTTTGACCTGCTTTGGTCAAACCATTACCTGTCTAACATTGGTCGATTGATTGAACCTGTCAGATTGCTTTGTTTCAGGTAGACCTGATAGCCACCAAAGAGTCTAAATTTATTTGAGCTTATAATTTATCAAATTCGAGCTCTAATTTATTTTAAAAATTGACTGATGAGCTGACTCATTTAAATACGAAAGCTATAAAATAATTTTAATTTAAATAATTATAATTATAAAAATAATAATATAATATATTTTTAAAAAATAAAAAATATTTTTATATAAGAGAATTAGATATAATTTTCAATTTTATTTAATAATTTTATACTTAAATTATAAAATTTTAATGTAATGTAAATATATTTTATATTAATATTTATTAATTGAGTCGGCTTATGAGCTAAGACTGACATTAACTTAGTTTATTAGCTCATTAAGTTCAACTCACAAGTCATTTATATATACAATATTTGAAATTTAATATTTATATTTCTAGTATTTTATCTATACATAAAAATAAGATATATTTATTTTTAAAAGATAATAATATTCATATTTTGATGTAAAATTAAAATTTTAATTTTATGCATATAAATATTAAATTTTAGATATTATATTAATAAATATATAAGAATTATGTGTTATGTAAGTAAATGTAAAAATTTTTATTTGAAGAGAATGGGAATATTTAGATGATTTTTAGAGCCAATATTAGGCTTAAACTTTGGAGTTTTTGTGAATCCTTATACTTTATGGGTAAGTAATAGACATTAAACACTTATGAAAGTAAAAAATAAATATTTAACGATTTACTTTTGTATCAAGATTCAGCTCACACATAAAAAAAATTATAAGAGACAAGAATTTTTATATAAATCTATAAAAGAAAAAAAAATTATGAGGGCTAATCAAATTAAAATGATTACACTAATATATAGTATTGGTAACAAATAATATCCTTCTCATATATTTAGAAGGTGTTGAAACAATACAATAAATAATAGATTCTATGCTAAAAGTTGAAAATTTTTTAAGGGTATTAGAGCTTGCATCAAGAGATAATTTGTCTTTTGTTTTGCAATTCTAGTTCTAAGAGAAAACCAAAACAAAGAAGTCGAGCATAAATGTTAATTTTGATGTCCGGAGCTATTATTGATGGTGTATATAAACCTTCTTAGTGATAGTATACGCTGGCATTATTAACAACAAAAGACGATAAAGTTGGGGAGAATCAAAATTTGTGTTAATGGCATTAGTGTAGTGTATATTATTATAAGTGATGGCGTGAACCTTTTATTTTCAAGGGCAAAAGTAATTTAAAAAAAAGGTGAATTTAACAATGAATACCAAAAAAGATGAATTGTATTACATTATCATCTAAAAAAAATATTTACAAACTTCTTAATCTATTTTGCATTGTCCGATAATATATGATAGATTCATTTGGAATCGATTCAAATACTTTTCTCAATATAAGGTATAAGACAATCATTGAGCCAATCATCACTCATTCTACTATAATCGATGTTTAACAATCTTCATCGTAAAATGCTCTTCCATCGTAAATGTAGTAACTGGTAAAGTTAGTGCCAAAATAAGTCTATAAATTAAAGGATACACACCATCCTTGTCTTAACAAGTTTGGCAAGATCAAATACCATTTAAAGATGAGAAATCATCACTACTACGCATTACATCGATAATATAAGTGGAAAGTCGATGTGGGCCACAAGCTCAACCAAAAAAATCGTAGGATATAACTCGCAAGTCGAATAAGTTTTTCTTATCAAAGCAAAAGAATGAATCACTTGGGTTTAAGCATGCCACATAAAGAAGTAACTCGGCGTAAAAAACGACATCATTTGAAGTTGCATATCAATTATAGAATAACTCAACGCATAGTGATGCAAGTTTGTCATTTCTTCACCTCGTAGCTCGTCGACAGTTTTAAAGGTAGAACTCATATCCGGAATATCAATCTCAAAACATTACAAAAAGAGACACTTCATGTAATAAAGAATCTCATCCACGATTCTCATCATGTAATCGTTGCTTGGATATCTCAGACTAATTTCATTGCATTTTCAATGTCTTGGTCTTTTTTTTGCATAGATTGTGATAATTCATTTGTGATACCTAAAATATCAATCATCAAATGCATAGTAAATACAAAATCAAAAGACTCCATTGCTAATTAAAACACCGCTTCAACCGATTGATGATCATGTACTCCATCCTCTTTACTATCTCAAGCACTTACGTGATGCATACATCTTTATAAGACTAATTAAACTATGAAAATGTGAACTCCAACGAGTGTCGCCACGTTGTAGGTTAATTCTTGATTCAAACCACGTCCACTAATTAAATCCCCTGTTTGGAGATGTAAAATAACCTTTTCATGTTGAATAGTTTTTAAAATGTCACTTCTCTTACAAGAACTTCCAATTGTGTTTAAAATTCTTGAAGTGATCTCAAAAAGATGCTTCACTTGCCAATGTTTTTTTGCTACAGCCACTAAACATAATTGAAGCTGATGGGCAAAACAATGAACATAAAATGCCCGAGATTATCATTAAGAATGAGTGCCTTCAAACCATTAAATTCACCTCGATATTGGATGCCCCATCATAGCCTTGACCTCGATCCTATGCAAGCTTAATGAATGCTTAGCCAAGATAGTGTTGTCTTGAGTGCAATTGCACTTGTTGAAGAAACATATTTAATGCTAATAAATCTTTCAATAACTTGACCTTTTTTATCAACATATCTCACACGATAGCTTGTTCCTTTGTTGATACATCACGAAGCTTCATCCACAATAGAAAAGTAAGAATCACCGATATCTTTGATGATAAGTTAAAGTCTCGGATGATGCCGCTTGACAAAGTGTTTTGTACCTTTGGTGAAGTCAATTGTAATTTTGTACTAGCATTTTCAAATGTAACTTTTTTAATTTCTTCATTATGATCCGCAAGAAAATGGAATAATTCTAAATAATTTCCTTGATTAATGAATTAAAAGATTCATCGTGACCACAATGGTAATCCTTGTAAAAGAAATCTAACACAATCAACAACATTACCCTATACTCTTTTGTTTCTCTCATCTTTAGTCAACCACATAGTAGATACTTTGTGAGTTTCATTAGATCTTCACACTTTGTCTTGCCTATTATGAGCACTATTGTTCACCAACGCTAAGAACTTTTCTTTTCTTTTCCAATTTTAAATCCTTCTCGATAAATGAATCTCCACCTCCTTGATTTATAGTAACTTGTTCTTGAGGCTTAAATAAATAGCAATATAAACAATATGCGATCTTTCATGTTATATTCTAACCAATATGGATATTCCTCAAACCACTTTGAATTAAATCGGTAACATCGCTATCATTGTTTGAGGAAAATTATGACTTTAGGTTGATGCCTTTTACCAAATATGCTCTAATGATATATCTCTCATTAACATCATAACTCCAAATCGGGATGGCCGGGATCATAAGATTATCGATATCAAGATCAACTCGTTTCTTTCTCTTTAAATAACGATCCATTTAGAAAATCCTAAATATGATAGTAGAATGCAAATAAAAATAAATCAATAAATAATGACACACTTTCAACCTTTTCAAAACAAATTCATAATATCTCAAGAATAACGACACACCTTCGGCCTTTTTAAAATAAAATTAAACCAACAATATTTAAAAAAAAGGCACACCTCCTTTTAAAATAAAATTAAACCAAAATATTTAAAAAAAGACACCTTCTTTTTTTTAAAATAAAATTAAACCAATAATATCTTAAAAAAACACCTTCTACTTAAAATTAAAAATGCTATTCACATACCTTAATTGATTGAAAGAATGAGAGAAAAATATTAATTTTTAATCTTTCAATATATCACCGCATAAAGATATATAATTAATGATTACTACATGTGATAAAAAATAATTATGTAATGAAAAATTAGAGTTAAATTGGGAAGTTCTCTTTATCAAAAGTCATATATGATTTGATCATAATTTGAAAGCTATTCTAATAAATTTATAACAACTGTTGTAAGATTTAATGACATTCTCGATTTGGGATTTAGAGTACATAAATAATTAAACGTATTTCATTAAAAGACCTAGGGTACATAGTCAAACTTGTTATTAAAATTCACTAAAAAAACAAATCTGCTAATCTACTTGTTAATGAAAGAACATAACTTCTGTTTTTGAATGCAGCAGCAGCCGTTGGATTAATAATTAAAGCACTGTTTATAATTTGTAGGAGTTAATTAAGAATGAAAATAAAGTATTAAAACTTTACCACTGCTGCTCGCAGTCAAATTCTTGAAGACTTGTGCATCCGGCGAGTTTGGAGGCAGGTTCAGTAGCTCTGAAAACAAATACAGCTATAAATGAAGAACTTGTCTCTAAAGATTGCTTATAAGTATAATAGAGTTCTAGCATTAGCTAAGCTCACAGGTATATTATTGATTGTCAAAAAACATTTGGCTCACATTGAGTTCAGTTCGATTTAAATTTATATTTTTCATAAACCGACTACTTTTATTTAAGTTTAAAATATCATAAAACTAAATAAAATCAGATTTAATCTTAAATCAATGACCTTATCCTCTTTTTCCTTCTCTGCTTGCTTTGTCCTTCTCCTTCCGCTTCTCCAACTTCGGTAAGGGCGGTCCGGGATGGACGTCGACGACAAAATGAGGAGAATATCCTCTTGAGGGTGGAAAGTGAGAGCCGAGAGGGAGATCGGCGGATAGCTGGCTTCGTTTTGAAGAGGCGAATCGCCGGGAGGGTTTATTTTGGGGAGGAGAGTTTAAAATAAATATATTAAAAGTCTAAAATACCCTCTCAAAAATTTTTTTTTTTCAGGGTGGGCAATTGCCCACCCTCGGGTAAGGGCAGGTCCGCCCCTGAGTGATGGTATAAATCGGTGATATGTATAAGTTTAATAAGTGGCAGTGCATATTATTCTAATTGGTGATGGTGAGCAAAACGTTGGCAGCCATTAGTGTAGTCAGCAAATAGTGAGCAAAGAAAGGTGGTTAACTAACAATGGTCAATAGACTCTAATCGAGGTATGGTGGTGAAGAGACCATGTTCGGATAATGGTGATCGAGAGAATATAGCATGCAGTGGTGGTCAAGAGATTGTAGTTAAGTGATGATGGATATAAGATCTTAATCGAGCAATGGTAATTAGGAGTTCATAATCAAAAGATAATAATTGAGTGATGATAATCTAGAGATTATAATCAGGAAACAATGATAGGACAATTATATTTAGGTCATGATAGTCAAGAGATCAAAGTCGAAAGGTTGTGGTTGTCAGATTATTCAGGTGATCATAATCATAAGATTGCAGTGACGATGGTTAGGAGATCATTATCGAGCAAAAGTAGTCAAGAGGTCATTGTTAGGCATTGGTGGTCGGGCGATAGTAGTGAAGTGATGTTGGTTCAGAGATTGCAATGGAATAATACTGGGAGGTCATAAGCAAACAATAGTGGTCGAGGGACTTTTATCAAGTGACAATATCAGACAATCACATTTGGGCAATTGTGGTTGTTTGTGTGGCCAGTGATATGATAGCAAACAATCCAGCAACAAAAATATATCAACAGTGGTCCAACAATAGCAATCCACAAGGATTATTAGGTGGCGATAGTTCGACGAGGTGATCTGCCAACAATCCGATGCTAATGCTCAGTTATCGCTCTAAGATTATTTAAATCTCTAAACTTTCTCCAAATTCTAATTATTATTCCCATCATTTTAGTTATTTCTACTAAAGCCTCAAAATATTTTATCATATGACTTGGAATGATCCTTCTTGATCACATGATCTTTTTTTATTTTTGAGTGCCTTAGTGATATTGAAATTAAGTAATCTTATACTCATTAGATTAATCTAGTGAAAACACTCGATTAATTAGAAAAATAAAAATTTTAAATATCAATAGGTCATCTAATTAATATAGTGATGTTTCTAACTATGATTTAAATGATTGATTTATGCTTATTTGGAGATAGATAAGTTCTTATGTCAATAGCTTCATCACAACAAGATGTTCAATTTAAATATAAGTTTACTAAAATTAGAATTCTAATAGTTTTGAATTTAATTCTAAAAATTTTCAATACAAATATTGCCTTGAGATATTCAAATAAGTTTTTGAGTGACATAACATTTGCTACCCTATTTTCAAATGCTGAAGTGCATGTCAATCAAAAATATATATTAAGCCTTTGAATTAATGGCAAAAAATTACAATTTGAGAAAATTACAATGCGGACCTCTCTTTAGAGTCATAAACTAATTATAATTTCATCATGCTCTAAAGTTGATGCATTAATTAGAAAAAAATATTCTAAAATTATATTCTAAACTCCTAAATGTTGCTTGAAATTTGTTATAGAGGCTCCCTTGGGCTCCTAAAATTATTCTAGAATTGTATTCTAAATTATACAATTTTGCCCGAAATTTGGTATTGAACAATATTATGCTCTTAAATATCAAAAATGAGTCTAAACTATCAAAACTAGTAAGTTAAATTATTGAGTGCTAGAATATTCACTGCAGTAAAGAAAACAAGGCCACACACAGATAAAAGAAGAGTTGTGAGGTGCGCAAAAACTTTATGTGAAAATTTTAGAAAAAAAACATAAGACTAAACTTAATTAAAATGAGTCTATTAGTATATGTCCTCGTTCATAAATGAAGTCATTCATCATAATTGGAAAGGTATTCTTACAAAGTAATAGATATAATTGTAGAAGATCAATTCCATTATGAAAGCTGAAAAAACCTTGTGACATTTAAGTTTTCTTTAAGACATCTAAGTTCTCTTTAAGACATCATCTACAGTCTATTCAATTATTCCCTTTTAAGAAAAGAAGACCAAAGATTAATAAGTTTAGTATAAATATTAGTTTTATGTTATGATTCAGAGTTGATATTGATAGTGTGCATCGATGTTATTAGCGAACGTAAGTGCTAGGTTAGTGGGCGTTAATGTTAGTATAAATAATTTACATCGGTCTTATCAGCAATCATGTGCATTGCTAACATGCATAGACCTTATAGGTGATGGTGTGTATCAAAAGTGTATATTGGTCTTATATGCCATGATGGGTGATAAAGTCTATGGATATTAGTGTAGTCAGTTAATAATGGATAGGAGAATGTAGTTAGGTGAGGGTGATTAGAATATCGAATAAAGATTGTTAGAAGAATGTAGTCGCATAATAGTAGTTGGGTGATTGTAGTCAAGCAACAGTGGTTAGTAGATCGTTATTGAACAATGTTGGTCAAAAGACCATAATCAAATAATAATGGTCAGACAATTATAATCGGTGATGATGGTTAAAAGATCATAATTAAGTGACGATATTTGGCAAGTCATAGTCACGAATAGTGGTTAAGTGATTAAATCTGGCGACAGTATTCAGGTGATTATAATTGACAATGGTGGTCGAGAGATCGTAATCGAATGACAGTGGGAGGTAAATTGAAGTTGATTAATGAAAGTTAGGGGATAATGGTTGAGTAATAGTAATTGAAAGACCGTAGTCAAGCACTATTGACCAAGAGGCCATAGTTTAGTGATAGTGATCTAGTGACTATAATCAAGTATTGATAAGTAGGAGACTACAATTGGGTGGTATTGGTCAAGGTGTCAAGCAGCGATGGTCCAATGGTGGTGATTTAGGAGTGGTTATTTAACAATAGTGATTAAGTGACTGTCAAACAGTAGTGCTCAGGTACAGCCATAGGATTCTTAGAACTTTTAATCTCTCTCTAAACGCCAAACTTTGGCCCTCCTCATATAAAGAACAGGGTCCAATTATAGATTTTGTGGTTGCATTTTATTTTATTTTGCTAAAATTTTAAAACATGTCATTAAATGATTAAAGTGACCCCCTTTAATTATATAATGTTTGTTGAATGTTTGAATGCCTTAATAATATCAGAATTATGTGTTATTAGATTTGTTAGGTTTATCTCATTTAGACACTCAATTTAACTCTAAGTACGTAACATTTAGAGATCATTTAATCATCCAATTAACATCCAAAAGTTTTCAACCATACCTTAGCTTCTTGATTTAGGCTCATTTAGAGTCAAATCAAATCATGTTTTAGTGTTGTTGTACATCTCATCGAAACATTCAATTCGACTATAACTTTGTTGAAATCATAGCTTAGATGATCATAAATTTAATTAGAAGTTTTGAATTTGAACATAGCTTTGATATTCATGTCTAATCAAATGAACTTTTAGGTGATATGTCAAATCTCATACTTAATGGTTGAGAATAATACTAAGGTAAAAATATTAAATAAGTCCTTATCTTTTTCTTATAGGATTCAATTCTTAAGTTGAAAATGAATTTGTGTATTTAGCTCAATTTTGATTCTCCTAAAATGCTTTACAAATATTATCAAAATTGATATTATATTATTCATATAATTTGTAGCTCACAACCTCACATGAGTCTTGATTTCCTTCTATGATAATGAAACAAGGTTCATAATGAATGACTCCCCTCACAATCTAATGTACTTAATTAGATATTTGAAATATGATTTTTGATGATTGAAAAAAAAAAAAAAAAAGAAGCTTTCCATTAGTAATTGGTATAGAGTAGTTCTAGATTTAGATTTGCCTATTCAATTCTTCAAATAATTTTTATACATTTCAATGAAGTTCAATTAGATATATATAACAAATTTTTTTATGAAATTTTCTTTTTTTTTAATACAAAATAAAATTAATTGATCTTAATTTTTGAGGTTTATCTAAATTATTGAAATTAATCTTTTGCATCAATATTATATATTATGAAGATATAATGTCCTTCCAACTTAAAATGTGGCATAAATCATCTTTCATATGAAGAGAAATAATGGCTATCAAAGAAAGAAAGAGAAGAGTTTTATGATGCTTTTATTAACATGTTGAAAAAAAAAATTGCAGCCCAACAACATAAGTGTTATCTTATGAAGAATTTAAGTGCTTTTGCAAAAACGTTTTCGGAGATTTACATACATAACACACAATTTTTATGTAATTATCTATTTAACATCTAAACTTCAATTTTTATATATATAGCACCTCATTCTTCAATATCACATCAAAAATACTATCATCACTCACTTTTTAAAAGTGAAATACACATTTTTAAGCATAAAAAAGTGCTAGATAATTAAATATCTAACTTTATGTGTTAGATATGTAAATGCATAAAAATTGTGTGGTATGCATGTAAATCTTCCAAAAGTTTGTGGGATTTACATTCATACTACATAATTTTTATATAATTACACATTTAACATCTAAACTTTAATTTTTATATTTATATATAACACCTTAATCTTTAATATCACATCAAAAATATCATCACTTACTTTTTAAAATTAAAATACACCTTTTTAAGCATAGAAAAAATAGTTATGGAACTACAGCAGAAGAAGCTGATGTTTAAAAGATGTAATGGGTATAATAAATTTTTTAATTTAAAAAAAAATATAGATAATAATTTTCTGATAATAACCATACTTTGCAAAGTGAGATTGAAAAGCACAAATTTTCATCACAAATTGTCTAAAACATGGCAAAAGCACAATTCTAATTTCTAACTGCATCCCACCATCACTGTTACCTCAAATGCACCCATATCTTCTTTTAATTGATAATAAACACTAATATGAGGTCCACCCAACAATTATTAGTGACATAATGGACCTTCCAATTTTAAGGCCATGGTTAATTGCTTTGATTCTCTAGCTTGAGAAGGTAAATTAGTTATATATATATATATATATATATATATATATATATATATATATATATATATATATATATATATATATATATATATATATATATATTTAATTTGAAATAATTTTCACCCACTGGCTTAATTGAGGAGAGATTAAGCAAAAAAAATATTTTATTTTTGTTTGTTGAAAAGAAATAAAGTTCAAGAAATTGTTTATGAAGATATATATATATATATATATATATATATATATATATATATATATATATATATATATATATATATATATATATATATATATATATATATATATATATATTCATTTTTATTATATAAATCTAATTATCTCTTAATTACAACTAAATGGGAAGCCCAAAAGAATTTTGATGTAAAATTAATTTATATTTTCTTCCAATTCATTCAAAATAAACTTACATTGATATGTTGAGAGCCCTCAGAGGCTCGCACTTAAGTGGACTAATCCTCAGTTAAGATTAGCCATCATCATTAAATACATTATATTTCTAATCAAAACATAAACACAACAAAAATAAAAAGAAAAACTACAAAACACAAAATAAAAGTGATTCAAACGGCTCCTAAGAGAATCACTTCATTAAATAGACCCACACCCAGTAATCAAATCAATATTTAAATCAATCCCTGTTAAGTTTTTTTTTTTTTTTTGGCAATGGGTATCCACCCAGCACTCCACCTATTTTATGGGTCGGAATGTCGTTGTGACTAATCCCACGAGGGTCTAGCGTCACATTCATCACCCACACGTATCGAGTTCTCACTTACTTTCTCCACCTGTAGCCTAGAGGATTAACTCGGCCAAGAAGATTTCCGGCCACGCTCTCTCACCAATTGAGCTAAGAGACGATGAATTTGTTAAGTAATTCATGGCATGCTTTAGTTTCAGAACGCTGATGGAAGAAGGACAGTGATTCAAAGAAGAAGAGTTCGGCTCAAATGTACTGAGTTGCAATTAAAAGAGAGTTATCTTGAGTACTATTCTCACACATGACTCTTCAACCCACCTTATGATGGTACATTAATTTTTGTTTCTAATATAATATATATATTACCTTTAAATTTTGATATTTATATAATATTTTTTCATATATATAAAAAAAAGTGTATTTTACTTTAAAAAATTAATGATAATGATATTCTTGATATGATATTAAATATTTAAGTGTTATTTATACAAATAATAAAATTTAGATATTACATATGTAAATACATAAGAATTTGTTGGAAGATTAAATCACAGAAATCTACTCGAGAGATCTGAAACAAACTATGGATAGAAGTAACCAAGGAACATGATCACAGAAAACACAGGATTTAACATGAAAAATTTTAAAAATGAAAAAAAAAAAAATTCACGGAAGCACATCACATTAAGAAATTAACTACGAATAAAATGAAGAGAAATGAACAAATTACACTTTAGTCAAGCCTCTCCATACTTCTTAAATTCTGAGCACGTACTCTCCTTATACTCACAAGAGAATGTAGAAAAATGCAAAACAGTACCTAAAAAATTACAGAAAATTGTCTAAATATGAATTTTGCAGTTTTGTTGCGTCACGATGCCACAACTCTAATGGCTAAGCATTAACCGTTTAGAGTTGATGTCCTTCAGCCTCTTTTGCACGGGTTCTAGAGTAGCAAAGTGTTGAAGCGATGTCTCTATATCTTTCTGCACTAGTGTCGGGTCCTAATGTCACAGAGCTGTATTCTGTCTTTCTGGTGCAATTACATGGATCTTGGCATCGTGGCACTGTCCTCTTGGAGCCAAGGTGTGGTCTTTTCTGCCTCTGAATCAAGATGGTGGTATATCACTAAAGCATTATAAAAAATTCGAGCTATGACCCCACAGCTATAAGATTTTTATTTTTTATTTTTTATTTGGAATGATAATTATCTAAGATATAAATGTTAATAAAGTGAATTCTAAGTTAAAGTTCAAATTATAGGAAAAAAAACACTCAAACACTCAATCATCACTTCTAACCCCTCATAAAAACAATAAAATTAAGGGAGTAGAAACTTAAAAAAATGGAAAATTCAATTTACTATTGCAACAAATTAATTAATTCAAGAAAAATGGCTTTCAAATTTACTGTTAAAATTTTTTTTTTCTATTTTATTAAAATTTTGTACAAACAACTAAGAGAAAATGTACATTGCTCATGCATTATTTATATATTTGGGAGTTGTTAGGTACAATATGAGTGGGTTTGACAAACCTCTCTTCTCATTTAATCCCTTTTTTTTTTCATATGCTGTCACACACAAGAATGTTGGCCAATAAAAGAGAAACATAAGTGTTACGAGATGAGGATTCAGTGGATGAGTGGTTTTACCCTTAGAGATAGAATGCAAAATGAGTATGGGAAAAGTTGGAGTAACTCCAGGAGATAAGATTAGAAAAGTCACCTTAGATGGTTTGGCCACATAAAGCTACCGTCATGACAATTAGGAGAGTAGATGCATTAGATTTCCTTATGTTAAAAAAAAAGGTAGAGGTAGACCTAAAAGACTTAGTTAAGATGTATAAAAATGATCTTAGTATACTTGAATTAAATGAATATTTGACATAATAGGCACAATGGAAGGATTCATAAAATTGACCCCACCTAGTGGGATTAAGGCTTGTTGTTGTTGTTGTTGTGTTGTCACCGGCAAGAATTTTTTTTGGCTTTGAAAGTGAATTCATGATTCATAGCGCAATAACTCATGGGCAATTAGGAATCAAAAACACATTATAATATAACATAAATCTACCCAAAAAAATTTTAAAAAAAAATAAATAATATAAGATAAAAAATAAAGGTGAAGACAGATTGACGCAGACAAGAACCAAATAAATTTGTTCCATCAATCAATAGTTATATATATATATTTCCAACAAAGTCAAACAATAAATAACATAAAGAAACCAGCTTTGCTGAATCAGTCCTCATAATGGCGAGCAATAAAGAAGACGAAAAGAACAATCCAACAGTAGTTCAGCAGTAAGAAAGCACCTAAACTTCCCACGAATCTTAGCTAACATTTCCACTTTGTACAAGATATTATACCTCGTTAACTCAATTCTGTCTTCCTACCAGAAAGAGATCATTGATTGTTTTTTTTTTAATTGATAAGACCTATCAGTATACACAGTGCACAGGAAAACCCTAGATTTTTTTTTTTTTTTTTTGGGGACCGATATCTAACACCCCACTCATCTTGTAGGTAGGGATGTCATTGTGACTAATCTTGCAGGGGCTATAAGTGACACATTCATCACTCACTCGTATTGGGTCTCTTCTTGATATTCCATGGGGCCTCCGTGAGAATCGAATACAGTTCGGAGGTTAGCCAAGGCCACCCACCAACCGAGCTAAAAGATGGTGGGTGAAAATCCTAGATTCATATGCAAGTAATTTTAAGTTGATGGTTGAAAACTTTAACTTTTAATAATAAAATAATAATAAAAAAACTCTAGATTCAAAGAGAGAAGAAGAAAAGCGGGAGAGAATTAGTCAATTGAGTAACTCAAATTCAAATCCAGGGAGGTTTCTAAACGCTGAACAGCTGAAGTTTCACAAACCGATCTCCAACTTTCTCCCTGTGATGAGCTAGAGAGATGGAAAAGCAGGCCATTGAATAAGAGAATGGAGTGCAAGGCATCTTAGCTTAGTGGTTGATAGCTTTGACTTTCAACCAAGATGCCTTGATAAGTCATGCTAAGGCTCTGAGTCAAAATCAAATGTCCCAAAAAAATAAGAGAATGGAGCCGACATTTAGAAGAAATAGGAAGGAGAGTGAAAATTTTTTCTAATATGTAGTGCCTAGATGTCATAGATGTAGCATCTCAGTACTAAAATAGAATATCTTGACTTCAACAATAGTAAAGTTAGGGCTTCAGCATCATGGTACAAAGGTAAAATGATAGAGAGACTAGCGCTATCATCACACTCAAATTCATGTAGAAGAGCCTAGAAGATAGCAGAGCTGCAGTGATACAAGTCGGGAGATTTCGTATTTAGATAATTTTTCTGTTATTTTTTTTACTTTTTTTTATGTGTGAGAGTGAAATGAGAGTCGTAGAATGGTTGAAGCGAATAAGCTTCAGATAAGTGTAATATGTATTATTCTTCTCGATTTTTCTTTCTTAATGGATTTCTTGGTAGTATGGCTTCATGATATTTTCTCATTTTTGAATTTTTTTTCACATTAAATCTGGTGTCGTCTGTGTGATTATTTTTACTTTAATTTTATTTATTTTATATACTTTATTTTATGTATGCTTTAAAATACTCAAATTGATTTTTTTGCACTTACTCTCGGATGCCCCACAAAAAAGCCTATCGGATCTAAAGGGAAAGAGGAAGATAGATTGAATGCTAGAAAGGGGGGCAAAATATATATTCAGGCTAGGTTCAAAATTTTGATGAATATAATGTAAATAGTAATTTGTGCGTTTAAAAAATTTTATGAAAGTGTGTAAATTCTTACTTTTAAATTTTAATATTATTGATATTGTAGTTTAAATTAAATTATTATTATTTTTTTAATTCACTTTGATAAGTCTCAAAAGCATGAACACAATGTGAGGCATTTACCTGTATTGCATATAATCTTTATATATATATCATCAATTTTTTTAATATTATATGAAAAACAGCATCTTTATTAAATTTAATAAAAAAAACTGATCTTTTTTAAGTATAAGCAATATGCTATACTTGATATGGCTCTCAAAATATGACTAGTCAAAGCACAAATCTTGATGTCGAAAGCGATATGATTTTGAGTCAAAACCGATCGTGATCAAGACTTAAAATATCATTGGAATCTTTGGGACATCAATTAAATCCCAAAACAGCCTCAAATATGGAGTATTTATAGTCAAATCGAAGCCTCGACGAAATGGATCTAACGAGCCTAAGATCTCATAATTCGACTTCATTTGGGCATCCAAATGCTCAAAATACATCAAATGATCAAGGATGAATCCGTCCGTCGAGGGGAGTGGTACGCTTTACATGAATTTACAAGCCCTCCTCCCATCTATAAATAGACCTTCATTCCTCACATGAAGGGAGGCCAAGAAGAACAAATGGGGCCAAGTGAAGAAAGAAGTGAAGAGTCAAACAAGTGAAGAGAAGCCACCGCCGAGTCTAATTTTAAATATAATTGTTGAGTGAACAAGGATATTCAAAGAGCAAAAGATTATAATCTTATCATTCCTTTAATGAAAATTTAAAATTTGAGCTACTCATAAGGATAAGAAAATTTTTATATGATAAATTTTGTCAAGAAAGAAGTTAGAAACTTAGCTCAATTCAAATAATTATACTAATAGTGTCTTATATTAAAAATATATATATTCTTCTTTATAATTGAAGAGTGCATTAATATGATATAAAACATGAAATGAAAGATATTTTTTATGATGATGGCAACTAAAACTTTTAAAATATTTGGATTATCATTAGGTGTTGATATGCAAATCATCTTGGTTGATCTCCTTATCACTTATCAATAATGATACTTTGACATTGGGAAGATGGGACTACATTCGTTGATAAATGCCAAACACTGATAGGAAATGAATGATGATCACTTGGGAATGTTAAACATTAGATAACAATTAGTGGTTTGTTTGATCTTTCTCCTTATGAAAGGAGATACTGACAACCAAGAAGGCAACCATAAGATGTTGGTAGCAGACAAATATGGAACATTGACGATTGTCAAATGATGATTAATTAAGAACATAACATAGTAACTGATGATCTATTATATCATTCTCCGTACAAAATAATTGATTGATGATTAGGAATACGAGCATTATAAATCGATACCCAACAAATCTCAAGTATTGGCTAATGTAGTAAAATAATGTTTACTTGATAATATTAAAATCATCTAATAATTGGTAGACTGCTTAGTCATTTTTGTTGAAAGTTGAAAGATTTATAACCTGGAAGGTGGATGTCAAATGTTAATGGATAATAGATGTTGGATATTAACAAGTATTATATGATTGGAATATAGGATGAATGATGTTTACTTAATTATTTTCTTTATAAGAGTGATTTTTGACCAAAGGCATGGCAATTAGGCATTTGACTTTGAAAAGTGATATATGATAATTAATGGAGATCTTTAGCCGTTAGGTGGCAGTTGATGGTCTACTAAATCATCCTCCATGTAAGTAGCAACCATTGATCATGAAGGTAAAAGTCGTGCATTGGACATTAGTGCAAATATCAGATGATAATCAATTAGAAATAATAGATGTCGACAATAGTCATATTACTAATAAGAGATATGATTGGCATAAGAAAAAAAATCCATACATTAATTGATTAGCCTAATATGCTAATCCTTAGTATGCATCAAGGAGCAATGGTCAATGAGAAACATCAAAGGTTAAACAACATCAAATATTTAAACATAGTCTTTATATGAGGGGAGACTTGACAACCATAAAAGTCAGTGTTAAATATTAGCATTAGTTAAGCGACTATATGAGGTGATAATGAACATCATCACTATTGATAGATGATGGCAAACATCAATGTTAGTCGATGGGTGTCAATATCGGTTAAAGGAACATGTTGGCATTAGTAGTGGGCATCAATGTTAGACAATAACTTACATCAATATAGGTCAACAACTAGTGTCTAACATTGGTCGATAGATATTTTTAAACATTGATGGCAACAATGGTGGCAATGTTGATCGATGATAGGCATCAATATTGATTGATGGTGGGCCTTGAGTTTGGTTAGCCACCATCATCGCAGTTGATTGATAGTCTAAATTAGATAATGATAAGGACTGGTTGATAGAGGTTGTTGGTATTAATTGACATTAAACATCTGGTTTTGTTATCAAAAGGTTCACTGTGATTGACGACAAGCTTGATGTTAGTTGATAGCCATTATTAGGTGCTACTGATTAGAGCTTTGGAATTCTTTCAAATTTAGGAATTCTCTCCACAAAAGTCCTCTCTTGGATCTCTTTGACTAAATAGAAGAGCTTATTTATAAAACTAAGATACAATATAAAACATGCAAAATCAATTCTCCTTATTTATTTGAATATTTTTAGACGTCTTTTGCCTTAATGATATCAAAATTGAGCATTTTAGATATTATATTCTTAGTTAACCTTTATTTAATATAGCCAATATTTGTTACTAATTTTGTTGCTCATCTTCTTAATTACATGATCTTTTTGGCTATATTAGGAGTGCCTAAGACAACCACTCATGATCATTTAATAAAAGTTTAAGAATCTTAAGCTCCTACTTCCTCCATGAAAAGTATCTTCTATAATTGTGTCTACTACATTGCATTGATGCTTTCTTCAATTCATAAATAGAACATTATTTTTAATATACAACTCATATTAGTAGAATCATGTCAATTATGCTAGCCTTATACTTTTTCTTCTTTTTTAAAATTTTCATATTAAAAGTGCTTGTGACATTTTTATGAGTTACTCTTAACTTATCATATATATATATATATATATATATATATATATATATATATATATATATATATATATATATATATATAGGGATAGGGGTTGTTTGGTTACCTAGAAAAAGAATAGAATGTAAAAGGAATGCAATGTATTTGAATTGTTTTAGAGTTGTTTGGTTGAAAACTCTACAAATATATGAGTTCATTTTTTTTTGTTTAGTAAAATATTTGTGAGGTTGTGAGCCAAATCAATGACCAAGCATGAAGTAATGGCTACCGAACAACCAAAACACTTTATAGGGTATTTGGAATTCTTCCAAATCGGACGAATTCTAAATACACCAAAAATGATCATTTGGATGCATTTCAAATACACTACAAATACATTGCAATTTTATTTTGCATCATACCAAACACTCAAAAAAGTTAAATTTTCTTTATTTGATTTACTTTAAACTCTAAATACAAGCAACCAAACAACCCCATAATTTTGACGTAATCCAATATTATAAAACAAAAGTGTCCTAATTCTTCACTTATACTCCTATTTCTCATTCTTTCCTTCACAATTTCTCATCTTTTTAGTAATTTTATTGTTGCAACAGGGGTGGATTCAGAAAATTTTTTTAGAGGGGACACAACAAGATAAAAAAATAGTACTCATATACAAAATAAAAATTAAAGTATTTTATATAACAAAATAAAAAAAATTAAGCATCACAATAAAATAAATTTTCTTCACATTGCATATCTTTTATAATTTCTCCTTTTGAGATTTATATTTTGAAGATATTGTACAATCAATTTATTATCAATATTTATAAATAAATAATTTTCAATATATGCAACAAGATAATCATTAATCTAAGAATCTCTCATTCTATTACACAGCTAATTTTTTATGATATTTATTATAGAAAATGCTCGTTCAATAATTAATGTTACGATTGATAATATCAATGCGATCTTTATAAGTAAATATATAAAAAGTAAACATCATTTTCTTTTTCTATCAACTTTTATGCAAGTTTTCTAATGCCTTTCAACTTTGAAATATACTTGCAAGTTCTCCAAATCAAAATATACTAGAATATCTTCTAAGTTAAATTCTAGTGTTACTATTCTCACAAATAATAGTATGTGAAAAAGTTCAGCTCTATTTCTTCTATTTTTTTTAAAATATATTTTCATATCTAATTAAAATAATTAATTAAAATAGTGAAATTAAATATAGTATAAATTTCCAGGTATATCAATAAAAACTGAAAAAAATATATCAATACTATCATATTAAAAAAGAAAAATCATTGAAGGATTAAATATGAGCTTTTCCATTATATCCAATTATGAGCGTTTCCAAATAGGCAAACTGGCCGAGCTCGGCAGGGAGCTTGCGGGTGAGGTTGTTGCCGGAAAGGATTAAAAATATGAGCTTTCGAAGATTCTTATAAGATTTCGGGATAGAGCCGGTGAAGAATCTGCCGCGGAGATCGAGAGTTTTGAGCAGGAAGGCACGCCGCCAGGAGAATCCCAACGAAATTGTTCCCGAGATTGAGAGTTCTCAGTGAAGGAGCCGACTCACCGGAAGAACCCAAAGAAAGTCGTTGTCGCATATCTAGATAGAGCTCGAGAGGAGGGCAAAGTTGCCTAGAAAGCAAAGAATTGCACACGTTAATAAAGTGTGTGAGGTCGGGGAGGTTGCGCAAGGCATTGAAGGAGATGGCGCCGCTGAGATTTAGTGGGGGCACGTGCCCCCAATGCCTCCACTGTGTATCCGCCCTTGGCCTCAAATCACACTCAGCAACACAATCAATTATCATTTCCTTAATCCTCAAGTACTTCCCACCACAGTGCAAACAAGAGCAAGAATTGTTAGAAACATAAGCCTATTGAATTCAATCTCCATCAACTTAACACAGATTTATTTATTTTATTTTTTTAGCTCCAAATTAAACAACAAACTTATAATTTTTTTTTAAAAAAATAGAGTCATTTGCATACATATCACATAATTCTTATATATTTACATATTACACACATGAAACTTTATATATATATTTATGCATGTGTGATACTCAATTTCTTAGCATTATATTATTAATATTATTAAAATATATATTTTAAAATATTTAAATAAATTTAATTATAAATTTAAACACATAATACATGTACAAAAATTAAAACTTTTTATTGACAATTTAAGCTCTCAATTATAAGCCAATATGTCTTGCACATCTTTTCAAAAGCTATTAACACTTTTTTTTCATTCATAAGTAATAAATTATAAATACAATTTTTCAAATTTAAATATTAATATATATAAATTGATAAAAATGATATGATATTTATATATTATTTTAAAATAATAATAACAATTATAAAGGCACGAAAGCCGACACCCAAAAAGAATAACTATCCCCTCTGCTAAGAAGGACCACAGGAGAAGAGAGATTTACAGTAATGACTGCTTCCATTTAAACAGCATAGCTCCAAAACAAAGCCCTCCTTCAGAGAGAAGAAGATAAAAATAAAAAAAAAAAAATAAAAATGAAGAGGGGAAAAGAAAGAGGAAGCCGTCGTGGTTCTCCAGCGTCGCCATTCAGTCTTCTTCAGAGCAGAAGACGTCACTCTCTCTCATCTGCTCTTCCCTCTGTGCGCGCGCCCCTCTCAGAAATCAGAAGCCAGAAGAAGTGGAGGCCTCTGCCCGCATTGGCCCCCTGCGCTTTCCCAGTCTCACTGCCTCACCTTGTCACATTCCACTGTGCTCCTCCTGCCTTTGATTTATTTATTTTCTTTTCTTTTTATGAATTCCGGGCAAACATTGTAAATTATGTGGACACAAATATTTTTATTTTTGGAATGGATATCCACCCAACACATCGTTGTGACTAATCCCACGGGGGTCTAACATCACATTCATCACCCACATCTGTGGCCACTGATTTCCCACCATTACGATATCGCCTCCTCAGAGATTCAACTTCCAGAAAGCCCACCAACCGAGCTAAGAGACGGTGGGTGGGACACATATTATTCATCCACTTTTATATAAATTTGAGTGTAAAATCATATATTTAATGGAAGAATTTTTATTCAAAGATTTTGGCAGCTTTAATTTTTTAAAGATCCGTTTGAATTTAATTTAATTTTATATTTTTATTTTTATGTTATTTTTTATAATATATATTTTTAATATTTTTTATTTAATTTTTAAATAAAATGTATTATTTTAAAAAAACACTCAAAATAATTTTAGACGTTTTGAATATTTTTTAAAATAATTATAAGCATTAAATATATTTTATTTTAAATTAAAATAAAATATAAATTAAACATAAAAATGATCCCTAACTAAGGTAGTGTAATAAAATGGAGAATAGTCACATCAAAATAAAATAAATTTTGAGTTTCTAAGATATTAATAATGACCCTTGATTACTCAGAGCTGCAGCAATGGAAGATATGGATGGATAAACAAGAGCATGAAATTTCACAATTGCATTCAAGAAGATGCACAACAAAGCAAACCCTAACTTGAAAATTTAAAAAAAAAAATGGTATGAAACCTAGAAAAAACCATTAATCTCTGGAATGCTGCCTACAATGAAAGAAGAAAACAATTTTTAAGTTTCTTGCTGTTAGGACCTGATCTCCAGCCTTGGCTCAAAGCAGAAGCCAGTGAAGAGCTGGAGCGCAAACCTCTTCGTCGCCGGACATCGCAACGACCACTTCCACTGCTTCTGGCTCATGTCGAAGATGAGCAGCGCCGGCGCGCCATAGCACTGGATGAAGATCAGATCCTCGGCGCCGCTGCTCGCAAAGACGTCGTCGAGCTCCCCGAATCCCTGGAAGAACCTGTGCGGCATCCTCGCAACTTCCTGCCACTCTTCCTTGTACAGCTCCCAGATCCCAATTCCCTTTATGATATCAGGCCTGTCATGCCTTCCAATCCCTCCAACCATGACCAATTTGTCTCTGAGATTCATCAGCCGGCCGCAGGTGAGGGGACATGGAACCAGAATCATCGACCGCATCAGAGAGGCGCGAGGCGAATTCGAGCGAAGCTCGTACGTGAGAAGGCCATGGCGACGCTCGTTGTTCCCCGAGAATGAGTGAACTAAACAGTACAGGATTCCATTGCATATCACGCTCTCGTCGCCTCCCCTCCATCCCACCAAAACCTCATTGATTGATGCACCCCACAAGCAGTTTTCTGATTCATAAATCTGTATGGAAAAGTCCCACTGAAGAAAATCATGAGGCAGCTGCTTAGATTTCACTACTGCGACTGTGTAAGCAAGAGAAAATCTATCCACTGACAGAGCTAAAGCACTGTAATCTGGAGATCTTCCATTGGGAGGTTGCTGGAGCTGCTTCCAGTCTCTTGTGATCGGATTGCAGACTAAAATTCGATTTCGATTTTCATAATCCATGAAGCAGACTAATCCGCAAGATGAAGAGACGAACCAGTTGCATTTGTCGAGGCAAGGGAAATCAAAATTGTACCATTTTCGGAAGCTGGCGTCGTAGGCGTAGCCTATAATGTTCTTGCTGTATGTGAACATGAAGTACCATGGCTTCTGAGGAGGCATGGTGTTCCATGAATATCTTCCAGAGTCAACTAGTTCGTGCCATCTCTTGCAGACTGATCCTGCTCTAATTATGCTTAAAACAGGAAGAAAAGAGAAGATCTTCTCTAAGATATCATCAGGGAGGATGGCGTCGAAGGAAGCCGAAGCGCCTTCGGTTCTGTGGTCATTCTCTCTTGAGAATGGAACCAATTCTGAGTCTCTGATTCTGAGCTCGCTTGTGTTCTGCCATTCATGAGATGTTTCTCCTTTCATTGGCATGAATCCTAAGAAGAATCTGAGGAAGAAGAGAAAGTAGAAACCTAAAGAGTTGCATGAATCAAACAAAGAGATAAAGATATAAAATTGCATCAAACAAAATCAACATTGCAATTCTGTAATACAAATCAAAGAGGAAAAAAATGGCAGCTTTACACAAATGGAATCAAATACAGCTTAAAACTGCCAGCAAAAACGCATAATGACAAAAGTACAGAATCAAATTCTTCAAAAGATTGTAGCAGGATGAAACTAGTTAACTAATCAACAACCAAAAGAAACAGATATAGAAAAACAAGATTATCCATTTGGATAACCACATCCAGAAACAAAGAATGGATTGTTCCTGGCTGTTTCATTGAACCTCATTCTGCATGAGACAAAACCAACCCATTCACTGAAACAAACATCAAACATATGCCATATTATCTAAAACATTAATTAGCCTTATTCAAGCATGTGAATGTAGGCCCATACAAGGCCGTTAACAAGGAAAAATGATGCAGAAGAACTCATTGGCAGGTGTTAAATAGAACACATAACTATTATAATAATAAAAAAATAGAAAAAAAAAATCAAATCGCACAAAGGAAGCAAACAAAATAATTTTGAAATGCGATTACCTTCAATACCTTCAGCGGAAGCAAACCGAACAAAAACAGCTCAAAGTTGAATGCTTTATCACTCGCTGGGATCTGAAAATCCTCTCTGGGAATAAAGTTGAGAGCTTTTCTGCATGAAGAATAAGAAAAATTAAAGAGGGCAAACAAAATCTTCAATTTTCTCACTCGTCCTCCGCCCCCAGTTTTCTTCTCCAAGCATGGCCGGGTTGAGCTTGGAGTCGACTCATGCCCGCCCTCCCACTCCTCAAAACTCAAGATGAACAGTCTCCAAGAAAGAGAAGAGAAAGAGAGAGATAGAGAGAGGGAGGAGAAAGAAATGCAACAGTTTGTTGCTTCTACAGACCAAGGAACAGAAGCCGCCAGAGAGAAACAGAGAAAGATATAGGAGAGGATTCCTTCCTTAGGGTGAGAACTATATATACACAACCTACGGTTTACAGCCAAAAGGAAATGATAATCCTCTCTGGCCACACTCTTTTAGCTCCCCCCACATTTGGCCACTCTCCTTCCTGCTTTTTATCCAATGTGCTCAAATTGGGCATCATTCCGTTCCTCTCCCTCCCTCCCTCCCTCTCTCTCTCTCTCTCTCTCTCCCTTCCCTCCCCATGTGGAAAGGAAAGAGATTTAGGGCACTACCTAAGCCACCAATATGCAATTTGATGAAAGCTTCTTCTTTTTTCCCTTATATCCTAACATCTCCTTGTAATTTAAGTAAAGGATGGGCCACAAACCCTGGTATTGATTTCAGCATTGGTGGGTGCTCTATTGGGCCCTCTTCACCTAACTTAGAACCATCCTTGCTTAGATGTATTGTATCCAATAGACATGAGTACATAAGAAAGCAAGAATTGCCTCACCAATTTGGCCAACATGCCTTGATTTTCTATGGATCAAAATTGATATCTCAAATATTTATTAGCAAAAATTTAAAATTTAAAATTTATTTGAAATGTAAATATATCATAGACATATTTAAATACTATATTTCTCAAATAAAATCTCAACTTTTTTAAAATTTTATAAATTATAAAATATTTACTTTTATTGCTACTTATATTAATTATAAACATTATTACTTATATCTATTATATAGTTCTCAAGCCTCAATAAACATGGTTTATTTTTAAAATTTTAGCGTATTTATAAGTCTAATTTTATTCATTATTTTACATATATGTTAATTATCATGATCAATAAAATAAATTTTTTATTTAATCATTAAAATCTAATATTATAGTTATCATTATTAATCTTTCTTTACAAATCAATATATTTTATATTTATATTTATATTATAAATAAATTTTACATAAATAATTATCATGAAAAAGAATTTATTAAGTCAAATAACTCATTCTAATGGCTGCCTAGGCAATGTCCACAAGATGCCTGGGGTTTCAAACTGCTTTTTTTTTTTTTTTTTTGGACTCGTGGAGTGTCCCCATTGGATCAATCACAAAAAATAGTATTTGCAGCGCGTGTATGGTGAGACAATCAAATTGCACAACAATTTATTATATTATATTAGCGCAAAGGAATCTTAACCAATAAAATAAAATAAAATAAAATAGGAAAATTTATTTGCATAGCACACATTTCTCATGTATTTACATATCAAATATCTAAACATTTGATATTTATAAATATAATATTTTTCTATATTTAAAAAGGTGTATTTCACTTTAAAATTTAGATGTTATATATAGATATATATATATTAAATTTAGGTATTATATATATAAAAATATAAGAATTATGTATTATGTATTTAAATGCTCCAATAAAATAAATGCAAATTATTAATTTGTTATACAAATAAGAATTGTCAAAGTGTCACTATTCTTATATATTTACATATATAATATCTAAATTTTGATATATATATATCAAAACTTAGGTGTTATGTATATAAATATATAAGAGTTGTGTGTTATCTATGTAAATGAGTCAATAAAATAAAGGACAAATTATTAATTAAATTATACAAATAAATCTCTAACAACATTGTCCATTATTTGACGTGATGTGCAGGCCCGGTGGCAAAATTTTCCTTTGCAAGATGGGTTTTAGCATAGTACTGAGTTTAATACAATTATGATTTCTTAAGTTAATATTATCTCAATTATTTAGGTATTAGTTTAATAGTTTTATTTTTTTGCTCATTTATTTTGGATGAGCTATCAAGTTTTTTTTTTTTTATTTTTTTATGTTAATTATTTGATTTGATTTATCCAATGAAGCATAATTGGATATTAAAATATTTGGGATATAAATTTCTATACAATAGATTTTAAAATTATTTAATCTAATTTTTTTAATTTATAATTAAGATAGTGTGATTAATGAAACAAATTCAATTGGGTTAAATCATGTGAACTCGAGTCCAAATGTGAACAACTTGAAGAATTAAAAGCATAATAGAAAATTCAATCATCCAAAATTTGTTGGATTATAGTGAAAACGACTATCTTCATCAAAGAAATTTGATGAGTCTAAGATACTACAATTCTAAGTTCATTAGGTCCCTAAAATGTCTCAAAAATATGATATGATTAAAGGGCTCATTCGGATCTTCTAGAATGATGTAATGCCTCATAGTAGATGCTCTAGAATGCCCCCGCTTAAAATTTATAAATAAGATACATTTCTTCACATTCAAAGTAATATCTGAAGCATCGATCTTCGCTCATCATTGACTGACAGCGATCATCATTAGACTCCATCAATAAAGCTGCTCGTCCATTATTACGTAGCTTCTAACATTCGTTATATATCATCACCTAATAATTGTCAACGACAAATATTTGATGTTTGATGCTCATTTTCTTAGTTTCACAATCACTTACTCGCACTAACGAAACAATTTTCAACATGACAAAGCCTTATACTATTCCCCCTTCTTGAATTTTTCATATAAATGTATAAAATCTCTAAAAAAATCTCAAAAAATTTTAAATAATTGATATACAATATATGCATTAAAAAAAAAAGAAAAAAGCTTCTTTTAAAATGCTTTAATAGCCACCACCCAAGCATTACTCCATTATTAAAGTTAGAAGAAACCTACAAAAATGCATCACAATCATAAGACATGTTGCATCATTATAGCTAAATCTCCCTCCACATTGCATGCACTGTAATGATAGCGAAGGATATCAAATGTGGGGAATACAGCATTATTATTCAATATATTGGTGACAAATAACATCAAAAACAGTGAGCAACATAGCTTCTATAGGACATAGTGGCAACCCCACTAAACCTAGATTTCCTTTACCATTCATTTGGCTCTCTTTTTAGCTTTCTCATTTTGTAATCATAAGGGTTTATATTTATATGTTTCTATTTTGTTGTATTAGTTTCATTTAGATACATTTAATGAAGACTTTAATGCAACTTTGTGCTAAGAAACTTTTTTTAAAAAAAATTATGAAAAAGGATCTATTTGATGTTAGATTTTTATTATGTTGTGCAAATAGAATTATCATATTCTATTGTAAGTGTGAGGTGCTCTCTCTCTCTCTCTCTCTCTCTCTCTCTCTCTCTCTCTCTCTCTATATATATATATTTGTGTGTGTGTTCATATAAAAATCTAAAAAAAATACACCTACAATATAATAATATCTAAGAGATAATTTTATTATAGATTAAAATATTTTAAAAGTGAAATATGAGAATTATTATATAAGAAAATATAGTAATTCTTAAACACAATAAGTCCCAAATAAGAATAATTTGTGTAAAACAAAAATTATGCCATAAATACTATTTTTTTTCTTCATAATTTTGAAAAAAATTTAGTAAAATAAAATAGAGAGTAAAGTTAATTTTTTTTTTTATGTCATTGGATTTCAATTTAGTGATATATATATATATATATATATATATATATATATATATATATATATATATATATATATATATATATATATATATATATATATATATATATATATTTTAAGTGATATATTCCAAACATATTTCTGCAAACTGTCAACACTTGTCTTAAAGATGTCGAAGTTATAAAGTAACAAACAAATTAAAATGAGGCATATTTGATGTAAAGAAAGATGGTATAATGTTGTGTTAGGACAAACATATAGCATCACATGCAAAGGTCCATTTCTTGGTGGGTACATTGTAAGAGACAATAATAATAATAATAATAATAATAATAATAATAATAATAATAATAATAATAAAGCATGCAAAATTCATGTTAAGAAAAGATTTAATGATTTTATGAAAAAAACAATTATAATGTTAGAGGTTATATAATTTGTAAGGGGTATGTCCAATGTTATTATGTATTAGAATATGAATAAGAATAATTATAATTTTATTATCTCAATGTTAATAAAAGGTTTATACATAAGTAAATGGATCATAATATTAGAATATTTAAGTTTTTTAATGTTAAGAATTCAAATAAAAGAAATAATAAGACTTTGCTTATTTAAAATCCTAGTCGATGTGGAGCGATAGTAGACATCAGCTCTGATCAATGATGAGAAATAGTGGATGGACGATGAATGTTAGGTATAAGAAGGTTATTGATGACAAACATTTTTCTAGTCTAAGAGAAGATTGAGTGACTAAAAGAGACAGAAGTTTCAATAGATAAGAATGTAATGGCAGTCAGAGAAGGCTCTAAGAAATAGTCTAAGGTGTGGAATTCTCCAAGTTAAAGAGTTATTTAATGTAAAATACACAAATTTAGAGATCATTTGACCCTTCAAATTGCCTGAAAAGTTTATAAGTATATCTT
Organism: Cymbidium sinense; assembly: GCA_021442155.1. NCBI lineage: Eukaryota > Viridiplantae > Streptophyta > Magnoliopsida > Asparagales > Orchidaceae > Cymbidium > Cymbidium sinense. The sequence continues at coordinate 7,871,453 of CM038224.1, read as the reverse complement.
CGATTGATTTATTTAGACCCATTTTAGATTCAAATAGTTTTTAGCTCATCTCATTAAACCACATTGTCTTGACAAATAGGATGATTAAAAGATAAGATTCATTTGTTCTCAATATCAATTCTTACAAACACTCAATTTCTTTGTATTGTAATAATTACATTAAAATTCATACTTTATTAGATAAAATTTGTAGTAATGTATCGACTGCCCCTTATTTTAAACATCAAAATTCACCGATCAAAAAATACTTCAACTCTTTAAATTTCGAGAATATAATTATAAATTTTAAAATTTTTTAAAGAATGACAATATGTCTTATGAAATGCATTATATTTAGATTTTGCATGTTTAAGATAAATAATTTTGAATAAATAATATTCTCTTGAATATGACTTTTTCTTTACAATAACTTTATATTTCACATATTTAATATAACTTTAGGAAATAACTCAAAAATTTAAAGAAAATTTTTTTTCCCTTTTTTAAATTTTATAAATTATTAAATATTCCCCTCTCCCTTCGGGAGAGTCAAGAAAAGATCATAATTGGCCTTCAAAAGCTTAAGTTTTCTTTAAAAGAATTTTAAATGATTGTCTTTATTTTGATGAATTAAAATCAAAGAGAGGCATTTGAAGTCTATATATAATTCCTAATATGAAACTTCAATCTTCCTCTGAAAAATAAAAGAGGCCAATCATCTTTATTTGATCAAATTTGAATAAATGGGGTTCGGTTCCTCGTTCTTCTTCCAAAAAAAAAAAAAAAAAAAAAGAGTCAATTTTCTTCATTTGTATAAATTCCAATTAGGGAGAGGAGGTCATAATTTTTCTCTTCAGGCTCACTTTATAATGTTTTATATAAAAAATTTATCATTTAATAAAGGAAAATTTTTAAAATTATATATATATATATATATTTAAAATATATCTCTTCATTCAACATAAAATTTTTGAATTTTTTTTTTATGTTACATCTTTCAAATTGACCTAAAATTTTAATGGATACTATGCTTGATGTGTAGATTCTATCAAAAATAATTTCAATTTTCTAATGTAATTTGAGAAAAACAATTGAAGTGGTTGGTTAGTACTAGGGGTGTAAACGAGTCGAGTTGAGTCGAGTTTTGACTTAATCGAGTTAAACTTGTTTAAATTCTGTTGAGCTCGAGCTCGAGCTCGACTCGATTTAAAGAAAGTCAAGTCCGAGCTTGACTCGAATGCTCGAGCTTGTTTAAAAAGCTCAATAAATTATTGAACCTATAAATACACGATAATTACAGGTCGTTATTATGTAAAAGAGCTAACTCAATAAGCTACTGAGCTGGCTTGATAAGCTACAGAGCCGAGTCAAACAAGGCTCGAACTCGAGCTTGAATCGTGGCTCGATAAACTTGGCTCACGAGCTCGTTAACGAGCCGAGCTCAAGTCATCTCGCGAGTCGGCTTGGCTCTTACACCCCTAGTTAGTACTCTTTATGTTTGTTATTGTCATAGAAAACTTATTTAGATGTCAAATAAGTTGTTTAAATCTTTAGCATATTAGATGTAATGTGAATTTATATGTATATTTATCATTGATTTTTATGCCTTTAAACTCAAGTTCTTCACTTAAATTCTAAACTTGAGGCAAAAAATTATATTAAAGGCCTCCTAACCTATTTATTACTATGTTTTAAGAAGATGATGATATGAAGACAATCAATGCGTTGGTGGTTGATGACATTATATTCATAATCAACAACAATGCCCTAATGGTATTTTGTAAGAAGTTATATTTTTCTAATGCATCCATCTCGGTAGATGGACTATTCAACATATTACATAAGTGCATGTATCACAAATAATTTAGAATGAGTAAAGCATCATTCTCTCGAGAATCAATTATTTTTTAAAAAAATAAATTCTAAATTATATTTTTAATAATTATTTTAAAGTCATTTTATCTAAAATATTTCTTGAAGATTTACCTCTACAAACTAAATTTTTAATGTAATCTTAAGAAAATAATATGTTGCGTGCTAGAAAATCATTTGTGGTAGAGTAAAAGTTTTGTTTTAGTTTCGTTGTGAAATCCAAATACATACATGTAAAAAAATGTGAACAATAAAACTGCAATTTTTACGTGAAAAACCTCGAAAGAGGGAAAAATCTTATAGTAAAAGCTTCCACTATCTATTTGAGTACAAGATCTTCCATAAGGATTACAATTTTATATGAAAAAGGCAACTATGTGACAACGATCTTGTAACAATTCGTATGATGGTGGAATGGCAATCACCTGAAATCACGAGAACCAATTCTTGCAATGTAGAACAAATTAAAAGCAGAAACAATCACACGGTAGAAATCATCATACGAAGAGATTAACGGCAGAAGGATCTATGGCGGCTACGGCGGTGGTTGATATGTCAGTTGATTGAGGATCTTTAAAACTCTCTCTCCTCTTGGCCTCTCATTATATGAGGAATGAGGGATTTATAGATTGAGGAGCGTCTCATACAAAATCACAATCACTCTTCCATGACTCATGATGATTCCTGATCATATGATGTTTTGTATATTTGAATGCTCAAATGAAGTGAATTGTAAGATCTTTGGCTTTTGAACCGTTCGAGCCGATTTGACTATAAACACTCCATATATTTGAGCTTTTAGAATTAAACTTATGTCCCAAAGTTTCAATGATATTTTAAGTTTTTTGATTTAGTCTTGATTACATCGATTGCTTTCTACGTTAAGATTACTTTAATTAATTTTGATCATATCAATATGAATTCATGGTTTGATCAAAACCTACTTTACTCAAATTCATAGCATTATTTAATAATAATTATGATAATAATCAATCAAGAATAAATGTATCTTCCATTCTCATCCAACAATTTGCATACATACCACACATTTTTTATGTATTTATATATCTAATACCTAAACTTCAGTTTTTACATATATATATAACAATTAAATCTTCAATATCACATCAAAAGTACTATAATCACTCACTTTTTAAAAGTGAAATGCAACTTTTTAAGCATACGAAAATATTAGATAATTAAATATCTAATTTTAACCATTAGATATGTAAATACATAAAAATTATGTGGTATGTTCGTAAATCTTCCTTAAATTAATCTACTATTTTCTATTATAAACTAATTGAAGAGATCACATTAAATTTGATTCTTTCAATCTTGTAAGCTTTACTTGAGTATAATCATATTTCAACTAACAATACCTTAATTTATATATATATTTTTTAAAACATAAAATACATGAAATTTGTGGAGTATATTTAATTATATAGTAGCATGCAATTTATTATAAAGCATGTAGCCTTTAAAGTGCAATTCATATTATATGCCCTTAGAAATAAATGGTGCCTTCTCATTTATATTTAACCATTTTATACTATAAATGTTCTACAGCTCTTAGATTTTGTCCATTATTATTATTTTGGAAACTACTGCAAATACAGGCCTCCAAAATTTATTACAAGCCCTGAAATAACAATTAAAAAGCTGCAGCACATTCCCAAGTGGGACATAGAGCGGTCCACAAGCACTATTTGCACACTTTTTAAAGCAATCATCCTCTCATTAATGCATAGCACATTTATCAAAGCATATATATATATATATATATAATTAATATATATAAATATTTATTTATATATATATATATATATTTTTATATTTTTAATATTTAAATTTTTTAATTAAATATTTATTTATTTTTTATATCTATTTATCATTATTATAATATATTAAATTATTTATATTTTTAAAATAGATATCCCATACGATCTGACATGGGCACGAATCTTTTTTAAAATATAATATCACAATTAGACAATATTATAATAATGTATAAATTAAAAAGATAAAATATTAAAAAATAATAAATAAGTTATTTAGTTAAAAATTTTAAATTAATATATATATTATTTAAAATTTATTTTATTGTACTTTAATAATCTTAATAAATAAAATTTATTATCATTTATAAATTATAATTAAGGTTTTTTATAATTTTAATTATTTGTAATGAATATATATTATTATTCTCTCTATTTAGCTAAAATCTTATTCTCTAAATTTTCAAAACTCTCTACAATAATTTAAAATATAAAAACTATATTTAAAATATTTTTTATATAATTTTAATTCAATTATTTAGGACAAGTGTGTTCAACATGCATGTCCCTTTAATTTTTTAATATAATTTTAATCTATTCTCCTATCCAACACTTATGGAGATATCCCGCTGATTTTTTTTGAAAATATAGCATCATAGATATACACACACACCACACAATTATTATATATAATGGATTTACATATCTAACTTCTAAACTTTAATATTTATATATCACATCGAAAACACTAATATTATTTACTTTTTTGAAAGTGAAATATACATTTGCAATTATAGAAAAATATTATGTGTAAATATAAAATATTTAGTGTTAGATATGTAAATTCATAAAAAATTATGTGGTATACATGTAAATATTTTTAAATTAAATAATATGTTTTCTTAAATTAACTTCTAAACATGTTTTTGTCCAACATGATCACTACAATGATCCAAATCTTTCTATAACAAATCTCTTGATTTATTTATTTTAGCACTATATTTGGTCTCTAATTTCATAGTCATGTCCCTATACAAATACACATTAGTAATGTTGTGAGGGAGTTCCATTTCCTCAAATTTAGTAATCAAAACCTATCCAATGTTTCTTATTTTATTAAAAAAAAAATACAAAAAAAATGATAACATCATGAAATTTTAATATTTAAATTTAACTATTTAGAAAGCTAATATCCACTTACCTCTAAATTTTAAATTCTCACTCAAATATCTAAATTTATAAATAAAAAATTCTCAAAACATAATTTTGACATCTGTCAAGTTCTCCCTTATTTAATAGTGATGTGTGCAAATACAAAGATTTGATAGCTTAAAATAATAATAAGAATGTTAATTTTATAATAAGATAACATTTTAGTATTATGTATGTAATTCTCTCATTTTATATTCTTTGAAAATGAGAAATGTTTCAATTTTTTCGGTGCAATTTTGTTTTTTTCACTAATCTAAATAAGAAAATCTTAATTTTTACCACAAAAATGTATGATATTGCAAAGCTTCTATAATATACATAATTTTAAATATATATATATATATATATATATATTAATACATTAAATATATATTATATCTATATTTTTATAATATTTATATATAGATTTGTAACATCAATCGAAATTCGATGAGCAACATACATACCTTAATAGTCAACCAATATTATCAAGTGAGCATGAAAATGGATCCGATCCCAAATGGTCACCATCGACATATTTATAGTCAATCGGCAAGACGAATCCGTAATCCAAGATCACCCAATTAGACATCATTAAGGCACCCTCATCAAAATACAATCGATGGGGGATCTTGGGTCGATGGAGTGGTTAGTTTTCCCGATTTCAAGCTGTCAAAATCTATAAATGAGCATTCACCTGACAGAATCGATTTGAAGAGGAGAACGAAATATCTTGGCCTGATCTATCACCAATCTTTTATGGTCCAAGATGCTCGTCAGAGGAGATCGGAGGGCTAGAAAAGATCGATTTGAAGGCTCGAGATCGATCTTGGCAGACGATCCATCAGATACTTGATGAATTTCGCCCTAGGAATTTGAGGACTAAGCCTTCTCCTCTCAAGAAAGAGGTTTTCAGATCTTCTCTCGCTGGAAACTTCTCCACTGGGTTAGAATGTTTTTTTACACTTATTGTTTTTTCAGAAATATATTCTCCAATGAAAGAGGAAGCGACATGGTGATTCTATGATACAGATGGTTTTCCTTACGGGTTTTATTCGCGTGTTCATATCCTGTTTGTGTGTTGGATAATTTTTGGGCTTAAGATCTTCTAGGAATAAAATTTATCTACTTCTAACATATATATATATATATATATATATATATATATATATATATATATATATATATATATATATATATATATATATCTAATATATATATAATTTCAAAAACTAAATGAGCCTTTAAGCAATTTTGAAATCAATAATTTGAAACGTGTACGAGAGAATAACAATTTGTTTATTTCAATATTATTTATAAAAAATAATTTGTTTTCCGAAAAATAAAAATGAAAAGACTCAGCTATGCATATATGAGCTTTGTGAATTTTAGGGCTGCAAATGAACAAAGTATCGAATTAGCTATCTATTACTCCGCTAGATTGTAACTAATTTATGATCATTTGATTAACTAATCGAATAAATTTGAATATTTTTATAAATGTTCAATTACAAAATGAATAAGCTTAAATAATTTATTGTTTAGTTCATTTATGATTATGAACAGTATCATTTAAAGCTCATTAAGGAGCTCGATTACCACTCAATTAAGTCTCGATTAAGATTCAATTAAAGCTTATTCTCAAATAATATTATTTAAAATTTTATTTTTTTCTCTTTATCATAAAAGCATTATTTTATCAAATGTTGTTTATTAATAAAATAGTCAATATGAATCTAGCTCATACAAACTCGAAGTGAGCTTAACAATAAACAAACTTGATACCTCTTTAAACAAATACATACTTAGCTCCACTTGATTTAATTCATTTGCATCCCTAGTGAGCTTAGTCAATACAGTAGTGATGAATTCATTGAATATTTTTTTCATAGGCTTTTAAGCATTCATTGTGTTGGCAACAACAAATGACAACCCTCCACTTAACTTTTTTTTTTTTGCAATGGTACCACCCCTCTTGTGGGTGGGGATATCTTATATCTATCACATACATTCATCACTCAAGCGTGTGGTGACTTACTTTCACCTTAGGTATATGTCTCCAAGAGGATTGAACTCGGTGATTACCGTAACTGTGCTAAGAGATTTCCCTCCACTTAACCTTTAGTTCATATTATATATATAATCATCATTTGTTAGAGAGATAAAATAAGTGAAGCGATTAAATCATTATGAATTTGATAAAAAAGAAAAACTAAAATTTTATGATCAATTTTGATATTTTATTGAGCTTTTATTAAATGGAAGTTTTAAGGTACGTAATTTTAAATAATTAAAATTTAATAAAATATAGATAAATAAGAATATGTAGATAAAAATTAAATTGAAATAATTGAGTGATCTCTATAGGATATGATTGGAATAGCTATAATTAGTTTTATATATAGTTGTATAATTATTATAAGATAAATATTTTTTTTAGCTATTATGAATATTATTTAATTTTTTTCTCTTTAAAAAATAAATTAATAAAACAATGATAGCAATTTAAAAAGTAAAATATATAAATCTAAAATAATTAATTGTTTCATGCTATAGAAAAGTTGATATAATTGCAATATGACTAATGACGATCATAAAAAAAATATGATCATTCTCTAATAAGGGCATTAAACCACTTCAAAAGTCTCCTTGCAAACTACTATAATTATAAAGATATCTTGACTATCTTAGGCTTAATGGAGGGTATTATTTTATATGCTTTATAGGCTTAAAATACTTAGGTTTGTTAATAATACGTAGGCTTAAAAAATTTTATATAATTATTTATATTATCAAAATTATACTTTTAAAATCTTATATAATTATTGATCTAGATTTCTCTAACAAAAGAATCTTCGTAAAACAATCGATTAATCAAATAGAGATCAATTTATTATCATTACTCTATGGAGTGTTTATAGTCAAATCGGCGTCTTGACAGAATCTAAAAGATATCATATTTTGATCATTTGAGCATTTAAATACATAAAATATATCTATGATCAATCATTTGTCAGATGAGTAATATTTTTATTTATTTATAGACGTCATCTTGTCATAAATATTTTCATTATATATGAGTTAAGCAAAGAGAGGAGAGAAAAGATCCTCCAAGATAATGCTGATGAGCCATAAAGCCGCTTTAATACCGTTGATCCTTCATAATATCTTCTCCATCATGATGACCATTGATTGTTCCATGTTTTACATTGATTCTCTGCATCTCTATATTATTATACATTTTTGATTGCTCGCGTTCAATCATTCTTATTACTAATATAATGATAAGTGTCACATGCTTTTAATTATTTCTTCTATTTTGTAATCCGATGAAGATCATCAAAAAGCAGATACATATAAGCTTTTTTTTCAGGCTGGTTTCCCTCTTTTTTAAATTTTTAATAAAAGTCAGTTTTCTTGTTCATTCTTTAAATACATGTGTGCTTTAATTTTATGAAGCTAAAAACTTTTACTCTACCATATTTTCTAGAATTATATAGATATTTACATACTTATCATATAAATTTGATATATTTATATACCTAACACTTAAATTTTAATATTACATCAAAAACTTCACTCTCATTAACTTTTTTAAGACAATCTCATCTTTTCATGAATAAAAAAACAAAATATACAAATATTAAATTTTAGGGATTAAATATGTAAATGCATAAAAATTATGGGTATGTGTGTGTATATATGTATATATATATATATATATATATATATATATATATATATATATATATATATATTGATACATCGAAAATTAATCGATCAAGACGAATCTCAAGGCATTTTCAAATGCTTGATCTAATCACCGATTTCAAACTACAGTCAAAGCGGCGTCTCGATGAGACGAACATAACATCAAGCATGATAGATCAGCTCGAATCGACTCGGGTCAGTATACATGAAAATGGATCCGATTCAAATGGTCACCAAAGCGACATATTTATAATAGTCGGTCGCGGCATCGACAAATCCGAATCCAAGATCACCCAATTAGACATCATTAAGGCACCCGGATCATCAAAATACACCGTCGAGGGATCGCGGGCCGTCAGATGGGAGTGGTTGGAGTTTTCCGAATTTACAAGGCTGCCACTCCCAAAATCTATAAATAGAGCCTCATTCTCACCTTAGAGAGGGACGAATCGATTGAAGACCAGAGCTCGAGAACCACCGGTCGACCTTGGCCGACGATCCTATCACCCCACCACACCTAGTCGAAGATCGGGGCTTCGCCAGGAGATGCCCCGAGGACTAGAAAAGACCGGTTGCCGCTCTTTCTCCGAAGATCAAGAGGTTGCTCCCGAAGATCCGTTCTGGCTTTTGGGAAACTTCTCCCTTGGGTTGGAGTTGGCCATTGTATTACACTCGAATATTGTTTCCAGTAAACACCTTCTTCTCACGAGAAGCGAGGACTGTATCTTTTGAACACATGAAAGTTCTGAGGCAAGGCCGTGGTTTTCCTTAGCGGGTTTTCCCGTATAACCCCGTGTTCATATCCCCGCTTGTGTGTTGGATAATTTTTTTGACGAAGATCTCGCATCTGGGAATAAAATTCTCTGCATAGCGGTTTAGCGTCACGTGGGAACAGTTCCCCATTGCTATATCTCCAATATGGTAAGCGGGGTTTGCTCCGCTCCTCATTCTCGGGATCAAGGGCCAAGTCTCCAACACTTCTCTACATAAGACTTACGTCCCGGTGAGGGTCGTGGGCCCCTCTTTGGAAGATCATTCAAGGATGGAGGATTCCCGAGCGAAATTCTTGACTCTGCGAGAGGGCCCAAAAGCGTTCACGCCTGGAAGAGCCAGGTTCCCGCGGCCCTCGGCATAATCCGGATTTTCTTCACGAGAATGATTGCAGGAATGCGGATCAACAAGTAGAGAACCCGCGGCACCACATCCAGATCTTTGAACTTACGGATCGCTTCTACTCACCCCACGAATCGACACCGTATGGTGAAACTCCACGCGTCACCTTATACGCGATGAACTACGACGGCAGTGCGGGAAGAGTTCGGCGAACAATCGAATGATCCATTCTCCCTCTTCCAAAACTTCGTCGCGAGATCATCTCGCAATACGTTCGGCGAGATTCAAGCTTCCCGATGGACCCTTACGATGCTGGCCGTCCGTGCGAGCATATCGATCACTTTGAGCGATCATGCACATTCGTCAAATGACTCATCTTGTGTCGGTATTCCGACTCTCAAAGGAAGGGCTGCTTGGTTATTCACTCGCTAAGGGGTCCGGATCATTTGGAGAGCTTCATGATTTTTGTAGAAAGTTCACGGCGAACAAGAGAATCATCGATTCATCACATCTCTCAGAATCCGAGCGATGGAGAGTCCTCAAAGAATACTTCAGGAGGTTCTCCTCGGCCCGTGAATCTGAGTAGATCCGAACTTTTGAGAGGCGTGCTTCTGGAGGACTCGGCGGGATACTTATTCATCATTAATGCGGAGGTCCATTCCCATCTTGCTGGTCCACGAATAGAGGCACAAATCTCCGTGGCTATCGGTGCTCATCGGCAGTTTGAACCACCAAGCGACAGCGGAAGAAGGTTCCCAAAGGTGATGTTCAAACATCTCGAAAAAAAGAGAGAGGCGACCTCCCCAAAACCTCCTCGGCGACCTCGGATGACTCGACCGGAGAGGAAATATCTGACTCTCAACACGTCATGTGCAACATCTTGCTATTGAAGAGGATGGCGTCAAGTGGCGCGACCTTTAAAGCACGGAATTGGAAATCAAGAGAAATTACGCCACTTTCACGCGTAGAGGCACAGAAGAGTGCCACCAAGGAGGAGATTGAAAGACTATCGTCGAGTATCTAGGCCTTTTATACAAAACCAACCCAGCTCGTCAAGAAATCTTTGAGGGGGCAACCGACTCGGAAGGCATGGCGGTGGAGATAAACAATTGCGGGAGGCGGTGTTATATCAGCCAAATATTCATTTCAGAGCGAAGAAGTCTCGGGTTGACCATTCTATCACCTTTGATGATTTAGATCTAGAGGGCTTAGCATCCCACATCAAGATCCCCTTGTCATCGGTCACGGTGGGTGATCCATGCTTCAATATTAAAGGATATTGATCAATGGGAGTTGGTTGATGTTCTTTTTACTCCACTTTCGGCATGGGTATAGAAAGAGAAGCTTCAACCGCGGCGGTCCACGTATGGATTTGATAATCGGCAGGTATTGGAAGGACAATCATCTTCCGTAACTCTTGGGGAATTTCCCGACCATACCCATACAATTTATTGTAGTCAAGTCGCCTGATACAATATTTGGGAGACCTCTCCAGTCATATTCGGTAGTCACATCGTGCCTCACCTCAGATGAAATTCCGACACCGGTGGCATCGGTGGTAAGTGGGAATCAGCAGATAACCTGCTTATATCAAACAAGACCATTTACGTGTAACCCTCAACATCGAGAACTTGACTACGAGATGAGGATGCCTCAAAGGGCTTCTCCGGTTGAAGATGTAATTTGTCTTCCTATCTAAGTTGATCCATGCGAAGGTGAAGGTGGGATCGTTCGTCTCGATCGAATCGATCGTAGATTTTACGTAAAATCAAGATATCTTTGCGGGCGCGATATTACGGGCATTGACGGGAAGTCATTACGCACTCCCTCAAAGTTGACTCAACCTACTGGCCGGTGATCTGAAGAAAAGAACCTTCACGAGCGATTGCGGTCATAGAACAAGAAATCACCAAACTTAAGTCAATTCATTCGAGAAGTCTACTACCCCACGGTTGGCGTGAGTGTTAGTCGAAGGAAGCAGTTCACGGAGAATGTGCATCGACTACACTGACCTTGATCGTGCATGCCCAAAAGATAGCTTCCCCCTTCCTCGTATCGACCAACTAGTTGATGCGACATCAGGACATCAGATGCTGAGCTTCATGGATGCCTATTCTGGCTACAATCAAATCAGGATGAACAAAACAGATGAGGAAGCAACATCCTTCCAAAGCAGAAGGGACTATCTATCTCTATCGTCATGCCATTCGGACTAAAAATCTTTGGAGCAACATATCAGCCTTATGAATAAGATCTTCAAGGATCTTATAGGCACAATATGGAGGTGTATGTTGATGATATCTTTGAAGAAACTTGGAAATATCACGATATTTACGATCACAGCATGCTTTGACATTCTTCGACACTGAATGCGGCTCAACCCAAGCAGTGCATTTTGGAGTTTCCTCAGAAATTCCTAGGCTTCATGGTCACTCGGTGGGATAGAGCCCAGAAGATAAAAGCACTCAAGGACATGTCACCTCCAAGAACGATCAAGGAAGTCCAACGTTTATTTGGAAGGATTGCGGCTTTATCACGATTCTTGGCCGAGATAAGTATCTACCATTCTTCAAAATCTTAAGGGGTGCACGAGGAAATGGATTCCAGTGGATGATGAATGTCGGCTTTTGAGCAACTTAGTCTATTTAGCTTCCCCCCCATTATCAAAGCCTATCCAAGGAGAGAAGCTGTACATCTATCTTGATGTTTCTTCTCATGCCGTAAGCTCCATCTTGAGGAGAATTCATTACATTTATTATGTAAAATTCTTTCGATCTGAAGGGCCTATCCTTGAGATAAGGCGGCGTTTAGTGCATTACCGAAAATTGCGGACCGTACTTTAGCCCACACCATCAACGTCACTCATCTTCCATTAAGAACTATTAAAGCCGATGTATGGAAGGTTGATGAAGTGGTCGGTCGAGCTTGGAGAGTTTGACATCCATTTTCTTCCCGTCACGATATAAAGTCGTGCTCGCGACTTGTAGAATGTACCATCCCATCACCACGAATAGATCATTCATCACTCCATGACAAATCAATGGACATTATATGTTGATGGAGCTTGGGGTGCGGGCGAGAATTTTGCTTATCTCTCCCAAGTAAAATAACTTTAGAGTCGCTTGACTAAAGTTCCTACCAATAATGTCGGTCACGAGGCCCTCGTGCGGGACTAAGGCTATTATTTGTGAGGTCGAACTTAGCCATCTACACTCACGACTTGTGGCCTCGTTGAAGGAGACTTGATACGTCATCGCGACTTGCTCGATGCGTCTTTTGGCAAAGTCACTTCTTGCGAATCGAGACCCATCGGATAACTCATATTCTGGGAGCGAGAACCAGCGGATGCCCTCTCAAGTTAGCCACAACAAGCGGAGATCTTTTCAAGAGAAAATACATGAGGACATCCACTTTCCCGATTCAAGGCCCTTGGGTGATACAATCTGGAGGACCCAAAGAATCTTCATGGATTGACCCGTCCTTTCTTCAAAGCGGGGCCTTGCCCGGACCCCCGTCTATCAGTCTCGGCGTAGAGCGAACTTCACCATCGGTGGCCTCTACAAGCGGTCCTTCTTAGGGCCTATTTAAAGTGTCTACCACCTTGAGGCTAACTATGCAATCGAGAGGTTCATTCAGAATTTGTGGTGAACATTTGGGAGGAAAAGCCCTCAAAATCATGAGGCAAGGTTTTCCTACAATGAAGAAGGGCGCTTGGAGTTTGTAAAGAAGTGTAACAAGTGTCGTTACATTCCAATCTCACCATCTCATCACCACAACTCACCGTGGCCTTTGCTCAATGGGGATCGATATAATGGGACCCTTTCCCATTGCCACGGGCAAGCAATTCATAATCTTGGCGTTGATTCTTCAGTGGGTGGAAGGGGGCCAAATCACAAACAAATGCCAAACAATTTGCGGAAAAATATTATTTGTCGTTTCATTCCAGAAAATCATCACCGATAATGGGGGCGGTTCACGGGAAAGACATTCACATCTTTCACGCGGGGCGCATATCCGTTAATCCACGGTATCCCATCCACGGGCAAATGGGGCCGAAGTCACCAATAGACAATACTAAAGACTGAACCGCATGAGGCAATGGGCGAAGATCCAATGTTCTTTGGGCTTACACTTCATCAAGGACCCTCTTGAGAAAGCGTGTACAATCGTGTTTGGGCGGATTATTCCGGTCGACATCGTCGAGCCCACAGAACCCATAACTTTAATGCCGGCGACGATAAGCTTTTCCATCGGATCTCTGCAGAGACCGCGACATGTCAGATGGCTTCTATCGAAAGGATTGCTGAGGTTTCAACCGGGTAAAGCCGACCAATATCTGTTGGGGACCTCATCTCCAGTCTCACTCGCAGAAAAGGCCCTACAGAACAAACTCTCACCGGTTTGGGAAGGCAGGTATGTGGTGGTGTAAAATCAAGCACGCGTTCAAGCTTAAGGATAGTATGGGAAGACTCTCCCAGCACGGAATGCTACAAACCTCGAAATCTACCGGTGATCGACTTTTTTTAGTGAATGCGGAAAACATTATCATCATGTATGTTTGTATTGCAATTGTTGTTATCGAATTAAACATTTATCGATACTCTTTTGTCATACTTATTGTCCAACCTTGGCATCAAGTTGTTTGGATTTATGTTTCTATCTATGTTAAAGTTCTCATACTTATTGTGACTTTTCTTGCTTATGCTTGCATTTTAAAACACGACTCAAGAGATGCTATTGTTGTATCTCATTCGAGTAGATCGATCCCAGAATTGATCGATCTTCCTATCTGAGTTAACATCGTCGAGTAACGCTCTGATAAACAACCTTGGATAAGTTGGCAATCCTCATGGCTTTTCCATAACAGGTTAACATCATCGAGTAAGCGATACCTGACGATAGTCAAAATCTCTGATTGAGATCTTCCTCTGAGGTTAACAGTAGCGCTCGATAAACCTTGGATAAGTTGGCAATCCTCTATCCGTTTCTCCATACAGTTAACATCGAGTAACGCTGATACACAAGGATAGATCGAGAGGTCCTTGACTTCCACTTTCATCAGTTACGTCGCCTAACGACACACAACTCATAGGTCAAAATTCGATTCAATTGAGATCTTCTATCTGAGTTAACATATTGTCTCGATAAACAACCTTGGATAAGTTGGCAATCCTCATGGATTTCTCCATAGTTAATCATCGATAACGCTCATCGATAGATCTAAGGTTACGAACCTCATAAATATATTCATGCAAGTTTGTCATATACACGTAATGATCTTAGAATGATGAATTACCACAGGGATTCATGATCTCTTCTGCGATCTTTCATGATGCCTTTGACAACACAACTCAATATTCACAAATAATTTTGTGGATTATTACTTCAAACATACAAGTACAATCAACCGGAAATAATATACAACACTAACTGCAACATAAGGAACTCACTACAGTGATGGTCTCATGTAGATGATGAAGAACTATCGAGTCATCCTCGCTGTCTGAAGGGTAGGCTGAGAAAGGACCTCAACACCCTCCCCAAGCACTGCGTGTCCCCTTGAAACCTCGGATGAAGCCTTCATCAACACCGCGCTCAAGCCTTCACCTCACATCATACACGTGGTCTCGGCCTCACGTGATCCTGATACTCTTGAAGGCGTAGTTCTTAAGTCCTCCACGGCACTGATCGGCTCTTCTCGAGATAAGGCGACCTCTTCTCTCGAATTAACTCTCGGTTCTTTGCCTCAAGACGAAACCTTCTCGAAAGATCTTGATCGCAAATCGCTCTAGCCTCCACTAATTCATCCGAGTCTCGACTTCACGAAAAGAAAGCAGTGCAACTTCGGTCTGCACTCATCAAGTTGATTCTCCAACGGACATCTCTTTTACTTTCTCCACATACCGCTTATGGAGAAACTTGACCTTCCTCTAATTCAGGTCATTCGACCTGATGTTCATTTTGAAGTCAAGTTCTTGCTTCTTCGATCGAAATAAGAAAAATTACGTTAAACAAGGAAATGGGAAATAAAAGATGATGAGCGAAGGATTGTTACCAGTTCTTGACATCGCGACTGCGGGAATGATTCAACTCGAATGAAGATCCTTGGGGCGACTACTCGAAGGGCAGACTCTTTTCGGTGTCGATATCACCATCACCTCTTCGCTCCTTTTCCTCTTCTCTGGAGCGGGTCCTTCTGGCGGAAGAAGCGAGGGGCTTGGGAGATCTGGAAACCTCTTTGTTGGGCTTTCTCAGCCAATTGCATAAGGCCGGGATGAATAGAAAGCCCTTCAAAGATTCCTCCCCTTTCATATCGAATCTCAAATCTCAAATCAAGATCTTCAATATTGAATTTCGGCGTCCATGAGATATCTTCATCACCAACCAGCAGAATGGGTAAATCTCTCTTTCCCCATTTCTCGAAGACCCTCATTCTTCACAAAAGAATCGCTTGCCCAATTCTTGGGAGGATCCTTCATCGTCAAGTAGCCGACTCCAGTGTCTGACCATGTGCATCGCAGTAAACTTGCACATCCGTGCGAGGTAATCAGTCAAGGTCGCTCGAAAAAACTATAAGTCCCATCACGATCGTCTGCCACCTTTCGGAAATGCAAACCGCATGACAAAATGGCGATCATCTCGGGATGGGGAAAACCAATCCGCCCAAACTCATCTCGTAAGTGGTGAAATACCCGGCGGAGACTCTATCGACTTCTTGGACACTTAAGAACCAAATCATTGAAAATAATATTTTTCCGAAACGATCAATGTGTCTCCCGTGATCGCGACTCCGAATCTTGGTCCTCCCATTTTAGAAGGTTCCCTCGTGCCTCGTTACAAGGGTGGACGTGTCTCTTTCAAAAGATTCTCACCCATCTACAAACACCGACTCGTCTGCATCGAGATGAAAATTATTCCAAGAAGAGTGCCCAAACTCCCACGAGGGAGGCTATGCACTAGCTTTGGTGGAGATGAGGTGGTAGAGGTTGATCCAAGAAGGTGCCCAAACTCCACCGGGGAGGAGGTATGCACTCTGGCTTGGTGGAGATGAGGAGGAAGAGGTTGATCAGAAGAGTGCCCAAACTCCCACAGGGAGGCATGCACTTGGCTGGGGTGAGGTGGATCAAAGAGTGCCCAAACTCCCACCGGGGAGGGCTATGCACTCTAAGAGAGAAGAGGAGATGAAAGGTGTGCCTTCTCCCTTAACAGGGGTTTTATAGACCCTTCAGGGCAAAAGCGTAAAAAACGCCCAAAGCGCTCAAAAGCAGATCATTGGACCCGTCAAGGCAGCATCGCCCTTGTGGCATGAGCGCCCAGACCAAACCCGTGGCATGAGCCATAGCCGCCAGATCCACCAGATTCATCCGACCGGATCTCGGGCAGCCGACCCGTATTGCCTTCGCGGCGTAGCGGCCGTAGCAGACTTCAGCGCCCGACCATAACCGACCCTCCAGCCATTCGCGCGACCCGTGAATCATGACCCGCCACATAGCGTGCCGTGGCCAGCGTAGCGCCATGAAACTCTGTTTGCACCGGATGGATCGTAACCTGAAATCGCGGTGCATACCTACCGCATTTGCGTACTAGACTTCAGTTATAATCTTGTACTCTATGAAGATTTGTTCTCTCAATCTGATTGATGGACTCAAATTTCATTGAAGAATTTCTTTATTTTCAAGTATTTGACATATATTTTGGATGGCGAGATAATGTCACCCAAAAATAGGGGACAATGATACATCCTAAAATTAATCGATCAACCGAATCTCAAGGCATTTTGAAATGCTTGATCTAATCACCGATTTCAAACTCCAGGCCAATCGATGAGACGAACATAAACATCAAGCATAGTCGATCCAGAATCATCGAGATCAAGCTATCGAGCATGAAAATGGATCCGATTAGCCAAATGGTCACCAAAAGCGACATATTTATAGTGGTCGAGGCTTCAAGGCAATCCAACGAATCCAAGATCACCCAATTCGACATCATTAAGGCACCGGATCATCAAAATACACCGTCCGATCGAGGGATCGCGAGCCGTCAGATGGTTTGGAGTTTTCCAATTTACAAGGCCACTCCCAAAATCTATAAATAGAGCTTCATTCTCACCTTAGAGGACCGGAATCGATTGAAGACCGAGAGCTCGAGAACCACCGGTCGACCTTGGCCGACGATCACCCTGCCACCAGATAGTCAAGATCGAGCTCACCAGGAGATCGCCCCCAGGGGACTAGAAAAGACCAGTTGCCGCTTCTTTCTCCCGAAGATCAAGAGGTTGCTCCCAAGATCCGTTCTGCGCTTTTGGGAAACTTCTCCCTTGGGTTGGAGTTGGAGATATTGTATTTTCTACACTCTATTTCCAGTAAACACCTTCTTCTCTCGAACTAACGAAGCGTATCTTTTGAACACATAGTGAAAGTTCTCTGGGGCAAGGCCCCGTGGTTTTCCCTTAACGGGTTTTCCACGTATAACCCCGTGTTCATATCTATCTGATGTGTTGGATAATTTTTGCTGACGAAGATCTCGCATCTAGGAATAAAATTCTCTAGCATACATATTATATATATATATATATATATATATATATATATATATATATATATATATATATATATATATATATATATATATTTATATTTCTCCCCTCTACTTAAAGATAAATATTTTAAAGTTCTCCTTGAAATTATAATTCCACCTATGCATAATATATATAATAATGTTATGAAGCTATCAACTTTATTTTCAAGTACTCGACTTTAAATTATTTGAACATAAATCAATTTAATTTTAGTGTCATTTAGTTTCCATCAATTGCTCTAAACTAAACTCAATAAACTCAATTTCAGGTTGATCAAATTATTATTTGGGTCTGATTTGATACAAAATTATAAGCTAATTATTATTCAAGATAAGATCAATTTGACCTAAATAACTCAAATAGTTCAAAATCAATCCAAAATTAACTTGATTATTATTTTGCTTTGAGATAGGCCAGTTCATTCAAGTTAATTGAGTTAATTGGGTCATGTGAATCCAAAAAATTGCATAATTCATATAATAAACAGATCAAACAAGTCAAATTTAGGGTTCTAGTCAAATATATTAAGTATATTCGGATCAGTTTAATTTCAAAATATATATAGTCTCAAGACAGACTGAATTTGCCAACCCTATATTTCAACTTGATTTCAATTATAAATTTGTTGAAAATAAAATTGGAATGATCCTAAAATCGATCATAAGAATTTCTAATTTATTTTACAAATTCGAATAATAATATTTTTAATTATGCTAAGTGTTTTGGGAAGACCGATTCTTGAGTGAAAGTTTAGCTTTATTGATTAGTCCAGCACACACACAGGTATTTAAAGAGTGAGCGCGAGAACTCCAGAAATTTTAACGTGGAAAACCTCGAAAAGAGGGAAAATCACTCAACAATGTATGTATATGCCTATAGTCAGAATCTTCCATAGCGGGATTACAAGATGGTATACAAGAAAGGAACAAACTATGTAACAGCAGGTTGTAATAGTTCTTAGTGGCGGCGGTGATGGTAGGCTGTAGGAACTTGGTGGAAAGGGGAACAATTTCTGGCGAAATATAGGAACAACTTAATGCAAGGCGATTAGGTGATTGATTGAGTGATGGCGGTGGTGGCAGTGATGGTTGATCGGGCGGTGTCTTGATCTTCTTCGGGGATCTTCGAGCTTGAGCTCTCTCCTCCTTCTTGCTTGGGCTCCTCTCCTTCTTCACTTGGTCTCCAAAAGTATCCCTTCATATGGAATATGAGGGGCTATTTATAGATTTGGAAGAGTGGCAGTCTTGTAAATACATGGAAAATCCAAACCACTCCTCCCCGGACGGTTCTGGACGATTCCTTTTGATCATTTGATGTATTTCGAATTTTTGGATGCTCAAATGAGGTGAATTGTGAGATCTTAGGGTTGTTAGATTCTTCGAGATGCTCGATTTGACTATAAATACTCTATATTTGATGATCATTTAGAGGTTTAATTCATGTTCCAAAGTTTCCGACAATGTTTCAGGTGCTTGATCTTGATTGATTTCGACTTGGGATCAGCTTGCCTTTGCCTCATGCATGCTTGTAGAATTTTGAATGTCATCGGTTGCCCCTATTTTTGGATGACATCATCTTGATCATTCAAAATATATGCATCAAATACTTGAAAACAAATTCTTTAATGAAACGGTCCATGAATCATACATTTTGGGAGAATAAAGTTTCATAAAAGTACAATATTCGATTATGGAAGTAGATGTAAGGTGTAGGCGTGATATTTTGAGGTTATGGACTGTTGGACACTACGGAAGTTTTGAGGCATTCAGGGACCATGTAGGCCATGAAATCAATGGCGCCCGGCCTTGTGGTGCCTTGACCATATGGCAGCCAGCCCGACCTCTCAGCGGTCATGAGGAGCTTGCGGGTCGGTTCTTGTGTGTCAACCAGCCAGCGGCCATGACACAATATCGGCCATCATTGACCGCTGCGTCACGTACACGGTGAGGGCCTTGGCCCGGACCACGCTGGGGCCAAAAGGAGGGCCATACAGCGTCATATGGGGCGGCTGGCGGGGCTGCATATGGGGTTCTGGCAGCAAGGCTCACGCCCTGCCCGGACCGAGACTCTTTTCTGCTTTGATGGTTTTGAAGGTTTTGGGTTTTACCTTTATCCCTATGGGGTCTATAAAACCCCTGGGTAAGAGGAAAGGTACACTTTTCTCATCTCCTCTTCTTCGAAGTTGATTATTGAGGCATCAAGGCCCGCAGAGCCGTGGTTCCGCATCTACTGCCTGGACCGTCCCGTTGAGGCGATCAAGGCCCACTCAGATAATGTCCGCCCGCTTACCCCTGGCGTCCTCCGTTGGGAGGCATCAAGGCCCACTCAGATACGCCAGGAGTTCCGCTTATCGCCTCGGACCGTCCGTTGGGAGGCGATCAAGGCCCACTCAGATACCCGTTGTTCCGCTTTTCCTCGAAGAGGTATCAACCTCGCCTGACCGTCCCGACTGAGGTGATCAAAGTCTCCCTACTTTTCTTGTAAAAAATTAGCTTTCTTTCAACTTGATGGATCTGCTCAGCTTGAAAACCGCCAAGATGGTGGGGAGCACTGTTAGAGCCATCGCACGACTGTAAAGTTTGACTGTAATTTCATAGCCTTATTAGGGGATAGCTTCTCTTCCTCTCTATATATATATATCCCTTCTTCTTCTCTTTCCCTCCCCTTCATATGTATGTTTTCTTTCTGTCAGAGAAGAATTTTATCCCAAACTCAGGCGCTGAGAGAGGGTCAAAACAAGAAGATGCAAGATATTGAGGTGAGTGAGTCGCTTCACAAAATTCTTCGATTTTTATTATTTCTCCCTCTTTATTTATTATGTATTCTGTGGTGATGGCAAAGAAAACTCATACAGGGTATTGATGATATATCATCCACCGTCACATCGATAAATTTAATGGTGTTCCGCAAAAATTTTTCTTCCCAATGAGTTGTGGCTATTGTTGCAAAAGTCCGATCGAGTCTGCTCACCTCCGCGTACTTTACTATTTCGATGACTCTTCGCAGATCATTCCCTTCGCTCCCGAGTTGATCGAGATCTTCAAAACTGTATGCTTTTGTCGCAATTCTCGCTTCGAAGCTTTAATGGTCATCGCTTGGTTGACCTCTTCGAGAGAGTGGTGTTACTTTGAACATCAATACTGCGAATGTGAGATTCACATGTGATGCTCGTGGACGGTTTCTTATCTGACTATAAAGAATTGGATAGAATTTTCACGGATCCATCTAGAAATTGGTCCAATGGATTCTTTGAAGAATGAGTGGGGACTTCGAGAGATGGGGAGATTGAATGATCTTCCGAGATCCACGATATCTGAGAATGATATCTTAGCAACTCTTAATATTCCCCGACGTAGAAGCTTGCAACATGAGTTACGCCACATTGTCAAAATATACAATCAAGATGATGTTCAAGGTTGGTCTTTCCATCCAGAAGATCTCACGCTCTTCCGCTGAAGAGGTCGAGTAAAGGTGATGAGATATTTCCTCATACTCAGGGTTCTCTCGAGAAGCCCGACAATCGTCCGATAACAATGATTCATCTTTACTAAAAAAGAAGACTTTAAATGACCACGCCATATATCTCATGAGAAGATGCTCGCCCCGCTTCGAGGTTTAACTTTTAACTCACGATGGGGAGTTCGTTACTCCCGCAAATTCTCAAGAGGTATTAAATCATATGCCCTGACGCCAACGCGGATGAATTGGTACATTATTTTTACTTCTTTCTTCCTTTCTTCTTTCCCTCATTCCTTATGTAACATTGGTGCCGATTTTTTTTTTTTTTTTAGGTAACTCAATCGTTAGATTGATGGCTCATCCTGGTGTTGCCTTAGATGAGTGGAATGAATTTGTGAAGGTAAAGTATCCGCAAGGCGAGTGAGCAAAAGATGAATGCTAAGGCCAAAGAAGTGGCGCCTTTGGAGGATCACCGACCGGTGTGGGGATCGAGCTAGAACATGTCGACTTCTCTTTCTCTGTCGAGGTGGAGCACTGCGATGAGCTAATTGAGGCAAGGACGAGGCTCGCCGATGGAGAAGAGGCTCAAGGTACTATGTGGAGAAGAAAGCATTACAAGATCGCCTTTTGGAGAAAGAGCATGGTCGGGAAGCAAATGAAATCTCCTTGAAGGTGGAGGACTTCAAGAACTCCCCCTTATTATGGTACAATCAAGACTATGTTCGAAGCTCGTGATCATATACTTGATGTTGAAGTGAAGGACTTGGAGCCAATGTTTAGAGGAGGGCTTCATCCGAGGGTTCAAAGGAGTCCGTGGTACATCGCAAAACCGGAGCTAATTGAGGATATATCTCCTAGCCAAGCATCAAGATCCTTCACGGATTCAAGATGAAGGAGTTGTGAGTGGGCTCCGTGGAGGATCTCCCAGTAGTGAGGAGGACGCTGATATCATGTAGGTCGCCAGATGTATTTTTCTTTGTTGTTTGTTCTATGTAATGTTACTAGCGTGTATCGTGATCTTGATTCTCTTATAGTATCGATTAATGATGTTGATGATATCTATGTATATTATTTTTATACACTCTTATCTTGTTCTTACCCATCCGGGGTGATTGGTAATATCATGCTATATATGCAATGGATCCACCGGGAATTTTTGACCTATCAAGGTTGTTCATCGAGTGTTACTCGATGATGTTAACCCGTATGGAAGAGGTCGGAAGTCCACCAAGGACCTCTTAACCTTTCCTAGGTTGTTTGTCGAAGTTTTGCTCAATGACATTAACCCGTATGGAAGAGGTTCGATCAAGTCCCCTTGGGATTGATCATGTTGAGTGGAAAAGGAAAAAAAGAGAAAAACATCCGTTAGAAGCTACAATTACTTTGATAAGTTTGATAAATCATACATATAATATGAGCAAGAGAAAACAACAACAACAATAAACAAGCTGTCTTTATCACATAATGAAAAGGATGAAGTGATAGGATAAACTAAAAGTTGCAATAATTATGCAATAAGAGTTATAATATGAGATTCTTAGCATTCCAAGTGAGAAGTAGTTTTTGAATGTTCCTGGCTTGACTGTAGCTATAACCACATATGGACCATCCCAGAGGTGAGAGTTTATTTGAAGGGCCTTTGCTGAGCTTCGAGACTTCAGAACCAAGTCACCGAGATATGGACGAGGTTTTACTCTTCTGCTGAAGTGGCGAGCTACCCTTTGGTGATAGGAAGTCCAAGTAGGCCATGTCACGAAGTTTCGGGAGTAGGTCTAGTGCCAAGTTTTTCTTCATTGCTACCATGATCGAAAAATTGGACTCTTGGACTTGGAACCCCGATATCCACCAGATAATAGCTTCATCAAACACAAGTTATATGGCCCTCACCCGGTTGTGCGATGTAGCAGAAGCCCGTGAGAACATTGGAAAGCTCATCAACCCATTGCCTTCTCAAGACGTGTTTTTAATCCTTTGAGTATAGTCCCATCGGTTTGCCGCATTAGGATGTGCTACCGTGAATTGAATGTGAAGATCTTTGCAAAAGGACGTAAAGACTTTTCCAAGAATTGAGTCCGTCGTGATGATCTTCACAGAAGACCGACACTATATTTTTCCAAACAAATTGTTTAGCTTTTCCTGATTTTGGCAGTGGTTCCACCCATTTAGGAAGTAGGCTAGAATGATGAACTTTTTTGTCCCGATGCTATCTGGAAAAGGTCCCATTATATCAATTCCCCATCGAGCAAAAGGCCACGAAGAGATGAGAGCTGTGGTGCGCATGTGAGGAAGGTTTGAATGCAACCAACAACTAAGACATTTTTGGTGAACCTGTGGCATCTTGTTTCAATCAGAGCCAATAGAATCCTTGCCTTATAATTTTAACCCTTCCTCCTAGGTGTTCTCCACATATTCTGAGTGAACCTCTCTTAGCGATAATCGCCTCAGAAGACACTTGAGGTATGAGAAAGCTCGTTTATATAGTTCACCTCCAATAATAACAAAGTTTGCGCCTTGTCTTCTGAGGCATGCCAAGAGGTCTTGGGAGGCTTCCTTGTAGAAAGACATGATGGGGTCCATCCATGAGGGTTCCTTCACCTCATCAATCGCTTTGTATTACCCATGGTCCCCGAATACGGGAAATATATTTCTTCAATATGCTTTCTCTTGAATAGATCTCCAGAATGGACGTAGCAAGCTGGGGGCTGCCGAGTATTTTTCTCCGCAGATGTGAGTGATTTGATGCCTTAAGATGGGCAAGGAGAGACTTCACCAAGTCGACGACAGCTAACCGAGGGTTATGGGTATCGTAGTCACCCTCGACTTGAGGCGACAAGTCGAGAGTCGATGGATCGTTAAGTCTCTGCAATGATGAAGTCTCAACCCCGATGAGGGCCTATATTCACCATATTGTTAGTCTAGTTTTAAACTAAGTCCATACTCTAAGGTATTACTGGGAAATAAGTAAAACTCACCCGCCAAGATTTCCTCAAGCTCCATCAACATAGAGAGTCCATTGAGAAATAAAGGACGTGATATATCATCATTTGGAGTTGGGGCAAGCATTCCTGAAGTCTGCAAGTATTTGAGACTTTATGTCGGGGGTAGAAAATTAATGTCAAATTCTCCCAATTCCACCACCACTTAATTAATCTTCAAATGCTTCGGTAGCTCTTAATGGTAGATTAGTGTAAACACCGATAGTATGAGCTTGAAAGTATGGACGCAATTTTCGAAATAAAAAAACTAGGCTAATGCCATCCCGTCAAAGTGGATAACGACTTTCTATATCCGAAAGTATTTTCGACGTAGTAAATTGGTCGTTGTATCCCATTTACCCCGTATCAAGACGAGCTTATTGGGGAGAAGCCGCAAGATATAAGTATAATATTTCTCCTTGAATAGGCTTACAGAGGGGGAGATGCTAAGTACTCTCTTAGTTGTTCAAAAGCGACGACATTCATTTGGTCCATTGAAAATTATTATTTTTGCTCCTTTTAATATTCTCAAGAATGGCAAGTATTTGTCCCTAACGAGCTAAGAAACGAGATAGGCAACATCCCATTTAGACGCTTGAACTTCCTTGATATTCTTTGAGGGGTCATATCTCTAGAGCCTTAATTTTTTCGTGGTTGGCTTTACTCCGCGATGGGGTTACCATAAACCCAAGAAATTTTCCGATGTAACCCCAAAGGCACATTTGGTGGGGTTGAGCCGTATGTTATAGCCAAGAAGATTGAAGCACGCTTTCTAAGTCGAGATATGTTGTGATTCTTCCGTGCTTTTACCAACATGTCGCCCACGATACTTCCATCGTACTTCATTTGAAAACCATATTCATAAGACGATAGTAGCACCCGATTTTTTAACCCAATGGCATAACTTGGTAGATAAACCTTTATATGTTTGAAATGTCGTGGCTTCTTCATCCATAGGGTCCATTCTTATTTGGTTATAACCGAGTAAGCGTCAGAACCGTGAGCATTTGATGGCCGACGAAGGCCGACCAATCAATTGGTCAATTGGGAAGGGGAAGCTATCTTTTGGACAAGCTGTTAAGGTAGTCAATACACATCCTCCATGTTCCATTTGTTTTCTTAACCATGACAACATTTGCTAGCCATATAGGGTAATATACTTCGTATGAATCCCGCCAAGGAGCTTGTTAACTTCATGCTCAATAGCGGAGGCGATCGTAAAACTCCGCTTCTTCCGGATGATCGGTTTGGATGTTGGATTAATCTTGAGGGAGTGCATGATCACACCGGGGTCAACCGCATATCACGGACTCCTAAGATGTCTTGATTTCACGCAGAAATCTACGTAGTTTTCTCTTGTTCCTTTGAAAGCGTGATCCTACTTGCACCGCTCATAGTGGTTGGTCATCCAATAATGTAATGGAGAGTAAGTCTTCTATGTGTGATACTTTGTGGGTGCTCCTTCATCCCAAAATTAAAATCTTCAATGCTAAAGGTCACTAAGGGCCGAGCTTGTCTGAGGTAACATGATTGTACCACCGCTGATTTCCAGACTACTCCAACTCCAACAGGGTTGGAAATTTCATCTTAAGATGAGATATTGAAGTGATTGCACCAAAGATTGACCGAGGGGCCTTCCAAATATAGCGTTATAGTCGAAATCGACTTGACCACCATAAATTGGATTGAATGAGTCATTTGCCGAGGGAATTCTCCGAGAACAACAGGAAGAGTGATCGTCCCTTCTACTCGTACGGGGCGGTTGTCAAACCCGTACAATGGTCCTGCAGCAGGTTGGAGCTTTTCCCTAACGAGGCCCATGCTCAGAAACGTGGAGTAAAATAGGACATCGACAGAACTCCCACTATCAACTAAAATCCTTTTAACATTATAGCATGGGTCACCGATCCCCGCACTGATGACAAGTGGATCTTGATGAGGAACATGTACTCCTTCTAAGTCTGAGTCATTAAAAGTGATGGAATGATCGGTACGAGACTTCTTTAACTCTGGCTCTTCAGAGATAGCAACGAGAACTTGATTAGATAGTATTGGTCCTCCTGCAATTGTTTCAATCTCTCCAACTGTTTGATGATTGTTTCGTTGTTTCTGTGATGATTGTCCTTGTTGCCCCCCAGTTGAAGGCATGTTTATTTGTGTCGATTGATTCTTCACAAATCGACGTAGATATCCTTGAATGAGCCTCAATTTCTTCTTTGAGTTGTTTGCATGCCTCGAGTATGTCCGCCACTGGAAGTGACAATATTGCCCCGATTTCGAATTTGGTTTCAGTGGATGCGGCCACTTGATATTTTCTTCATCTCGAATGGTCATTAGGAGGTTAACACGAGATGTGTTCAGCGGCGTGTATTTCTTTTCAAGTCATGGTTCACTTTGATATGTGGAGGGAGATCACGCGCCTTGTTGCTTCTTTTGATAGAGTGTTGACCGCCGCTTTTACGCTTTCCCTGGATTGCTCAAATTGTGGCGCAATAGCCTCATCGCCAGAGATTTGTGCTTCCACATGAACCAAGTCGATATGAGTGGACCGTGTCTCGTGATTAGTGACGAGTAAAAGGTCCTGACTGAGTCCTCCAAGAAAACTCCTCTTAATAGTGGTCTACTGTATTTGGCGAAGCTTCTGGAGAACCTGGAAGTATTCCTTAAGGGATTCCCTCATTTTGACGAATGCCGAGAGATGAGAGGAATCTTTAATGATCCTTCGCAATGAACTGTTGTACAAACATCTTGGCGAAGTTCATCAAAGGTATGGATGGATTCCCTTGGAAAGGGAGTAGAACAAGCAGCTTGTCCTTTGAGGGTAAGGAAAGACCGACAAAGCAAGATGTCGAGCTTGGATATGCATGATGGTCCTGTAATGGTCGATGTGTTCGTAAGGGTCAGTAACTCCATCATAAGGGTCAATGCTTGGAAGCTTAAACCTGGATGTCAAGAATAGCTTCAGCCAAAGGGGAAGACTCTTGATAACTACGGTGAGAGAAGATATGATTCCCGTCTTTGTGATGGAGTTCTTCTCGTACCAAGCGTTGTAATTCTGCATGTATAACATGGTGAGTAGGGTCAACAGGGTGAGAATGCGCCAGGCTACCGACAATAATCGCGGATTGGCGTGGTTGAGCCGACGTGATGGATGGGTAATCGTCAAGAAGTTCAAAGATCACGGTTTGGAGATGGTGGAACTTCGCCTAAGAGAGCAAAGATATTGTCCTCCGCAGTAATAATCGATCTTGGGGAGGTGTGTTTGCCGTGATGGAGGTTGTTGTGTTCCTCGTAAAGTCGGATCATCTCATTGAGACTCTTCCATTCGGGCGACATGCTCTTCTAAAGAGATTCGTCGCTCGCCAACAGTGGTCATGCCCATTGTGGGAAGTGGGGCAAGCGACGTCCGATTCAAGGATTGGGTGAGCGACGGAGTTAGAGCGAGAGGCTCTGCATACAAGATTGCCTATTGGTCATGATGTGTTCGCAAAAAAGTATGATCGAGGAGTCTCTTCCCGACGGCGCCAAACCGCGTCGGAAGACCGAGTAGAGTGAAAGTTTACCTTTAGTTTTGTTGATTAGTCCAAAGACACAAGTATTTAAAGAGTGAGCGAGAGAACTAAATTTTAACGTGAAAACCTCAAAAAAGAGGAAAACCACGGGCCCCGCCCAACAAAAATGTTCCACTATGTATATGCCAAGTAGAATCTTCCGATAATTACAAGATGGTATACAAGAAAGGAACAAATGTAACAACGGTCGAATAGTTACATGGCGATGATAGATCTGTAGGAACTTCGTGGAAAGGGAATAATTTTGGCAAAATATGGAACAACTTCGCGTAAATGCATGAACGATTAGGTGATTGACAGAGGGTCGCGACGGTGGCGACGGTGATGGTTGACGACCGTCAAGCGGTGGTGCGATCGCCGGGATCTTCGAGCTTGAGCTCTCTCCTCCTTCTTGCTGCTCCTCTCCTTCCTCCTTCTTCACTTGGTCTCCAAAAGTATCCCTTCATATGGAATATGAGGGCTATTTATATTTAAAGAGCCGAGCGCCTCTAAATACATGGAAAATCCAAACCACCCTCCCCATCTGTGACGATTCCTTTTGATCATTTGATGAACATTCGGATGCTCAAATATACTGAATTATGAGATCTTGGTTGTTGATTCTGATGCCTCGATTGATTTTAAATACTTTATTCATGATCATTCGGTTTAATCACGTTTCAAAAAAGCTCCACGTTGCAATTTGACATTTGACGATTGGGCCATTTGCCCTCTGCTTTCACTAGAGGAATTTAAATTCTACATATCACTAAGATATATTATTTATTTTACAAATTTTCTAATGACATATTGTTTATAAACATTTCTTTAATTTATGTTGTATGATTTATTGTTGAAACATTTTTCATATACCTCATATTAATTTAAAATGAATAATTTAAAAATATTATTATTTAAATAAATTTGTTAATTTAATAAATGTAAAATAAAATTGTTATATATCTTAAAAGTCTCACCGTTGTCCTTAAAAACCATATTTTTAATTTTAAAATATTAATATTTAAAATAGTACATCTTGTGAGAATTTTAGGATAATATTATTGATCTAAATCTTTATTATTATAATAAAAACAGTACTTTTTTTAATTTTTTAAAGTAAAATTTATTTTGTGAAGTATAAAAAATATGTTATATTTATGAATATTAAATTTTAAATATTAGTTATATAAATATGTAAGAATTATGTGCCGTAAGTTTCCCTTAATTGATAATCGGATCATTGCTGGTATAAACCCGGCCCATTTGTAGGCCCATTTCCAACCACCCTTTACCACAGTTAGGGGTAAACGAGAAGTTTGACTCTTATCTGTTGCCTTTATTTAAATTTATTTTGTTCATATTTGCTCATTTATATATCGAAATAAATGCTTGTTTGGTTCATAAGCTTAATAAGCAATGTTAAACACGAGCCTGTGAACAACAAACTTTTCGTGGAGATTCGAACCTGTGACAATCTTTTACATAATAAAAGTTTTAACCACTATAATTTATTCGGTGACTTTATAAAGAATCTAACACGCTCTTTCTCGCTTTTTTTCGGTTTTAATCTAAATAATTTGGTAAAGATTCCATTTCCATTTCCTGTTTTGTAACAAACACGCCTCAAAATGAGTGTATTGCTTACACCGCGGAACGGAGCGGAGTGAGCGGAAAATTTTGCCACGCGGGAAATTTTTTTCTTTTTGTGAGGGCGAGCGGAGGCTGAAAATTTTATTTTTCTTTTTAATTTTTTTTTTCTTTTGGGAGAGCGGAGTGGGAAAAAATTTTTTTATTTTTTAATTTATTTTTAATTTATTTAAATTGATGATAAATAATTCACGATAAATAAAAAAATAAAATAATTATTAAATTTTTTTCTTTATTTAATAAAAAATAATTAAAGTATAAATTATTTATTAAAGAAAAATTATTTAATAAATACATATTAAATCTTGATCAACAATTTATTTAATAAAAATCTTATTAATTAATTAATATTTAATATAGTAATAAAATTATATATATATATATATATATATATATATATATATATATATATATATATATATATATATTTGGGTCATTACGTTGTTAGTATAAAATAATAATATTCAAATAATTAATATCTTAGAAAATTTATAAATTAATTACTAATAATTAAATATTAGAAATAAATTTTATTTGTATTTGATTTTATTTTAATATTTTAGAAAATTTGTAAATTAATTACTAATAATTAAATATTTGAAATAAATTTTATTATTTGATTTTGATTTTATTTTTTTAAGAAAAAAATATTTACTTTATATTCATCCAACCAAATAGAAAATATGATGTTTACTTCTTTCCAACCAAAACAAAAAATATAGTATACGATTTACTTTTTACATAGAACCAAACAACTGAAAGATTATTACCAGATTCACTTTTACAGATTTCACTTTTTACACTGTGATTCTAAATGAAGAACCAAACAAACTCTAAGTCACGCTTTATTGTGATATAAATGTGTTTATATGTATACGTAATAATAATAATAATAATAATGATAATAATAATAATAATAATAAAATAATATAAAATAATAAATAATAATAATAATAATAATAATAATAATAGTAAATATAATAATAATAATAATAATAATAATATAATATAATATAATATAATATAATATAATATTTTTATTTTGTTTAAAATCGTAACACGATCGAACAAACGACGAGTTCATGATCGAAATATCTATTTCTGTCGGTTTATTTAGCTTAATAGAAATATGAACATAACGAGCCGAATATGAATTATTTGCGAACAATAAAATTTTTTGACAGCCCTAAGTACAGTTCCCGACGTCCCGTCTGTATTCAGCACACGCCGGTTCAGCTCGGTTCAGCGAACGGTTCATTACAAAGGCGGTATTATTTCCGGTCGGCCCTATGAGTATGTCAGCCACAAGGAGCTCGTGGACAAGTTCCCCAAGCCACGCTCCAATTCTTTTCGACAATCCTTTCTTTCCCATCGGACCAAACCCTAGCTTACACCCATGGCTCTCGCACCTCGCGCCGCCCGTTTCGCCGCCATCTCTGCCCAGAGCATGTCTGGGCTCGCTGCGGCGCTTCCCTACTCAACCTCCCCAACCCCTTCATCATCGCCGGCTCCGTACTCCAGGCCTTCCCCGCCATCGACCTCGTCCCCGACGGGGATCTCGAAGGCGGCGGAATTCGTCATCTCGAAGATTGACGATCTGCTTAACTGGGCGCGCCGTGGCTCAATCTGGCCGATGACGTTTGGGCTCGCTTGTTGCGCAGTTGAGATGATGCACACTGGCGCCGCGCGCTACGATCTGGATCGTTTCGGTGTCATTTTTAGACCTAGCCCTCGTCAGTCAGATTGCATGATTGTGGCCGGTACTCTTACCAATAAGATGGCTCCTGCTCTGCGCAAGTGAGTCACGATCCGTGCGTTTTATGTTGTCGTTGAGGTTCCTGTGAAATCGTAACCAATTATGACTATTAGATGAAACATTAGCTTTACGTTTTTTTTTTTTTGGGGATAAAGAAAAAAAAATTAATATTCAGTAGCATGTGTTGATTGCTGAACTGTTTTAGCTGTTGTTTGGTTAAATTCACAATTCTATGGAGTTCATGTGCATATCTTGTTAACAAAACATGGTGGGATAGCGGTTCTTTTGTAGTACTAGTTTAGATCAGTCTCTCATCCTCTCTGTTCGGAGGTACCATGTTATGGCGCAGGTTCTTTTACTGTTTATTGTCATTTTAATTCAAAGAAGAGTGCTCTATTTTTTTAAGCATTCTTTATGATAAAAAATAGCTATTTATCCTGATTTGTTTGTTTTGGTATTCATTCCAGTGTTCTTTCTTAAATTGCTTTTTTCCTTGGTGGATTTTGGAAAATTTCTTTGAGAATTCCCAATTGAGGTGGTAGACGTACTAAAATGCAAAAATTTTTTGTGTGAACATAATGCATTTTATTCTAAAATTAAGGATCATTTCTATTTTATTCTAAGTGGCCTCTTCCAGGCCTTGAATTGTTCGTACATTGAATTCTTTTGCCAAATTTGTTAGTGGATTATAGGTCGTATTTTATTTGAAATAATAATACATTCAGAATTAAATTTGGCAAGGTGCTGCTTCTATATGAGCATGCATTTGGTCAATGTGGTAAGTCACTAACTGAATGATGGATTAGCAAAATTGAGGCTTCATAAATTTGCATGATGGCAGTGATGTTGATGATTATGATACCTCAGCATTTTTTTAATTTCTTTTTCACACATCAAGTTGGCTTTTCTACTTTAATATCTGCAGAAATGTTGATGGCAGGTGTCTAAAAAGCTGATTGTTGTGATGTTTATCTTGAATATAAGATAGTGGTTTTAAGCTGAAATGTTTGTTTTTATTTGGAATTAATGTTTATGGTAGCTACGTTTTTGCTTATTTTGTGTAGTTTTCATCACAAAGCTCTTTTTTATAGTAATTGTGTTTTTGGGCATCTACATCAAGTTGGCCATGAATTGGCGTGAGCTGAATGCATTGACTATGCTTATTTTTATTTTTTCTACTATCTTTGCTCTATTAATTCCAAGCCTTTTACCTTCTAAAGGCATTTTTAATTGTTTTAACATTTAACTTAATTCAAATGAGCTTATACTAATTAAAATTATGTTATTTACAAAAAGACACTGATTTAAACCACGTCATGTTCTAAAGGTTTTTTCATTTATTCTAGTATTTCACTTATTTTAAATGAGGTCACACTAATTAATAATATTGCATATACACCAAGTTGTTTTGAATATTTTTTGTTAATTCAATATTTGTCCTTCATGATTGAGAACTCGCGACTTCACAGTTACTTTTAACATTAGCCAATGCTCTATCATGCATATTTGAATAACTTTATCATATTTTTTACACACTTTTTCTTTGATGCTCATCAAATTAATTCTCAATGTATTCAATCATATTTCTTTTGAATAGCGATAAGAAACCACATGAAGGTATTTTTATTCTCAATGAAAGTTGTTTAGTGGGTACCAACATAACTTTTTTAAGCTTGCATTATACTACAACTTCATTGTTTGACCCATAAGATTGATTCTTCTATAATTACTGCAATCCTAACATGCATTTTATTTTTAAATATTTGTACTAAATGTGTTGTCTTAATCAGTTTGCATTTTTGTGATTTTCAAAGTTTCTTTAAAAGGGTTTTTTATCCAAATTGCCTGTGGCTCTTTAAACCTCACTTAACGTCTAATCCAGATCTAAGAGCTTTACTGTTTTGCATCCTATTCATAATTAAATCCTTTGTTTGACAAGTCACATCTTTTTGGCCCTTTAGACCTGTGTTGCTTTGACTATCATATGAAAAGTTCACCATAGGACAACATATCAAAAATACTTGTAGAATTGAGATCCACACCATCTATGAAAATGATGTTTGTCTCTATTTTATCGTCCATCTCACTTTTGGTGCACTCAATTTTAGCACATTGATTTTGTGAGACTTATGGCTGATGAAACATGAGTTTGGGATTGAGGAGCATGGATGATTGAAGGGGATGGAGTGATGGGTCAACTAGGGTTTGGATTAAGAGGACCACAGGATGGATAGATTTAGTTTAGAATATGCTTATCTAGTTCCTCATATGAGTTTCTTTCTTATTGCTGGGTCAAATTGAAAGCCGCTCTAAATATCTCAACCGCTGAATCAATGAAAACCTAAGTGACTTGGTAGAAACTTGATCATTCTGGTTGGGCATTGTAAGGCTTACATTATTTTCAAATTCCGAGAATCAAATATGATTTTAGAGTGAAAATGAGGCTATTCCCTTTTTTGTTTAAGTGCCATTGCGTCTTATTTGGATGTCCCGCAGCAACTCATTTAAAAAGGTCTTATTTAGATGATCCAATATTAACTTTTGTGAATGATAAGATGAGGAGAGTTGGATTTAATGCTGTTGATGATTCTTTAAAAAGGGCAAGTTACTTTCTATGGCCATTGAATGAATTTTCAGGTCAAGGAATGTCTACATATGTTAATAGTTTTTCACATTTTAAATTTTTAATAGTGAAGTTAAGATTGTATTTTATGATGAAAGTTTGCTTTATCCTTTTTGAGTCTTATATTTATTTAATGGCAGTGCTTTAGATTGATAAGTCAACTCTATGATAGTTGCTAGGTTTAAATCAGTGTTAGTATTTGTTCTAGGAATTTTATTGATTTTACCATCATCATTATTATCCTTTGTCTCAATTATTTCCGGTTCATCATTCATTAATTAAATTTTTTTTAGTACAGTGAGCCAGGAAACCTTTTTTGCACAAATTTTTTTGTACACCTTCTATCTAAGGTTATCTCTTTTCCTTCAAATCCTTTTACATATTTCCATCAACACATTTTATTGATGCATCTTCTATGCTCTGTTGTGTAGGATTAAAACATTTTATTATATTTTATATTATCTTATCTTACATAGGTGCTAATCCCATTGTTTAATCAAGTCAATCATTTCTCACTTTATTTTTTGTAGTTTTATCACACATTCATCATTAAATCCTTCAAATCATTTTACATATTTCCATCAACACATTTTATTGATGCATCTTCTATGCTCTGTTGTGTAGGATTAAAACATTTAATTATATTTTATATTATCTGTTTTTTCATAGGTGCTAATACCATTGTTTAATCTAATTCAATCATTTCTCACTTTATTTTTTGTAGTTTTATCACACATTCATCATTAAATTTTTATTTCTTTTAGGTATGATATTTATTTTTTGCTAATATTTTAATGCATATAATTTATGTGAATTCGTACTTTATATGCTTTTTTATTAAGTGTTATAGCGCAAAGGTCATCTACATAAGAGTGTTTTTGGGTTTATAACTAAATAGTTTTTCAAATATCAATGTCATTTTTTCAAGTTTATGTTTAAATATCTTTCCCATAATTTGACTGACTTATAAATTTATTCCCCTTCTATTTACTTCATTATTTTTCATCTTCTTTATTCTTAAACATTGATACCAAATTGCTTTTCCTGTAACTTGTCTTTCTCATAGTCTTGAAGACTAAACTAAAAGTTTTATTAAGCTTTAGGGTCTAAGTTCTAATATCTTCTATAGATCTCCAGTTTCCAATGCACATTTCATCTATACGTATGTCTTTTAAAGGACAAACTTAGCTCACTATTTTTTGGTCAATATGTGGTAGAAGTTCACAATTCACTCTTAGTTCTTCTTAGAAGATTTCTTTCTCAGCATTCTCATATTGTGATTTTTCAAAATAATATTATCATCTTTAATATTGAACTTATCATCTTTGATCATTGTAACCATAACTTGATCAGGCGGCATTTGAATCTCCATTATTTTTCTTGGCTATTTATATATCTTCTGTTTTTTAAATATATATATATATATATATAACTTAGTGTATACATCAACAAGACCTGTGGCTTTAGCTCTATTTACTATCTTCTGTACAATTTTTTAGTGTCTAGATGATTAGTGTGTTTGTAATAGCTTTTTATTTATTTATACTTTAATACCACATTTCTTTGTTTAATACTTATTTGTTCTTCATTACTCTATTATATGGTACATTCTATTTTTTTGGTCTCCTGAAAATTTTGACACTTTTTTAAATACAACTATTCATCCCATCTCGCATCAAATGTTGTTCAATTTGTCTCTATCTGAATAACCCTTTTTTGGAATTAATATTTATCACATTTAAAGTTTCCCCTTTGTATCATCAAAAATATTTATTTTAATTACATCTAATGAGGTGTTTAGCAACAAATTTACTCAGGATTTAGACTATTAAATCTCGTAAATTCTACCAAACGTGAAAAGTGTATTTATTAAATCCCGTAAATCCTAAATCCCGTAAATCTCATAAGTCCCAAATTTAGTAAATCATGTTGAAAGTTGAATTTACAAGATTTACACAAATTGAAGTACACAAAGGAAATATGAGGGTCGCCATTGCGATGTCCTTCTCTTTCTTGATGGTTTCGGGTAGTAACAAAGTGGAAGGGGGGAGAAGGGATGGTTTTATGAGCTTGCATGTGAATAGCATAAAATGTGTTATGTGATTTTCCCTCTCTTTCTTATCATAGAATCAGGATTTGTAAGTTTGTGAGATCATTTGGACATAACACTTGCTACATCCATTCCCATACACTCTTATGTCATGACTTAAGAAGGAATTTTACATCACAGATATAAATTAAACAATCAAACCAAAATCAAATAAGCATAAACTTTTTGCATCTTTCTTTCTTTTTATTCATTTCTTTTGTACATGCATATGTATTTAAGGAAAGTTGTATTGCCTAAGAACTTGTACTTAACATCTCCAGACTAATAATCTATTCTACTTTTCATATATAAATGGAAAAAATGTTAATCGCTACTTAACAAAATCATGCATTATTAAAATACCAAAATCCCGTCGATGCCTTCGTTAGCAGCATGGAGCTGTCTGCCTATGATGCCTGGACTACTTCATATCTTTTTCGTCCTCTTTCTCCTCCCAGTTCGCCAAAATCAAATAGTTACTCAATACCTTCAAGCTCAAGTTTTATCTCAGAACAAACGTGCAACATTTGAGCATGAAATTATTCTGAATTTGGATTGGTAAATGGTGTTTAAAACCCTATTGGAACACTCGGCTTGACAGCGATTTGGGTGGATTTTCTGATTTTCCATGTTTTCCTTTTCCAGTCTTTCCTGATGATATCCATTTTATATAATTTAAATACAAGCCACAAAATCTTTATATTTTTGAAGGAGTTGATCTGACCACACAAAGGTGCATATAACACTAACATTGTCCCAACATTGTGATTTCTTGGAAAAGTTGATTGAGGCTCTTTAAATGAAGTATATAAAGGAGTTGAAACAACAAGCGTAGATAGAATTCGGCAAGTCTACTCAAGTTGCGACAATGTTTTCGTTGTAGCAAGTATTGGCACTTTGTGTGTGATTATCCTCACAAGCACTTGTCTAAGACAAACATTAGTTTAGCTAATAGCGGCATGGGTGGCTCTAAATTATTTTCCGAGTTAACAGACTTAAATCCTCAAAGTCTTGTCAAACAACTCTTCAAGATTTTACTCGATTTACCATATCCCATCCAAACACAATTTAAAATTTAGTTGCTAAAGATTTACTAAATTCGGATATACAAGATTCATTAAATCTTACTTGAATTAAATCCAATTCATTACCAAACACCCCTAAGTTTTATATTCATATTCTAATTGTATGGTTAATTTTTCTCTCAAAATTACCTCACAATCATTGTATGAGCTTTATTTAAGTTCTTTTAAAGGAAAAATTAAATAATATGATTTATATATTTCAATCTAAACTTAATATATAAAACTAACACTTTCAGAAAAGACGATTTCACTTTGAAAAGTAACAATGGTGGTATTTTGATGTAATAATAAAGATTTAGTAAAATAAAAATTAAAGTTTTGAAAGCACAAATGCATTTAAGAATTGATGTATGTAAATCTCCCAAAAATCAATCTGTTATTTGGCAGCCCAGTCTGACCTATGATCATGCTAATTGCAAAGCTTGTGCTTAAAAAAAGTCATGCTCTCGGCTTTATAATGTTTTGCTTCGAGGCAAATCAATTCAATGCCACGAGAATATGCCATTTGGATTAGAAATTCATTTGAAATTGGATTTGAAGTTTGAACCCATGATATCTTGGATGCAAATTTTAACCAATGAGCAATACCAAATTCGGCGGCAAACATTAGAAAACACTAGATCTATGAAGAAGAAACGTCACATCATAACTGGGGATTGTTCAGATAACATGACCACTCTTCTCACTATGAAAGCTTACTCATTTACCTGCCCTTTATATGGAGTGCTTTTAGTGATTAAATAAAGGGGCCAAGTATGTATATAGCACTCAAAAAATGCATTTATAACCATCTCCATTTTCAACACGACCACCAAAATCCTGAAGATCATAATAACCACCAACTTTGTTAAAGCGAGTTAGTCCTGTCACACGCACTGTTTTTTTTTTTTTTTTTTTTGTAGTATTAGTTTTATGATTCACGTATGATTATTACAAATTTTAGTCCGTCGACTATTTAACGCAACCTCCACTTTTTTGCATCCCGACTGGGACGCAATGGGTAGTGTTAAAGATGGTGACCAATGATACGGAATGTTGGCCAATAAAGAAGCAAGCATGCTAGAGATGAGAATGCTTAGGTGGATGAGTGGCTTTACTCTAGAGATAGAATGCAAAATGAGAGGAAAAAAGTGGAGTAGCTGATAGATAAGATTGGGAGTTTAGATGGTTTGGCCTTTACCAGTCACGACCCGCCAGAGAGAGTGATTTACTATGTTAAGAAGAAGGTAGAGGTAGACAAAAGACTTAAGCATGTATAAAAAATGATCTTAGTATTCGAGATGAGAATTTGACACATATACACAACAATCGAAGGATTCATGTCCTCTCACTTAGTGGGATTAAGGCTTTGTAGTTGTTGTTGTTGTAGTTGGTATTAGTTTTGTAAATATACAATTTTTGTGTGGGATGCAAATAATTAGAGATATACTGCATAATTATTGTGAGCAGAAGTAATGGACGTTCATTGCTATATAAATTATTGTTTCTTCTTTGTCACTCGATGTTCAATTTTTTGATGGAGTTAATAATTGATGAGTAGATTGGCCTTTCAATTTTCCATGCAAAACCACTGAAACCACATCATATGACTGGCAACATGTGAGATATTACCCCTGGTTCATTTTATCACATTGCAGTACATTTCTTCTGTAGGGTTTACGACCAAATGCCCGAACCTCGATGGGTCATTTCCATGGGCAGCTGCGCAAATGGCGGCGGCTATTATCATTATTCGTACTCCGTCGTACGGGGCTGCGATCGAATCGTCCCCGTCGACATCTATGTCCCCGGCTGCCCCCCCACCGCCGAAGCTTTACTATACGGTATCCTCCAGCTCCAGAAGAAGATCAACCGCAGGAAGGATTTTCTCCACTGGTGGACTCAGTGAGGAGGAGCTTGTTCCTCATTGTGAGTTAGTTACTCTGCTATTCAGTTTCTCGCTTGTTTGTCAACAGCTTGGCTTGCTGCATCATCTAATTGCAATGGCAAATTTTTAAGTTGCAGTATCTGATGGTTGTTTATTGCATGTGTATTGAGTGTAATAGCGAAACATACTTTTATGTGTGTTTTTTAACTTCTTATGTATGCTGCAAACTTGTTTTGCTGTTAATAATGCTTATATACTGAAAGTATTTATGCAAATTTACACTATTAAAAGTTTCAGATTCTTCACATTTTTTTTGTTAGGAAACTTATATATGTATTACATAATTTTATTTATTTAAGTATCAAACACCTAAAGTTTGATGTTTATGATTATAGCTCTTTGTCTATGCTTGAAAAGGTGCATTTCATTTCAAATAAGGGAGATTTACATACATACCACACAATTCTTACTTATTTACATATCAAACACTCAAACTTCGATTTTTACATATATAACACCCCAATTTTTAATATCACATCAAACATACTATCATCACTTACTATTTAAAAGTGAAATGTACATTTTTAAGCATAGGAAAGTGTTAGATATGTAAATACATAAGAATTGTGTGGTATGTATGTAAATTCTCCTTCAAATAATTATTGATGTTGTTATTTTTGATATAATATTATGTAAATATGAAAATTTAAGTGTTAGATATGTAAATATATAAGAATTATGTGCTATATATGTAAATGCCTCCCGTTATGTTTTTGAAGTAGGGTTTTTGAAGATTGATAGCAAAGATTGCTTCCATCGCCTGCAATATATTTTTAGATGATCTGCTTCATTTTGACTTTCCTCTTGACATATAGATAGTTTCTACTATAGAGAGAACTGAAGTAAGATTTGCATTATGTTCCTCCGTCAAGATATTCTGTTGTAAATTATTTCAGATGAATGTTAAAATACATTAAAATGTATGTAAAATGAGAGGATAAATTAATGAATAATTAGTGTTATATTTATTAAAAATATGGTGGTTGAAACAAAAAATATATATATATTTTATTTTAATATGCTTAATGAGAAAACAAGATATACTATTTGATGCATAAAGAAAATTAACGTGCAGAAATTAAGATGAATGTGTGTCATGGCAACAACACAAAACAAGCTTGTTTGTTGTGCTTTGGACCCTTGTTAAATAATATACCCAAAATAAATGAGAGTGAATTTTGAAATTAATGAAATTATTGTTGTCTCATGAGAAAGATTTCCACTTCATTGTGTATTAGCTAATAAAATATTTAGAATCATATTATTATTCATCATCATCATCTTAATTCTAATTTTTCATTTATTTTTTATGAAAAGAAGAATCTTCAATTGTTACATGAATATATATACTATTAATATTGTACATATAAAATATTTTGAAATATTTGTATATTAGGATGATAAGTAAATATTTTTTAAATTCATAGTAATATCTAAAGTTATAATTCAATATAATATTTAATTATATATATATTTATAAAGAGAAATTTGAGCTTATTATTTTTGAATGTTTTATTAAAATATATATTTGTATGATAAGATGAAAATTAGTAAAATATAAGATCTTTTACAATAATGAGTTAAGCAAATATTAAATTAATAATCATTTATATTGTTCTAAATTTATAAGTGAAATAAATTTTATTTTTTTATTAGGATTTTATAAATAAATAATTTTATATATCTCATAAATATTAGGATATCATTTTATTATCTCATGATTTTGTGTTATTTAAATATTAATGAGTATATATAAAGTTTGAATTATATATATCTTTTACCTTCTAAATTTATCATGAAAGAATTATCTATTAATTTAATAATATTATGCAGGTTAAATGTTAATGGGTTATTATGAATAATTATTTATTTAGTTGATCATATTAAGTTATTGATTATTAAATCAAAATATTAAATTAATAACCATCTATTGTGTTCTTAATTTATAAGATAAAAATATATATATATACTTTAAATATGTCATAGGATTGAATTGATTAATATATAAATTATATAATTATAAATATTAGGATTTTATTTTGTTATCTCATAATTTTGTGTAGTTTAAATATTAATAAGTATATTTAAAGTTAGAATTCTAGCTATCAGATTAAACAATTATCTTTATTGTTAATCATGTTAAGGTATTGATGAATCTCTACTTTTTTTATAATCTAAGTTTACTTTAATTATATATAGAGTTTATTCCAAAAAATTTAAAAGTAAAATATATAAATTATCCAAAAATATTTAAGATATTTAACATTCATATGAATAAAAATAGAATTTCATGAATTGGGAAAAAATAATATCATGAAATTATGTATGACTCAATTTAATCATGCATATAGAAATATAAAAGAATAAAAAATTAACAATATTATGATAAAATTAAAAATTTAATTTGTTAAGTGCAAAATTAATTAATGTAAAATCAACAGTTTGACAAGAACAAAAACTTTATTGAAAAAAGATATAAAATAAGTTTATTAAAGAGATATAAATAAAGATATATAATGCATTAATTCTATTTAACTAGTTAAAGTGTTAAACTATAAGAATAATTTCATATACTTTAAAATTTGGTATTAACATGCAAAATAAATAGCATAGAAATTATGAAATTAAATAGAATTATTATTATTTTTATTATATTAAATATCAAATTAATTTAATATAATTTATAGTTGAATATAATTAAGTGATAAGTTTAGGAGATGGTTCACTTTTCAATTTGCAAAAATAATAGTTTAATGTTTAGGGAATAGAGAAAATTATAAGGACAATTTTTTGTAATTTAAATACGATCAAAATTATTAACCTTTTTAGGAGGATTATTGTAATTAATATTGGGATGATAAGTAAATATCTTTTAAATTCATAATAATATCCAAAGTTATAATTTAGTATAATATTTATCAATATATAAATTTTATACAAAGAGAAATTTGAGCTTATTATTTGAACATTTCATTAAAAAATATATTAAATAATTATGAAATAAGAGTTTATAACATTAGTCTATACGATAAATTTATTATTAGTATTTGGTGTAGATGTAATTATTTTGAGATTATTAAGAAAATATATAAAATATTGTTCTTACGTATATAATTCTTTCATGAATTAATACTTTAATGTTTGATTTATGCAAAAAATATTTTATATATGTATTTTATAATAATATCTTATATTTGATTTAATTTTATATTAATTCTATATATTTCAATAATTAATATTTATCAAGCAATTATAAAATCAAATTGGTTGTTGGATATAGTATGTTTATAATTGAAATTAGATAAACATTAATTAATATATATTTCATTAATTAGTATTTTATTTTTTTTTAAGCATTTACAAAATTTACATGGTTGTTACACAATGTATTTTTATGATTGAAATCACAAAAATAAATTAGTAAAATTTAAATGTTATATAATAAAATGAAAGTAGATCAATAAGATATAATAGTATCACTTTCTTAATTCTTTTTTTATATTTATAAAAACATATCTATAGAAGGAAATAATTTAAAATGTTGGAGAGAAAATTTGATTCTAATCTAAATGTCATCATAATTAAAGAAAAAATAAGAAGAAAATGATGAATAATTTCTTGACAAGATTGGTGAGCAAGAGTGAGAAGTAGATAAAAAGATTGGTAATTTTTATAGCTAATTATACAACATAATTTATATGAGACTAATAAGTGAATATGTTAAATTAAGATGCTTATTTAAGTTAAATAAGATGTAAAGATGATTATTAAAAAAATCAATTTGATGTAGACTAAAAGAAATTTGTTTTCATATTGTCAAATTAAATAGAGATTAAATAAAAATTATATAATTATGTTGTGTGATCTAAGTGTTAATAATTTGAGTTTACAATTTTATATCTCTTAAAAATTTTTTGTGATCAAAGTATTAAATTATATATATTAAGTGATTGATTGAAAGTTTTTAAATCTTCTTAATTATATTTATGCTTTTTCTCAAATTTAGAAACAACAACAACAAACCTTTATCCCAAAGTGGGTTATATGAATCCTATCATTGTGTCTATTATCATCCATTTTTATTTATATAGGTCATTTTATACATCTTAACCAAGTCTTTTAGGTCTCTCTATTCTTCTTACAAAATCAATGCATACTCTCTAGATTGGGTGGCTATGTGGTAAAATAGGCGACTATAATCTTATCTTAGAGCACTAACTTTTATACTCATTTCACATTTTATCTCAGAGTAATGCCACTCATCCACTGAGCATCCTCATCTGACCAACTTAGTCTTTTCTTTGGCTTACATTAGTCATAGTCATTCAGGTCTTTCCATCTTATAAAATTTTCAAGTTTAAGTGGAACTTTTCTATCACACAACAGCCGGATGTTCCTCCACTTGACCATCCAACTTGAATTCTACTTAACATCTCCATCTATTTCTATTTTCATTTTCAAAATATAATATTATAATGATTTGTTCTGTTTAATTTGTCCATTTACTTACACTAAAATTACACTCCATATATTGGTTTTAGTCTACTTAAACAAAATCTTTAACTAATGTTGACCTTCATAATTCAAGTTTCTCTTAGACTTTCTCTTGTCTTGTGTCAATTAGCATAAGGTAAATCTTCTATGCAGTACACATAAGGCTTATATGTAATCCAATTGAAATGGGAAAATATTTTGTCAATCCTCCTTTTGTTTGGACACAAGTAGCTACATATCCTTGTGACTTGTATAAATATTAACTCCTTTTCTCAGAACTCTCAAAGAACATCTCGTGAAACTTTATCATAAGCTTTCTCTAAATCAATAAATATCATATAAATCCTCCTACTTTCTCTATACTTCTCCATCAAACCTCTCAACAAATGTATAACATCCATGAGATCTGGCATGAAACCAAACTAATTGTGAAACTTTTGTATCACATGTAATTATGCTCATTACTCTCTCATAATTTTTTAATGTGTGACATTAACAATTCCATAATTTACTCTTGTGTCATATTCTTAAATATACCAACAAACTCTTTCTCTCTCTAGCATCTTTTAGTCCTTAAAATGACATTAAAAAGATTTAATAGAAATTCCTTGATCTCTAAACATTTCCACTGCTTTTACATTTCATTTTCTTTAAAATTCTATAACATTCTTCTGACGATAAAATAAAATTCTCTTTTTTGTTTTTTAATAAATATGATCCTTCATTGAAAAGTTTATCAAAATATCTCATTGTATTTTCAATATCCTTTCTAAGAAAAGCATTTTATTATCTTTCTACCTCTTGAATTGTCTTTAATTCTCCTCTTTGGTTGATAATTTACATACATCTTTTACCTTCTTTGATCTAATATATTGTATCTAAATTTTTTTTGATATATTTTCTTAG
Organism: Cymbidium sinense; assembly: GCA_021442155.1. Taxonomy (NCBI): domain Eukaryota; kingdom Viridiplantae; phylum Streptophyta; class Magnoliopsida; order Asparagales; family Orchidaceae; genus Cymbidium; species Cymbidium sinense. Next base: position 7,826,713 of record CM038224.1, on the reverse strand, counting down.
AATCTCTATCTCTTTATATCTTTCCATTCTCCAAATTACATTCCAAATTTTATAACTGTTTCTTATCTTACTGACTCACTTTTTTATTAAGAAGCTTTTCTTTTGATTCTCAATTTTTTTTAGCAAAACACAACACTTTAATATTTTTTTTTTCCAATATTCTAAGCTCTTACATTCATCTAGAATATATTTTTTTATGTTAATGTCCCTATCTAATCTTGGGACAATAATTTGATTTATTTTCCTCTTACAATCTTTCATCTTAAAATCTAAAACTAATAAATTATTAGATTTAAACTTTCAGGAATGATTTACAATCTTTCTATCTATGATCTATTTTCTCATTAGAAAATAATCAATATATTTCTTGATCCATTTTAAGTAATAATATGTTCATCTATTTTATTACAAAATCATGCTAAGGTAAAATCTAATATAATCTTTCTTCATTAGTCACCAATTATAAACATTTTAAAATATTCTACCTCTACATGTCCATTTAAATCTCCTCCAATAAATACTTTTTTCTTCAAGAGGTATCTTTTGTATTAATCCCTAATTCATTCAAAATATTTCTTTTGATGCATCCAAACTATTTAGAGCATAAACACTTATAACATTGATAATTTTTTTCAACAATAATCTTTAAAGATAATTATCTCATCTATTAATATTTATAATTATCCTTCAAACTTTTATCTATAATCACATATACACCATTTAGTTAGACTTAAATATAAAGTTTAAAACCTAAACTATCAATCTCCTTGTTCTCCCCAACCCATTTAGTTCTTGAACACATAAAATATTTATTTTTCATGAACCATAATATCTATTAATTTCATTAATTTACTATATGAGTACATTATTCCAAAATCCTAACCTAATTCTAGTTTCATGGACTAACTTTTTTTTCGCATCAGTCCATAATGTGGGAAATGCTTTTAAGCACCAGTCTTAGATCGATAATGCACATTTTTTCAATGTACAAATCACTCGTCAAAAAGGGGAGCTCAATGATTTAAAGGATTCACGTCATGATTATTTCGACAGTTTTACTTTGGTATACTATCACAACCCTCAAATTTAGAAAAACTAAATATAAAAAATTATCAACAAATATGTAAGAATTTAAAAATGCATATCTATAAAAGAATGTTACTACAAATTATAAATAAGAATATCAAAAATATATGTGTGACTTAATTTAATCATACATATGTAAAAGTAAAAATTCATAAATCTACAATGTATATTTTAAAAATAAATAATAAATAATTTATAAAGTATGTATCTAATTGGTGTAAAATAAGTAATTGTGAGAATAAAATTTATCATAAAAAATAAAAGAAATATATTAGAGTCAACAAAAGATATGTGATCTATAAATTTTTCTTAATGAACAAAATATTTATCAAATTCAATCATACATAAGATTTCATTATTTATTTGGTTTAGTGCATTTAGGTCTGCATTCAAATGCATTTAAACTTTAGCGTTTGGTTTGAGTAAAGTAAAATTTCATAATAATGTAATGTATTACATTAGAAGGTTATTTTGGTATATTTGGTTTCGTTGAATTCTAAATACCGACATAATAAAGTGATCGCTTATTGCATACAGACCCCTCAGACGCTTCATGATTACGTCAGCTGATCTTTTCATTATATTTTTTCAATAAAAAAGCCAATGAATTTGTAAAACTCTCAATAATAACGTAAGTGTCATTTTATATCTTGAATTATTTTATGCATTCTTTACAGCACTTGAAATACAACCAAACATGTATTAGAGTGGCAAGTGAAAATAGAGAATAAATAAATAAAAAGTGTAGATATGAATTACCTATGTTTAAAACTCGTTGAGAGATTTATCCATTTATTGCAGATCACACAACAAAATATATTCAAAATAAAGGAAATAATTGTAAGATGCAGGACCTTAGATAAGAATATAAAAGAACTTAAAAATATGGACTTAGAGAACTAAATAGATAGAAACACTCTTTGAAAAATCAGTTGTTGGTTGACCTGGTTGAACACCCACAACCTTTCATAACCAAAATAGAGAATTTTGAATACATAGCACACAATTCTTATGTATTTACATATTTAACTCATAAAATTTGAGATTTATAAGAATTACTCTTTTCTATGCATAAAAAAGTACATTTTACTTAAAAAGTAATGATGATGTTATTTTTTATGTAATAATAGAGATTTCAGTGTTATTTAAGTGAAAAATAAAAATTTAGGTGGAATATATGTAAATATATAAGAAGTATATACTTTATATGAAAATAAGTCAAAGAGTAGGAAATTTTGCAGCACACAATTCTTATTCATTTACATCCTTACTCATAAAATTTAATAGTTAGAAAAATGACTCTTTTTCTATGCATAAAAATGTGAATTTAATTTTAAAAATTAATGATGATATAAACTTTAATGTAATAATAGAGATTTGAGTACTATTTAAATAAAAAAAAATGAAAGTTTAGATGATAGATATGTAAATATATAAGAAATATATAATTTGTATGTAAATAACATAATTTGACTTTTCATACACAAAAGATGCACTGTTTGAATTTTTTTTTACTATAACAGATTGTAAAATTATCACCTCCAAATATATAGTTATTTAAAATTTTGATAAATAAGTTTCAATAAGATCTTAAAACTTGGATTGTGGCAAACTTGACTCAATTTCTACAAAAATAAATAAATAAAAGAAACTGAATAATATAATTCTAATGCTTAGTAAATCACTGCCCATTTGGTGCTTCAAGCATAAGCAATACACTTGCACTCTATCACTTAAGCCTTCTTTCTTCACTTATGGCATGGGGCTTAAGAGGGTCACATATAATTTTATTCTATCCCTTAAATTTTAATCAAAGAATTTCATAAGTTCGCCTCTTTGTTTTTATAGAGACGCCTTTAAGTAGTTCGGGTGAACCCTATCTTGAGAGTTAGGGCATACTACTAAAGAGATTGATAAGAACTTAAAATAGAACATCATTGATCAAGGTTTGTAATCTAAGATGGAACTAACTTCTTCTCAATCATTTAAAGACTAAACATTATGTTTAACCATTTAAGTAATATTTGAGATTCATATTTGCTCGATTAATTAATCGTATAAATGTTAAAATATGTTTTCATGTTTTACGACTAATAAAGATGTAAGCGCGTTCTAAACGACACTTTGAAGTATGGCTCGCATTATAAAGATTCTAACGATATAAAATCATTAAGCATAAGGATATATAAGTAAAATTATGGTCTCTCAATTTCGTTTTTATCAAATAAGACCCATTATAATTTTTGTAATAATTTAAAATTTTTACCTATTTTAAATGAAAATTTCTCAAAATTTATTGTTTTTTTATTCTTAAAGTTATATTATTATTTAATATCTGTTATAATTTATATATTATATCACTTCAGAAATCATGATCATTGCAAAAAATAATTTGAAAAAAAATTCTCTTTTCTAATTATTATTGTTACGTGCTAGAAAACCAGTTGCGGTAGAGTAAAAGTTTTCTTAGCCTGGAAATCAAACACACACAGTATAAAAGTAACAATAAAACTCAGAATTTTCGTGGAAAAACCTCGAAAGAGGGAAAAACACGAGCTGGCGATAAAATGCTTTCCTATGTATGTTTGAGTACAAGATCTTCCGTCTGGGATTATATATATGAGAAAGGGACATTGCTAGTAATAGGCGATGTTGGACGATGACAGCGATGATGGCCACAATAGTGGTGGTGATGATGGCAAACAGCGATTAATTGTGCAGCGATCGGCGGTGGCGATTGGCATGATGTACTTGGAGGATCTTTAGAGCTCTCTCTCTCTTCACTCCTCATGAGAATGAGGGTTATTTATAGATTGGAGGAGTCGGCATACATGCAAAATCAAACCACTCCCTCTCCATCGGACGGTTCATGATGATTCCCTCATATGATGTATTTTGTGTATTTGAATGCTCAAATGAAGTCAGTAAGATCTTGCTTTTGGGACGTCGAGGCGCTCAATTTGACTATAAACACTCCATATTTGAGCTTTTAGAATTTAAGCGATATCTCAAAGTTTCAATGATATTTTAAGTGCTTGATCTTGACCGGTTTCAATTTGATCCTTGCTTTCCATCAAGATTCGTGCCGGTAAGGAATTTTGAGTCATATCGGTTCTTTGGATGATATTATCTCAATCATTAAAAATATATGTGTACCAATAACAAATTCTTCAATGAAATCTGAGTCCATTAAAGCATCTTTAGAGCAGATCTTCATGTAAATACAAAATTCTTAAGCAGATGCAAAATATGTCAGGTATGTCTGAAAATTGAGTTCTGGACCATCCGGTTTGAGCAGGCGCTATGGCGCCCATGGCGCTGGCGTGCCGGAGGCAGCGATAAGCGTACAGCGAGCGAGATATGGGCATGGCCTTCCGTAGCCGGCATGGTTTATTTGGCAGGTGTAGGCGCTGTCATCGGCAGCGCCCGGCCGGTGGAGCGATGCCCTAGCGCCGATCTGGAATGCGATCTGTGGCGGCTTGGCATGTCGCGCATGTGCATGGCCATGGTCTGTGAGCGAACCTTGAGCGCCGCGTGAGATAGCCCAACCAGTTTTGACGGTTTGATTTTTTGGATTTTGGCGGTTTTGTGATTTTTTCCTTTGCCTATAAGGTCTCCCCAGGGCGAGGAGAAAACACCTTCAACACTTTAGTGTTTCTCTTCTTCTTGAGTGAGGTCGTTGGTGATCAGGCGTAGTTCATACGAGCTCTAGTTTTCCCTCGAAGAGGTATCAACCTCATCGGACCGGCCGGGTTTAGCGATCAAAGGCTGGTTCACAGCGAGCTCGATTTTCCCTCGAAGAGGTGTCATTGACCTTGGACCCGGTTTGGAGGCGATCAAGACCCGTAGTTCATACAGGCTCAGTTTTCCCTCGAAGAGGTGTGTGACCTCGTCGGACCGGTTTGGAGGCGATCAAGACCGTTGTAGTGGATTTCTTTAAACTTGATGGATGTTGATGGCGATGCCAAGATGGGGGAAGAGGAAAGTCATTTGAAGCGACTCGAAAGTTTGGCGGTAATTTGAGCATCATTGGGAGAATAGTTTCTCTCTCTTTCCCCTTTTCTTTTGATCTCATATGTATGCATGTCCTTTTCTTTAGATCGTGGTGAAAAATCTATCCCAAGTCTATGTGAGGTCAGAAAAGGTATGCCCAAGTATTGGGGTGAGTGAGTAGCTTCACAAAATTTTTAGATTTTTGATTTTGTCATTTCTCTCTTTACTTATTCATTATGTATTTTCACGGGTGATGGCGGAGGATAACCCATAGCGACAACGATATACCATCCATCACATCGATAGTTTAATGGTGTTGTAGAAATTTTATTTCCCGATGAGTTGGTGGCTATTGTTGCCAAAGGTCATTCGATGTTCACCTCCACCGGGATACTTCTTGTTTAGATGATTCTTCGTGTTGGACTGCGATTCTTTTTAGCTCCCGAGCTGATTGAGATCTTCAAAACATGTGGTGTAGCTTTGTCATAATTTTCATTTTGAGCTTTAGTAGTCATCATCGGTTTGGCTTTCTTCTTCAGAGAGCGTGGTGTTACTTTGAACATCACATACTTGTGAATGTGTGATTCACATGTGATGCTCGTGTTTCTTATCGGATAAAGAATTGGATAGAATTTTTTGCAGGATCCATCTAAAATTGGTCTAATGGATTCTTCTTTGTGAAAAATGAGTGGGGCCTTCAGAGATGGGGAAGATTGAATGACCTTCCGATCCATTCTTGATGTGAGAATGAGATCTTGGCAACTCTTAATATCTCGATGTGAAGCTTGCATCATGAGTTATGTCACATTGGCAAATATATAGTTGAAGATAGAATGTTCAAGGTTGGCCTTTCTATCCAGGCAGGGAGATCTCATTCTTTTCCACTAAAGAGGTCAAGTAAAGGTGATGAAATGTCTCCTCATATTCATAGGGTTCTTTCAAGAAGCAGTCCGCAAATCGGTGGTCAATGTTTCTTCCTAAAGAAAAAGAAGACATCTTGAAGTGACTACTCGAGATATCTGCGAAGAAGATGTTCAGGTTGGCCTCTAGCTGTTTCAACTCATGATGGGGGAGTTCGTTTCTCGAAGCCGCACATTCTTGAAGAGGTGTTCACATATGTATTGGGTGTCAACGAGCAGATGAATTGGTTCATTGTCTTCCCTTTTTTCTTCTTTTCTTCTTCTTCTTTCTTTTTGTAATATTTGTGATTTTTTTTATAGGTAACTCAAAATATTAGAACTCATTTGGGTGTCGCTTTAGATGAGTGGAATACTGAATTTGTGAAGATAAAATATCTACAAGGCGAGTATGAGCGAAAGATGAGTATTAAAGCCAAATAAGTGGCGACTTTGGAGGATCGGTGAGTGCGGCGAGCTAGCGAACATGTCGACTTCTCTCTCAATGTCGAGGTGGGAGCACTCGTGATGAGGCGATTGAGGTGAGGACGAGACTCGTCGAAAGAGAAAAGACTTAAGGCACTTGCGTGGAGAAGAGCTCGAAGCGGAGAAGAAAGCATTACAGATCATCTTTGAGAAGGAGCATATAATGTCGGAAGCAAATGAAATCTCCTTGAAGGCGGTGGAAGACTTTAAGAACTCCAGCTTATCTCACTCGAAGACCATGTTGGAAGCTCGTAATCATATACTTGATGTTGAAGTGAAGGACTTGGAGCACCAATGTTTAGAGGAGGGCTTCATCCAGGGTTCTAAAGGAATCCGTTTGGTACATAAGGCTGGAGCTAGTATTGAGGATCTGTCTCCACCCGTATAGAAGACTCTTAGATTCGAGGAGATGAAGGAGCGAGTGAGTCCAAGGAAATATCTCTAGTGGTGAGGAGGGCGTTGATATCCTGATATGATGTAGCATCACTTGAGGATGCATTTTTTTTATGTATTGTTATTAGTGTGTATCAGAATCTTGATTCTTTCTTATATCATCATGTTAATGCTATCAATTTTTTTTAGATGATGCACTCTTATTTTGTTTTACTATCAGGGTAATTGGTGAATATTATTCGATGCTAACTTGCTGTCTGATGAGGTTGAATTGAATGATTTTGACCTATCCGAGGTTGTTTGTCAAGTCTTACTTGATGACATTAACACTGTAGAAGAGGCGTGAAGTCCACCAAGGACCTTTTGACCTATCAGGTTGTTTGTCAGTCTTATTCGATGATGTTAACGTGTGGAAGAGGCGTGAGAAGTCCACCAAGACCTTTTGACCTATCTAGGTTATTTGTAGTCTTACTGATGACATTAATGGAAGAGGTGGAAAGTCCCTTGGGATTGATCTATGCCGATTGAGATATACGTGAGTTGTATATTTCTCAAGTGGGAGGATTAAATGAAGAAGAAACAAGTTTGTAAGAAGAAAGCTATAAATTCATTACTCGATAAGTTGGTGATATCATAAGATGATTTTAACACGGATATGAGTTTAAGAGAAAATGACAACAACAACAACAACAATAATAACAAGTCTTTTATCACTAAGTGGGGTTGGCTACATGAAGAGGAAATGATAGACAAAATAAAAGTTACGATAATTATGTAGGAATTGATAATATTTTTGAAGATTCTCAGTATTTCAAGTTCGAGGTAAAGTTTTTTCCTCTGAATCTTTGAGCTTGAAAGTTCTTGGTTTCACCATTGCTATAACCGCATATCGGCCATCCCAAAGAGGTGAGAGTTTATTATGTTGAGGGCCTTTGCACAGCGAGACTTTGTTGGACCAAGTCACGCAAGATATGGGATGAGATTTTACTCTTACGTTGAAGTGAGAGCTACCCTTTGGTGATAGAAGCGGTCAAGTAGGGCCATGTCAGTTTTGGGAGTAGGTTTAGGTCGAGTTTTTCTTCATTATCATGATTGAATAATTGAACTCTTGGACTTGGAACCCGATATCTCGGTATAATAACTTATGCCGAAACATAAGTTATACGGTGTCTCACCCGTCGGGGTGTGCGATGTAGTGCGGTAAGCCCAAAGAATATTAGAAATCTCATCAACCCATTGCCCCTCGGCCTTCTCGAGACGTGTTTTTAGTCCTTTGAGTATAGTCCATTGGTAGCTTTCAGTCCGTTAGTTTGAGGATGTCTCTTAGCGTGCACGGTGAATGTGAAGATCTTTGCAAAAGGGCGTAAAGACTTTTCCATAAATTGTGTTCCATTGTCGTGATGATCTTTGCAGGAAGAGAATCGACATACTATATTTTTCAAACAAATTATTTAGCATTTGCCTCCGTAATTTTAGCGAGTGGTTCAGCTTCCACCCATTTAGTGAAGTAGTCGACGGCTAAAATGATGAACTTTCGTTGCCCTGATGCTATCGGAAAAGGTCCCATGATATCAATCTCCCATTAAGCAAAAGACCACGGGCTTTGAATGGATGAGCTCTATCTCGGCATGTGAGGGAGGTTAGAGTGCAAGCGATAACTTGCACATTTTTTTGAACTCCAAGGCGTCTTGTTTCATTGTAGGTGTAGAACCCTTGCCTTATAATTTTAAGGGCTAGCCCTTCCTCTAGTGTTCTCCACATATCCATGAGTGAACCTCTCTTAATGCGTGTCGCCTCTAAAGGTGAGAGACATTTGAGATGCGGTCGAGAAAGCTCGTTTGTATAGTTCACCTCAGATAATAGTAAAGTTTGAAGCTTGTCTTGAGACAATGAGTTGGGTCTTGGAAGAGTTCCTTCTTGTAGAAAAGACAAGATGGGGTCCATCCACTGTTCCTTTATCTCATCAATTGCTTGAATTACCCATGACCCTTGGATACTGAAAATATATTTCTTGCCTTCTCTTAAATAGATCCCAGTAGTAGATGAAGCAAGCTTAGCGAAGGCGTCTCAGTATTCTTCTCTATGTGAATGATTTGATGTGTCTTGAAATGAGCAAGAAGAGACTTCACCAAGTGGAGGTATTGTGCAGGATTATGAGCATTAAAGTTTCTCTCAACTTGGGAGGCTGACAAGTTGAGAGTCGAGTGTATCACTAAGTCTTGAGCTTCATGATGATGAGTCTCAACCCATAAGAGCCTCATATTCATATTAGTTGCAGAAATTTTAGGTGAAGTCCATACTCTGGTATTCTGGGGGAAATAAGTAAGATTCCCCACCGATCTTCACGAAGCTCCATCAACATAGAGGGTCCATTGAGGGACGAAGGCGTAGCGATATCCTCAGAGTTGGGGGTGCATTCCATAAAGTCAATGAGTACTTGAGACTTTATAGCGAGCAGTGAAAATTTATATCAAACTCTCAATTCTAGACCACTTGATTAACCTCCCGGATGCTTCGTTTACGTAGGATGGCCCTTAATGGTAAATGAGTGTAAACAGATAGTGTGAGCTTGGAAGTATGGACACAATTTTGCGAAAACTAAAGCCGAGCCACCTTATCGACAAGTGGATAACTTTCTATCGAGAGAGAATTTTTGACATAATAAATTGGCCGTTGTGTTCCACTTTCTTCTCGCACTAAAACTGAGCTTATCACATGGGAAGAGACTGCAAGATATAAGTATAACATCTCTCTTTGAATAGGCTTGGATAGTAGGGGTGGAGATGCTAAATACCCCTTAGCTGCTCAAAAGCATGACATTCATCATCCATTGAAAATTATTATTTTAGCTCCTTTAATATTTTAAAGAATGGCAAGTATATATCCCGAGAATGAGCTAGAAGCGGGATAATCGCAATTCATCCATTCAAATGTTGAACTTCCTTGATATTCTTGAGGAGTCATATCTTTGAGAGCTTTGATTTTCTGGGGTTGGCCTCTATCCACGGTGGGTTACCATAAATCAAGAAATTTTTCACGTAACCCCAAAAGCACATTTGGTGGGTTGAGTCGCATGTTATAACGTCGAAGAAGGTTAAAGCATATTTCTAAGTTAGAAATATGCTGTGATTCTTCAAGCTTTTCACTAACATGTCATCCACATATACCTCCATTGTGCGGCCTATAGGTCTTTAAAGACCTTATTCATAAGGCGTTGATAGGTAGCACCAGCATTTTTTAATCCAAACGGCATAACTTGGTAACATTATAAACCTTTATATGTTTGAAATGTTGTAGCTTCTTCATCCGTTGGGTTCATTTTTATTTGGTTGTAACGAGTAAGCATCAAAAAAGCATTTGATGTTGGTAGCATCAACCAATCAATTCGAGGAAGAGAAAAACTATCTTTCGGGCAAGCCTTGTTAAGGTAAGTGTAATCAATACACATTCTCCATGTTCCATTTATTTTCTTAACCATGACAACATTCGCTAGCCATGTAGGGTAATGTACCTCTCGTATGAATCCACTTCTAGAAGCTTGTTAACTTCTTGTTCAATAGCTTGGAAGCGATCGTGCTTCTTCTTGGATGATCGTTTGAATGTCGGATCGATCTTGAGAGTGCATGATCACATTGGGGTCGACCCCGCATATCCGGACTCCAAGATGTCTTGATTTGCGGAAGTCTATGTATTTTTCCCTTTGTTAGGTCGAGGATCCAACTTACTTGCGTAATGGTTGGTCATCGATAATGCAACAAAAAAGTCTTCTACAGCTTTTACGGGGTACTTCTTCATCTCAAAATTAAAATCTTGATCTTTGAAGGTCGGCGTGGTTGAGCTTGTCGAGATAACATGATTGTCTTATCTGTTGATTTCCAGACCACTCCAACTCAACGGGGGTTGGAAATTTCATCTTAAGATGAGATACTGAAGTGACTACGCCGAAAATTGATTGGAGGGGCTTTCCAAAGATAACATTATATGCTGAATCTGACTTGACCACCATGAATTGGATTAAATGAGCCACTTGTCGAGAAATTCACCAAGGACAAGGGTGATTGTCCCCTCTACTGCAGGCGATTATCAAACATATAATGGTCTGCGTGGGTTGGAGCTTTTCTAACCCATGTTAAGAAATGTGGAGTAAAATAAGACATCAGCGAACTCTCATTGTCAATCAAAATTCTCTTAACATTATAGCATGGGTCATCCCGCGATGACAATGGATCTTGATGAGGAACATGTACTCCTTTAAATCGAGTCATTAAAAGTGATGGAATGATCGATGAGACTTCTTTAACTCCTCTTGAGAGATGGTAATGAGAACTTGATTAGATAGTATTGATCCTCCTGCGATTGTTTCGATTTCTCCAACTGTTTTATGATTGTTTTGTTGTTTCTGTGATGATTGTCTTGATTGCCCCCCAGTTGGAGGTATGTTTGTTTGAGTCAATTGATTCTTCACAAATCGACGTAGATATCCTTGCTGAATGAGCCTCTCAATTTCTTCTTTGAGTTATTTGCATGCCTCAATAGAATGTCCCCAACTTCAATGGAAGTGACAATATTGTTCCTGATTTCCTGAATTTGGTTTTAGTGGATGCGACCACTTTATATTTTCTTCATCTCGAATAGTCATTAGAAGGTTAACACAAGATGTGTTCAGCGGCATGTATTCTTTTTCGGGTTGTGGTTCACGTCGTTGATATGGGGGTCGTGGAGGAGATCACGCTGCTTGTTGCTTCTTTTGATAGATTGTGGTCCATTCCAGGGTGCTTTTACGTTTTCTGTAGATTGCTCAAATTATTTTATGCGTAATAGCCTCATCGGAGATTTGTGCTTCCACATGATGAACCAAGTCGGCATATGAGCGGATTGTGTCTCGTATTAGTGACGAGTAAAAAGACCCTGGACGGAGTCCTCTAAGGAAAACTCCTCTTAATAGTTCGAGGTACTGGGTATTTGGCGAGCTTCTAAGGAGAACCTGGAAGTATTCCTTAAGTGATTCCCTCATTTTGACGAATGGAGAGATGGGAGGAATCTTTAATGATCCTCCGGTTTGCAATGAACTCTACAAAAAATCTTGGCGAGTTAGTCAAAGGTATGGATGGATTCCCTTGGAAGGGAGTAGAACCAAGTGCTGAGGACAAGCGAAAAAAAAAAAGCTTCGTTGGATATGCATGATAGTCTATAATGGTCGATGTGTTCATGTGTGGGTGATCGCCCATCATATAAATCAATGTTTGGAAGCTTGAAACCCACGGGAATAGGATGTTGAAGAATAATTTCAGCTAAAGGTGAGGATTCCTCATAGCCGCGGTGAGGGGGAAGATGATTTCTATCTTGGAGGTGAAATTGGTCTTGCATTAAGCGTTGTAATTGCACATAACATGAGTGGGGTCAAGGGGCGAGAATGTGTCTACCAGCAATAATTGGTGGATTAGCGTCGGTTGAGCTACGTGATGATGAGTAGAACTAGCGGTGTCGAGGAGATCACATCCGCGGTCTTTACGCGGAGGAACTTTGGCGTCAAAATTAACATTTTGACCTCCCCACGATCGATCTTGGGGAGATGTGTTTTCCGGTAGTGGTGTTGTGTTCGCAAAGTTGGATCATCTCATTTTGAGACTCTTCCATTCGCTACGATCTTCTAAAGAGATTTCTCCAGCGCTTCACCGGTCACGCTATCGGAAGTGAGGAAGAAGGTTGGCGTCCTTGGTTCAATGATTGGTTTTGAGAGTGACGGGAGTTGGAGCGGGAGGCTCCGTTATTACGAGTATTGCTATTAGCCATGAGTGTTCACGAATTGTGATTGAAGGGTTGTTTCCAGACGGCAGCTGTTGCGTCTTGAAAACCGTTCGTAGAGTAAAAGTTTTGCCTTAACCTGTTGTGAAATCCAACACACATATAAAAGTGAACAATAAACTCGAATTTTACGTGGAAAAAAAAGAGGGAAAAACCACGCAGATAAAAGCTTCCATATGTATTTGAGTATAAGATCTTCCGATACGGGATTACAGAATTATATATGAAAGGAAGATTCAGTAATAAACGATGTTGGCAGCGATGTTGGCGATGACCGGCGATAGTGGTGTGATGATGACCGATGCGATTGGTCGAGGCGAATGACGGTGGCGGTGACGGCGGCGGTGGTTGGCGACGTCGGTGGCGGCATGCGATTGTGCTTGGAGGATCTTTAGAGCTCTCCTCTCTCTTCTGGGCTCCCCTCATATGAAGAATGAGGCTATTTATAGGTGGAGGAGTGGCGTCAGTAAATACATGCAAAATCCAAACTCTCTCCCGGATGGCTCATGATGATTCCCTTGATCATATGATGTATTTTGTGTATTTGAATGCTCAAATGAAGTCAAAATTATAAGATCTTTGGCTTTTTGGAACCCGCGTCGAGGCGCCGATTTATTCTATATTTGTATTTGAGCTTTTAAATTTAACGATATCTCAAAGTTTCCGATGATATTTTAAGTGCTTGATCTTGATTCAATTTCTCGACAAAAGATTCGTTCTTGTAGAAGAATGTCATATCAATTATATGACTTAAAAATTCTTAAATTTAACTTTTTTCTTTTTTTAAAAAAATACAACATCTTTAAAATCTAAAGCTCCCTTTCTAAGTACTGTATTTAATAAATATAATCTATAAAGTAAGCTACATTATCAATTTTTTCTTTGTAACAACTTGAAATGTACTTTTCTTCTAATTATTAAAATATTTAAACTAATATTAAGTAAAGATTATTTTTCTCAATATTATTATAAAGTAAGTCATATTATAACTTAAAATTAAACATTAAATACTATAATATTAATTATACCTAAGGTAAGCTTTAGTAATTTAATTTATCAAAATTATCATTTTGTACTAAGCTGAAAAATAAAAACTAAAAATCCCATGGAAATTTAATTGGGTATTTGGGTTGGCCTATAAAGAGATGTTTTTTTTAACTTAAACATCAAATTAACTGAATTTTCTCAATCTATGTTAAGCCAAGAATATTAAATTATTAATAACTATATAAATGCATCCTAAAATAAAAAATAAATGTTATATAAAATGCAATTTTAATTTAAAAATTATTACTCCATGTATTCTACAAGGTTTCTTATTAGCTTGCTTGGTCCCTTTTTTTTTAAAGATGAAATACGAATGATTAAGAAGATGAGCATTAACTTTAATAGAGATGACAAATTTAGACATTGATGTTGATAACATGTGTTGGCAGTAATGTTGGTAACATATTGGCATTATCGGTGATAATTTGTATCAGCATTTTAGTCGTCAAAAGTTATTACGCAATAGCAGTCTTTCACCTTATTGTTGACGACGAATGTTAGCATTATTGGTAATATTAGGTAATAACCTTGTTGACATTGTCATTAGTATCAGTTATGTGTGTCAGTGTTATCACTTATAGAGAACAATGACATTATTAGCTATAACTTGCGACAACTTAGTTTCCATTATAAGCCATCAACCTTGGGGTCAATGTCAATTATCAACAAAAATCTTGTTAGCATCGACATCTATGTCAATGATTTACGTTGACCTTATTAGTGATTGTACGAGCTAACATTGTTTATAATGTTCATGTTATGCTGACGAGAGCATACATTAGTGTCAATAACATGTTTTAACTTTGGTCGGTGATGATAAACCTTAACATTGTTAATGACAAGGGGACGACAACCATGATATTATCAACAGATAGTGACATTGGTGTTGATGGCATGGGATGACTTTGTTGTCAATTATAAGCATTTATCTTATTAATTATATCGAGTATCATAAACAATAAAGTTAACAATAAGTGTCAATCAAATTGGAGAGTTGATATGACACTTAAAATACTACTAGTCGAAGCACGAATCTTGATGCTAAAAGCAAGCTGACCCGAAGTTGAAGCTGGTCGAGATCAAGCACTTAAAATATCCTTAAAAACTTTGAAATGTCAATTAAATCCCTAAATAGCTCTAAAATATGGAGTGTTTATAGTCAAATCGAGCGTCTTGACGAGCCGGATCTAACAAGTCTAAAATCTCATAATTTCGATATCATTTGAGCATTCAAATACACAAAATATATCATATGATCAAGGGAATCATCATGAGTCATCCGATGTAGAGGAGTGGTTCGGATTTTGCATGTATTTACAGCGACGCCACTCTTTCAATCTATAAATAGCATCATTCTCCTGAGGGGAGCCAAGCAGAGAGAGGAGAGAGCTTGAAGATCCTCCAAGCACAATCGTTGCCACCACTCGATAGTTTCGCCACGCCCGGTGCGATCTCGCCGATCCATTGATACGCCGGTCATCGCGCTACCACTGCGGTCATCGTCGTCAACATCGTCGTCAACATATTATTCTAACCTCTCACATACTATTTTGTAATCCATCGGAAGATCATGTACTAAAAGAAATACAAAGTGGAAGATTTTTGCTAGCCCATGATTTTCTCTCTTTTGAGATTTTCACGTAAAATTTTGGAGTTCTCTTGTTATTCTTTAAATATCAGTGTCTTTGGACTCCTCAAATAAGCTAAGGCGTAAACTTTTATTCTACCGCAATTAATTTTCTAGCACGCAACAAGAGTCAACATTGATGTCAACTCTAAGTGTTTGACCTTATCAGTGATGTTAGTCATTAATGTTAGTTTTAATATTATATATCTGCTATACTGGCTTTTGCGAGTATCAATATTCATGTCAATAGTGTGTGTTAGTCTTATTAACGATGATACGTTTTAGCAATATTAATAATGATGAGCGATGACTTTATTTGTGTCAACAAATGCTAGCATTGGTATCAATGATGTGCAACAACCTTATTATTTTCAATGGTTGATTTATATCTATTTAGACTCTGATTAAGGTATTTTAGATGTTGTTGGGTTCTTTGCATCTAAATATTAGCTCCAACTATATGGTTTTTCAAAACTAAATTCAACAATTTGTTTTAAGAAATATCTAATTTAAATACATAAAAATTTGTGTTTGATTGGATGGATTTTTGGTGATATTTTATATTTTTATTTAGTTTAAATTTGATTGGATTTTAT
The DNA here is from genome assembly GCA_021442155.1 of Cymbidium sinense. Classification (NCBI taxonomy): domain Eukaryota; kingdom Viridiplantae; phylum Streptophyta; class Magnoliopsida; order Asparagales; family Orchidaceae; genus Cymbidium; species Cymbidium sinense. The sequence continues at coordinate 7,810,784 of CM038224.1, read as the reverse complement.
TTTTGTATTATATTTTACTTGTACCAAATTATATGATCAACTAGACATTTTATAAACTCGAAACATATTGAATTTTAAAAAGAATTTAAAATCATTGTAAACCAAGTTAAATTAAATAAAACAATTATTAAATATTTAATTTCTAAAAACATAGGTTAAACCAATTAATCTTTAGCTATATATCATATTGTTGCGTGCTGGAAAACCAGTTGCGGTAGAGTAGAAATTTATGCCTTAGCTTGTTGATTAGTCAACATACCTGTAATTAAAGAACGAACATGAGATACTCAGAATTTTAAGCGTGGAAAACCTCGAAAAGAGGGGAAAAACTGAAAAGATTCCTATGTATCAGTACAAAATCTTCCGATAACGGATTCTATTTGAAAGGGACAACGGTATGTAACAACGATCAGTTTATAATAGTTGCTGATGTTGGAGATCTTTGGTATAATTAAATCTTGGGGTATAATCGATACGTGACATGAGGATCTTGCTGGGGATCTTCAAGCTTTAGAGCTTTCTCTTCCTCCTCACTTCACTTTTCCTCTTCTTCCTCGATCGGACTCTTCCTCTTCTTCCTTGCCTTCTTCCTTGCTTTAGCTTCCTTCTTCTTCACTTGCTTGGACTCTTCTTCTTCTTCCTTGCCTTCTTCCTTGCTTTAGCTTCCTTCTTCTTCACTTGCTTGGACTCTTTTCTTCTTTCCTTTCGGGTTCTTGTTCTTCTTCCCCTTGCTTTTCTTCTTCACTTCTTCAACTTAGCAGGCCCCATGTGAGGAGTGAGGCCTATTTATATAGATGGGAGGTATTCTAGTAAACTCATGTAGGCGTACTCCCTATCGGGACTCAGAATGACTCCTTGATCATTTGATGTATTTTGAGCATTTGGATGCCCAAATGAAGTCGAATTATGAGATCTTAGGCTCATTAGATCCCCACGTCGAGGCCTTCGATTTGACTATAAACACTCTACATTTGAGAGCTTTTTTGGGATTTAATTGATGTCAAGATTTAATGATATTTTAAGTCAATCTCTTTTGTTTACTCAAAATCATATCGCTTTCAACATCAGATTTGTGCTTTGTGGTGGTATTTTGAGAGCCATATCACATATAATTTTAATATCTTATATTTAATATTTATTTATGTAATATTTTAGTATAATGTGCATATATATGGCACATACAAATATTATATATGTTGCGTTATACTAAAACATAATATAAATAAATATTATATTTAAATATTGGATATAAAATTTCTAAATATTGTGATATCAATGAAAATCCATCTCAATTTTAATTTTAAATGTAGATAGAAGATTTGCTAAAATTTCACTTAAGATTTACATCCCATTTTACACGCACACATATATAGTATTTATCTACATAATATTTAAAATTTTGATACCAATAAAAGATATCATTATTATTAATTTTTTAAAATAAAATGTTCCTTTATTTATGAAATTAATATACATAAAAGGGAAATTTGCATACATTGCACACAATTGGTAATATCTAAAATTTAATATTTATAAATATAATAAATTTTTTATGACCTATTCCTTTAAAATAATAAGGATAATGTTATTATATATGTAAATACATTAAGACTTATATGATATATATGTAAAATTTTTAATGTGTGAATCTTTTATTTAATGTTTGATGTAATGGCCTAAATAAAAAAAAGATAAATAATTGGGATTTGTACAAATTAACTATTTAAGACATATATATTTAAAATTTAACAATTTTTTATTTTTAAAATTATTAGTTTTATGTATTTGTATGTGTCATCATTAAATTATTTAGAATTTTATAAAAATTAAAATATGGATTAAATTTTTTATTGTGAATTTTAATATTTGAATATTAATTTAAAATTTTAATATTAAAGTTGGTTAAGTTGTAATTTGTAAATAGTGAAGAACTATTAGTTCAAAGCTTTTGCTTCAACTAAGAGTATGTTTGAGTTAGTTGTAGCTTTTTAAAAGTTGATTATAAAGCGTGAAGAAATCAGTTTTTTGAAAAAGTTATTGTGTGTGTCATAAATATTTTTCTTTTTTTTTAAAAAAAAAAAATTAATGACAGCCACCTCACTCTAAGAGCTCTAGTTTTCAAAACAATCTTTTAATCACAAAAACTTTTTGAAAAATAGCTAAAAAGCTGGTAGCCAAACGAAGCTGATTTGTTTTTCTGTGTTTTTTGAAAAAATAAAACAATCATAAAATTATCTCAAACACCCCCTAAGAGATATTTGGTTCAAGTCCTTATATGTGTGTTGTGTTGTGTGTGAGTTTAAGATTAAATTCACTTAGGGGATGTTTGGTTCTTTCATTTGAATGCTGCATTCCAAATCCACTGACATTTCGTTTGGTTCAGTAAAGTAAAATTCGTCATTTCAATCATAGAAATCGGTTTATTATTGTATTTGGAATTATAACGAATTCAATACTGAAATCTAAAGTGATGGTGACCCGTGACCTCACGCCATTGCCCGCCAGCCGGCCACTCATTTCATCAGTGGCCTCGGCCGTAGCCCTCCCTTACGGCCGCAGCCCTCATTTCCTTCTGGCAACCCAGCCGTAGCCTTCCTGGCCTATATGCTCGCCATTCATGCATGTTAAATTTTCGCGTGCCGGTCGCTGTCCTGGCCGCACGTCAAGCATCTCACATTCATTTTCTCAATAAAAAAAATCTGAAATCATGAATTTGTAAAACAACCAATAACTATAAAGTAATCCTTTACGTGAATTTATACATTCCTTTACACTACATTCCAAATGTAAGCAACCAAACAACCCCTTAAATGTAAAAAAAAAGGAAAGCAATGCTATGAAAATCGGATAGGGTAGGTTCAACTGAAACCGGTCTGCCCGTCGGATCTTCACATTTAACCGGTGTAAATCGGGTAGAACCGCAAGTTCAATCGTTGAACTGGTCCCAATTTTAAAGAAGAGGTCGGTTCAATAAATTATCTTTTAATCACTATTTTATATTATTTAATCAAATAATTAAACTTTTTAATTAAATTTTAACAATAACTTTTAATTATTTTTATAAAATTTTAAATCTTATTTTATTAATATGAACGTAATTTAAGTTATTTTATGATATAATCACTCAACTAGTTTATAAAGTTATTTTAAAAGTTATTTTTTTTTTATATAAAGAATATAATTCCTATTCTTCTTTATTATGATATTGGATTAAAAGTATGAATAAAGAGTGCAATTAGAACGACTGTGCAGATAAAAGCCAAAAATTCTTCCAACCACTTCCGCCGACTCCCCTTCGCGTTCTATTAGGGTTTTCGTTGTCGCCGGCGACCCTTCATCTCTTCTCCACTTCTGTCCTCTCTCTGTATCTGTGTGTGTGGGAAAAGCATCCACTCGTTCCAATGGCGGATGATCTTCATTATTCGGCTCGGTCTGACCACAAACGAAAGTTCGACGACCAAGGCACCCCTCCTCCCGCTGCTCCGGTTTCTGGTCGCAGGTCCACTGGTTTCTCGGCACCGATCGTCTCGCCGCCTTCGGAGGCCGCAGCACCGCCTTCCTACAACAGCGTCCCGCCTCCTCCCGATGGCATCCAGCTAGCCAAGCAGCGGGCGCAGGAGATCGCCGCAAGGCTCTTCAGCGATGCTGAGGCTAAGCGGCCCAGAGTTGAGAACGGGGGTGTTGCTGATGATTCGAGCAAGAAGGGGTTTGATTTTGGTATCCATATTTTCATGCTTTACAACATTCTTTAATCCTTCATTGTGATGAACATCTAAGCGCCCGTGTGCTGTATGACTCCCAAAGTAGTCGCTGTTTTTTCATTTTTTTTATATGTCTGCCTTTCTTATTATATTATCATGGTTGCATTTTGCCTATTTACAGTTTTTAGATCTATTGCGGAATCCATTGATTTCTTTATGTCTAGAGTGCTTCCACGTTATTTGCGCCATTAACTACACCTGCTGGATTGCTTGATAGTTTTGTTTTGTTACTTAATTTATACTCATCAAGTTCGCTATGTGTAAAAACATTTTTTTTTTACTGTATTGTTGGATCTATTTCATGTTTAAATTTTATTTTAGTTTCATGTGCGTCAGATCAACCACAACATTCTTTTGGTCATCCATTATCATCGCAAGCTGGGACCAACACACCATCCTCTTTTGCCTCTTATGGTTATGCCGGTTCAAGCAAGAAAATTGATATTCCTAATGGAAGAGTATTAATCTTACTAATCTTCTCCTACTTTTGTTTGAGTTAAGTTGCGTCAGATTCAGGTCTGATCCTTGTTAGATATTTTTGGTTAGGTTGGCGTTATTATTGGTAAAAGCGGGGAGACAATCAAATATCTTCAGGTGCAATCTGGAGCCAGAATTCAAGTAACTAGAGATATGGATGCTGATCCTCATTCACAGAGTAGATCTGTAGAACTTATAGGTACTCCCGAGCAGATTAGCAAGGCTGAACAGTTGATCAATGAAGTACTTGCAGAGGTAAGGTTTGGTTTACATTTATGATGTAAAAATTTTCTGATTTTTTTGTTTCATTTTACTTATTATCGATAAATTGTGAAGGCTGTAGCTGGTGGTTCTGGCATTATTTCTGCTCGTAAGTTTACTAGTACAACTACTGGCGCTGACCATTTTTCTATGAAAGTTCCAAACAATAAGGTTCGTAATCATGGTAATAACTGTTGTTGAATGCTTGTTTCCTTGTCTGTATCTATCACGATTTGAAATGTTGTAAGTGTATAGGTTGGTCTAATCATTGGCAAAGGTGGCGAGACTATCAAAAACATGCAAGCTAATACTGGGGCGCGCATCCAGGTTATAACTTTATTTTATTGACTATATATGTGTTTTTACTTTAATGCTTTTTACTATACTCATTTATGCCCTAGAAGTAGTTCATCTTTCATTTGATCCATGCATTTAAATTTTTTTGTCAGAGTGTGAAGTTTCTTTTTTTTTAAAATTTTTGCTCCTAATGTTCAGGTTAAATTATACTTAATTTATGCTCTGAGTTTGGGATTTTTTTTCTTTCCATGTTTGATGTTCTCTTTTTTTAGACTTAGGTTTTGATTTAGTTAAGACATGTTCATGTTATGAGGTTCTAGGTTAGTTTGTTTAAGTCATGAAGCTATTGTCTGGCCTAGTTAGAGCTTGACAAGCGCAAAAGTCTGAGCTTGAACTGAGCATAATGTTGAACATTTATGGCTGAAGCTGAACACAATTGAGCTCAAGCTGAATGAACCAAGTGCCAACATACATCACATTACAAGTATTTAAGAAGGTTGTTCAACAAGATTTTACATTTGTACAATTCTAGAGTTGCAAATGTTGGGAGAGAGATCAATCACAGAGTACATGCAATTCAAGTATTTCAGAGCATACATATAACAAATGAAACCCAAATAAAAGAAATCACATAGAAGATACTAGATTTAATGTGAAAAAATCGGAGAATGAGAAAAAACAAAGAGCCACACCACCAAGAAATTCACTATGGAAGAAAAATCGAGGGGAATCGTACATAATACATTTATCTGGAGCCTTTCCACTCTTTGATCACTCTAGGGCACTCTCTTCACTCTCATAAACAAGAGAATAAGAGAAAATATACAAAAACTGTAGAAAAACTACCTAAATACGAAGTCTTCCAATTAATAGTGTCGCAGCGCCATGACCTTGGTGTCATCATAAGAGGAGAATAGTACATTATACATTTATTTGGCGCTTAGGTGTTGGTGCTGCTGTCCTTTAGGCTTTTCTGAACGGGTTCGAGTGTCGTGGTGCTGCTCTATAGTGTCGAGGTGCTGACCTTTCTGTCAATCTGTCTTTGGTGCCCTGATCCTAACACCGTAGCGTTGCTTTGAAGCGCTAAGATGCTGTCCTCTCTGTCTCCCTGGTGCAAATCCAACGCCGTGGCGCTGTCCTTCTGGCATCAAGGTGTTGCCTCCTCTATTTTTGAAGCCAAGATCTTCTGTTCTAGCATCGAGACGCTACTTCTCCAACACCGAGGATAAGGGGTAAGAAATAATATTAGGTTCCACAAAATAACAACAAATAAAGTGGTTACGTTATTAGTGTATTTGACATTCTTGGAAGTAATAAGGTCATGGAAATGAAACACTGATCCTCCTGCACAATTACAAAATCATATTTGTTAATAAAATATAGAGAAACTCATAGAATAAAGATTGTGAAAGGAAGAGACTGTGAAGTCATCGAAAACAAGTTTAAGACTGAATTTTCGTGGTCAGAGACAAAAGCATTTGTAGAGCCCACTAGGATCTATGATACTCTTGTTGTGTCATCATAAGAGGTTATTCTTTTGAAGAGTGAGCATAAATGTCTTATAGTTGTCAACAACAATTAAAATGGATTTGTATTTTCCAACACGTAGCAAATCTCTTCCTCATGGAGTATTTCTCTTATTTTATCAATTCATATATAGATTCCCACGTCATTACTTATGGCTGCAAAATTTGATTTTCAGTAGGGAAGTGTTTCAAAGGTGTGATACTAGTGATTGTATATATGACACAAAAAGGTATGAATTGTTTTATTATTCTTCTAACTAAATTCTTTTGGCATTTTTTTAAAATTAGAATCTCTTTCTGCATAATTGATATGCTCTCCTTTGTTTGTGAACGCAAATTCAAGCTTGTTGTGTGGTTTCACACTTCCACTGTGCATGATTATCAATGCAACGAATTATTTCTAAGATTTTCCTCGGGATTTCTTTTCCATCTGATGATCTTTCGCTCATTTTATTGTCTTCTCTGAGGACTTCACTAGAACGTTGCACCCAAAAATGCTAAAAAAAATATGATGATTACTCATCAATGATCATCTTAGTGTTGATTGGAACATGATTATATTTAGTCAAGAGGTATGACCAGTTATTTGTCTCGTCTGCATCAGGAGGCATCAAGTAACTATAGGTTATTATCAGACATTTCACTTGTGTGTTTTTTGGTTCTAATTTTCAGTCTTTGATGCATTTAAGCAATTAGGTGGCTTTATCTTGATTGGATTTAAGAATCTTGCTAGTGCTGCAAGGAAATGGATTCAACTGCATGAACTTTTTTTTCTCATTGCTGATAGACATCCCCAAAACCATGGCATGGAATTTTTTTGACGGGATTTTCACATTTTCGGCCTATTTAATGAAGTGAATGATCATAGGCATTGCTTTCTTGCATCACTCCTCAATTAATTTTTGGCTTTTTAATGCATAGTGCTCCAACTTTGACATGACTGTGAAGTGTGAACTAATGGTCAGGATTTTTTTGGTTATCACAATTGTTCGTAACATCAGATTGCAATTTCATGCATGAAAAGGGTTACTTTTTATCTAAAAGGATTTCGAAGAGGATTGCAGAGCCTTACTCAAGCAGGTGCTGTAGGCAAGAGTTTTGCCAACAAAGTTCAACTCTTAGCTATATGAGATTTCTGAATGGGATCAATACAAAGATTTTGATCTTGATAGGTAGAGGAGATACTTATTGCATAGATATTTGTAGAAAGTTTAACAACTAATGCCATTTGAGCTTGATATGATCCCAAATCAGCCAAGTACCAAATTATCACATACTGACAATAGGATTACAGAGAGTTACCTTACAAACTCATCCAATATACAATGTAAAGAACAAAAGAACGGAACGATAGCGAGAGGAAATTATTACAGAATGTAAATATAATGAATAGGAAACAGTACAGAATCAAAGAACTTTCCAATAACAATATACAACAGAGAAATTGCTCAACACAGACAAGGAGAACGACTCATCCCGTCTATAAAAGAAGAAACCGCCACATGACATATAGGCAGAGAATAACAGAAAGCAAGATATCCAACGATACACAGAGACAATATCCAAGCAATAGCAGTAGTTCTGACAGAAAGCGAAACTATAAATAGAGGAGGAAATCAAAGAAAGGGATGAAAAATTATCTCCGAGAATAGCCTCTCTTTTTATTGTCTTCTTCTTCTTCAAGAATTTCCATGGATCCTCTGAAGGTCTCTCCTCCGAAATCACCCGATCTTCCGCTTCCCTCTTCCCCTGTTTCTCTGGAGCAAGTCGGCCACGGCGATCAAACAAATGAAACGAAAAGAATAAGGTTAGGGTAATTCAAAACTCGATCCAACGATCAAGATCACTCGCGCGTTTTCAATCCACGGATCAGATTTAATCCAGAGATCAGGCCGCACAGAAACAACGCGTGTAATCCACTCAGCCATTAAAGCATCAAGAACCATCGATCAAGCCGATCGAGGCGTGAGATAACGCAAGACAATCGGGCGGCTCAAGCAAGAAGCAAAGAAGGACACGATCCAGTGATCCCATCCAACGGCGAGATAAAACGCCGAGATCCTACGGGAAGGCACCGCAAAACTTCGGTAGCCTTTCTAGACTCAGTTAGATCAACTTCGGTTGAAGCTCCAATCGAAATTAAGAATAAGCAGTCGAGTTCAACAATTAAACATACAATCTCCTTTGTTTTGAATAATCCAATTTAGTGGTATCATTGGTGGTTGACTTCCCACTCTTGTTGATTCATTCCAACAACAAGGACGATACAATGCCAAAACACTTGAAGCATGTGTTACGCAATGAAGCGACCTGACCCAATCACTATGGCATTGAATGAAATATTAAAGAGATTGAATGATAGAAAGCAGTTAGAAAAACAACCTCAAAGCCGGTATGTGAGGCATCCCTTTATGAATCTTATTCTCCAAAGGCACATACACATGTCACATTCATTCAAATAGATATGCCCGGATGTAATGAGAAGCTAGGCGATGATGTAACAATGTCCAAACTACAAGATCATTAACCTCCAGATTAAAACAACATCACTTACAACAACGACCCATAATGCCTCCTCACACAAACACCATTAAACAAAGCAACAATCAAAGTAAACAACCTTGACAATTGAGGCTCACTCAACACAAATGGAAGAAAGAAGAAAGGATTGTGCTTCAATGGTGAGGAGAAGGACCATAAAGAGCATATATGTAAGTCAAGTTATTGGCATTAGTGGTCAATGATGATGACTACATCAACTACCAAATGTCGGCCCGGGATGTGAAAGAAAGCGATGCAACAAGCTTCAAATATCGACCATTCAATCCGGATGGGGACGAGATAATTATCTAAGTATAGAATAGTCTAAATAGTTCAATAATTACCTTGAATTAGCCTAGAAATATAAGTCGAGATATAGCCAATCTATAGAGTACCATAGAATTATAGCAAATAGGATAGTCCGGTAATAATCGGTAGGGCACAATATCTCAAATATGAGGGACAAACAGCTATTATCATAGTCCCGAAGGTCCAAATTCAAAGGAATACAGATCCAAAGCGAGCCGGAATAAACCAATAAGAGCCAAATTACAGATTAAGCTTCTAATCAAAAGGATTTCTAGCCTGCTGCAATTTCAAGTAAAGAAAGCATCTCTGAGAATTGACCTTGAGGACAAGGTCGGTGTGAGGAGGGAGTAATGATATGATCCCAAATCATATAATTATCACATACTGACAATAGGATTACAGATTACCTTACAAAACTCATCCAATATACACGAGAAAGAACAAAGACGAAGATAGCTTGAGGAAATTACAGAATGTAAATATAATGAATAGAAGCGATCAGAGAATCAAAGAACTTCAATATACAACAGAAATTGCTCAACAAGACAAGGAGAGCGACTCATCCGTATAAAAGAAATAACCGACATGACATATGCGGAGAATAATAATAAAAGCAAGATATCCAGTAATACACGGCGAGCAGCAGAATCCAACAATAGCAGAAAGTAGTTACAGAGACAGAGCAAACGAAAACTATAAATAGAGGAGAAAAAACAAGAAAAGGGTTGAAGAATTTATCTCAAGATCTTCTCCCTCCTCTCCTTCTCCTTTCCCCAGGCTTTCTCTCCTCTGCACTCAAAACTCTGGAAAGCGCGGAAAACCCCAAGTGGCCAAATCCCGAGCATCCTCCAAATTCTCTCTCAAGGCTGGTTCAGGCATCCTCGGGACATTCCTACGGTGGGTCTTCCTTTGGATAGATCTTCTCAGTAAGAATCTCGCCATCTCTCTAATCTTCTCCATCTCCCTCGGTTTCCCTCAGAAACCCTAGCAGAGACGAACCGGCCAGCTGAAAAGGAAAACCAAGAAATGAATTAGGGTTTACTCGATTCGATCCCGTAATTCGAATAGCTGCCGCTCGATTGTCGACATCTGTTATCCACTAAGCTCATCCAACGCTCCTTGATCAAAAGCCAGATCACACCGACAGGGATTGAACACCTGTAATCCACTCAGGATAGCAATCATCAGAAGCCGCAAGATCGAATAACAAATCCAAGGGTTAGAAATAAACGCGGAAATCGGCTCAAGTAAGAAGAAAAGAAGAACTTCGATCCAAGGAGCCCATCCAGAAGAAAAGGCGCTAGATCCAACGGATCTAAAAGCTCCGATAACGCGTTCCTTCTTTAACTCAGTAGGGTTAACTCACTTGAAAAGGGTTTGACTCAATTTCTTGACTCAACTCACATCCAACAGACCCAATTGGAACAGTAAACAGAGCCAGACTTCAATTCAGAAGGAATTTATCACTCAAACCCCAGTTTATCAGCTGTAATTACAGAAAAAGAACCTTATCAGAGCTACTGGTTTCTGTGCTCTGCCGCATTGGTAAGTCCTTCAGATTTGTATTGCCAACTCATTTTTATGCCACCTTATGCAAGTTGCAAGGTGAGGACAGCAGTAATTAATTGCAACTGTGATATTGACAATTTTCGTTTGCAGATACTTTCAATTGTGATGGGAGTGACCTCGATATAGAACTACTATCTTGATGGTGAACTGAGTTTGGCTTGTTGGGCACAACTGCACAGGATAATGGAAAATAAATTTATCTGAGAAGATTGTGCTATATCTAATACATCAGTATAAATGTATTTTTGAGTTTTCTCGGGAAAAAGCTAGGTTTTGCTCATACCACTATTCTTATTTTAAGAAGCCTAAATCAAGACAAAGGTATTGAGATTAAGCCAATTAACAAACTGAATATTATTTTTTTACTAACACAATTCTAGATTGATAGTTGATAGGAAAATAGAGTGGTTTAACTGATTTTAATTAAAACCTTCTTTCACTATTGCCTTAAAGACTCTGAAAACACTAAACTTGTCATAAAAGCCCAACTTATTGAATCAATATTTGTGGAATGCACACAAATTTTAAACGATTGAAGATTGTCATAACTTCTCCATATTATACTGTTAAAAACTTCATGATTAGTCTGGGTTGGTGTTTGTTCATATATTTCATTGTCAATCATTTTTTCAAATCATAAATTTCTTTTCTTGGTAAATATTATGATGGCATCATTGAGAACAAGAAAAACAATGTAAGAAAAACTTGGACCCCCCTCCATTCATAATTCCAAAAATAATGATAGCTCAAGACCTTTCAAATAATGGGTTTTGTTTTGTAGATGATGCTAGAATAAAGCTTTCTAAGCCCAACCAACATGTTATGGGATTGAGAAGATCAAAATCTAGATTAAGATCAACATTTTCAAGAAATGCATAACAACTTTTATTGATTGATATTTTATGAATGGATGTTTTGATCTATGATATTTCAATTTCATTTCTATAGTTCTGTGCAGCAGGATAAAGCTTTCCATGCCCTCAGCATTTATGGGATTAAGAAGATCAAAATCTAGATTAAAAGCAGCATTGGAAAGAAATGCATAACTTTGATTGGTTGAATTTTTATGAATGGATATAATTGATCAAGGAAAATTCAAATTAATTTCTATAGTTCTATTTTGAATTACTTGTATATGACTTAAAATGAAAAACGTTTTGTAGTTTTATTCCTAGGGCCTCCTCAAATATTGGTTTATCTGTGACAATGTGTTTAATAGAAAGATAGAGTTCTGTCTAAAAGCTAAAGAAAGTCCAGTTTAATTTTTTTTTTATCATTTTGTAGATGGTTTCTAGTGATGCAATTATGCGAATTCATTGAAAGGTCATATGTTGAACATTTTCGTATTGATTAATGATGAAAATCATTAAGTGTTTTTTTAAAGAGGATATTCAACATAGGTGAATGAGATATTTTGATAAACTTTTGAGTGGAGTTTTGCATTGATACAGTTGATTTTAGCGACCTTAGTACCCTAAATGAAAATAACGATTTTTGTTTTTTACTGTGGTATTAGTAAATTTGAAGTTGGAGAAGTTTTAAAGAAAATAACGTATAGAAAAGTAGTAGAATCTGATGATATTCTAATAGAAGTATGAAAGTACTTAGGAGATCAAAGAATTTTATGGCTTACTAATCTCTTTAATGTTATTTTAAAGATTAAGAAGATGTTAGATGAGTGAAGAAAGGGTTTATTGGTGCCTATTTTTAAGAATAAAGATGATGCACAAGCATGTGCATATTATAGAGGAATTTAAGTTAATGTGTCATATATTAAAACTATGCGAGAGAGTAATTGAACATAGATTATGTCGTGATACAAAAATTTCTCAAAATCAGTTTAGTTTCATACTAGGTAGGTCTACCATGGATGTTATACATTATTGAGAGGTTTGATGGAGAAGTATAGAGAGAGTAAGGAGGATCAACATATGATATTTATTGATTTAGAAAAAGCATATGATAAAGTTTCAAGAGAAGTGATTTGGAGAGTTTTAGAAAAGAAAAGAGTTAATATTGCTTTTATTCAAGTCATTAAGGATATGTACACCGGAGCTGTTACTTGTATTCAAACACAAAGAGGATTAACCAAAGTATTTTCTTATTGCAGTTGGATTATATAAAAGATCGACTTTAAGCCTATATCGTCTAAAGGCTTTTGTTAGAGTGGATCTAAAACTGAATACATGGAGTGTAATTTTAGTTGTAAAAGATCTAGTGGTGGGATTATGACAATGGGTGATCAAGTCATTAAAGAGAGTGGATATTGTAGACATCTCGGGTCTATTGTTCAAAGTGATGGTGAAATAGATGGGGATGTTATCAGTAGAATTTAGGTTGGATGGTTGAAGTGGAGGAATGCATCAGGCCTGTTGTGTGATCGAAAAGTACGCTTAGTCTTAGGGGAGAATTTTATAAGATGGTGGTGAGACCCACAATACTTTATGACTCAGAATGTTGGTCAATAAAAGAGAAGCATAAATTTGAGTTAGGTGTTGCAGAGATGAGGATGCTTAGGTGGATGAGTGGTTTTACACTTAGAGACAAAATGCAAAGTAAATATATACGTGAAAATGTTGGAGTAGCTCTGGTGGCAAATAAGATTAGAGAGAGTCACCTTAGATGGTTTGGTTACATAAAATGCGGTCATCCAATGACTCAATAAGAAGAGTAGATATACTATATTTGACGTATGTTAAGAAATGTTGAAGTAGACCTAAAAAAACTTTGTTCATAAGTATAAAAAATGACCTTATTTTATTTGAATTAAATGAGAATTTAACACTTAATAGGACACAATGGAGAAGAAAGATTCATATAATCGACCCCACATAGTAGGATAAAGGCTTGTTGTTGTTGTTGTATGATCTTTGTCCCTTACTTTTGCAAATCCATTGCTTTGATTACAGATTCATTTGTGTATAATTTTTCATTTGAATTTTTCACAGGTGATACCATTACATCTGCCACCAGGTGATCCATCATTGGAAAGAACTGTACATATAGATGGCACAAATGAACAAATTGAATTAGCAAAGCAATTGGTTAATGATGTTATTAGTGAGGTATGGGGAAAGACCAAAATTGGTTTGTCAATGGAATTAACAGTCTCTTTTGATGCCAATTTATATTTTATTGATGGTAAATTTAATGAATTGAATCAAATTAATGAGTTTGAATTCTTCTACTCATTAATTACTGTTTTTTTAATTTGATTAAAATAATGTGATATTTTCATAGAATAATGAAGTTGTATTTTACATTGTTGTATATTAAATTCCATAAATTGCTTAGAGCTAGGCCAGTGATTTTGTTGCTTGTTACTGTTTATGACTTTTTGAAGCACGTTAGCCACCTCTATTTTATTTTTCAAGCATTACCATATAGAAGTGACAGTGTGTTAACCTTTTAAATAGTTAGGATGATCTTCTTTAATTACTATGTGATGTTCAAAGGGTGGAGGCACTGATCAGTTTCTCAAATTTGTGTTTTCACTTGTACTGCTGATGGAGATGTTTGAAGCAATGGTCTGCATGGTATATGATTTATACTTACTATAACCAATGATGGTTAAACCACTATAGTGTCACACTCTAGTTTTCTTCTGCTTTGCTTTGTGTACACTTCTTAAATTGTTTATTGGGCATCCCACATGTTTGTATGAGCTTGAAACTTTTTCATAAGCAAGATCGTCATTTATATGGGTAGTCGCTTTTATAACTTAGATCAACAATATACCAAGGGTTTTTTTTGCACAATTTCTGCAACTGTCATTTATCACCCATCTGAGTATCATCATACAACTTATTGCCTGTTTTTATTTTTATTTTTTAAGTAATACATGAGATTTATGCCTTAACTTGAGTTCAAGCTTCTGACTTATTCTGATTTATGTTTTTTCTTTTATGCACTAAAGAAATTTTAGAATCCTGCCTTCCAACCTGCATAACCTTATGATGAATATTATCATTTTTCTTATTTATCTAATCTAATGGTTTGCATTATAATTTTTTTTATGTTTATGAATTTTTTGTTTATTATTTGGTTGCTTAGAGGCTATTGATGTATCAAAGCATTGTGGCGACTTCTCTCCCATTTCAACTGAAGCAACTTTTTTTGTTTTTCAAATGAAATATTATTAGTCAATCTTATGTTTTATAGATTGCAACCTGCTTTCTTCTGTTATTATCCAAAGTTTGTTTATTTGGTTGCTTTTTAACTACTAAGCTTTTTACACACACTCTCTCTCCCACTAACTGCTTGCAAATATATATATATATATATATATATATATATATATATATATATATATATATATATATATATATATATATATATATATATGTATATATATATACAGCTTTTGTTGTTTAGTTTTTTAGATGATCATTCTATCTTGTGTTTGTAGTTTCAAGTATTTCATCACTTACTGTTTCATATAACACTTGCATTCTTCTGCTTTAATGGGGGTTTGTAAATCATGATGTCTTGTTTATGTTAATTTGAATATTAAGCAGCAATATTTTGAGGTCATTAAACTTTGGGTTTAATTTATTTTGTTACAATCTCATATTGTCTTAAAGTAGCAAATATTTCATTTTGATTTTATGTTCACTTTTCTGGAAGCCAGATCTGCAAAAGTTCATTTGTATAGTTTTGTTTGGTTGGCTATTGTGGAGGCACATTAATCATTTGGAAAATACTCTTTTATTGTCTCTGTACTTTTGTTGTGGTTCATGCTTATCTTCCTTGAAAATTAATCATTTTGTTAATTAGAGGAATTGTTAATCTAGGTCAACTCTTGTGGATTTGGAGTGAAGGATTAAATTAAAATGTATGTGGGAAATAGACTTGCCTTTGTTGTTGATTAAATTATTATCCCCTTTATTAGTTTCCACATTATGGATTTGTGCTCACGACCATCATACCAATTCCTGGATTTGAATTTACACATTCATATTTTATGGATATAGTTACATGCATGTTGAAATTTATATATGTCATGTTTGTTATTTTAATTTAATATAAAGATTTGGGTGATATGAAAATGGTGTTAGATATGTAAATAATTGATATGTATGTAAATGCCCCTAAATATGATTTTGTGCTAAATTTTGTGGTATAATGTGTGTGCATTTGTATGTCATTGTATATCTTTATTTCTTTATCTTTGTTCTTATTCTTCGACACATTCATATCTTGGCAATTGAAGATTCTTGGTTGAAGGTGCTAAGAAAAAAATTATCTATTTAGGCAATTTTTGTTAGTGGCTACTGAAATTATGGCCAAATTTTTTATTAGAACTTAATCTTAGCTCTAAAATGAGTATTGTTGCATATATTTGTTTGTTGGAAACTTGAATATGTTCCAATCTTGATTAGTCTGTATTTATTGCTTATGAGGATATGTAATTAATAATTATAAATAAGTGGCTTATATATTTTAACTTTGAATCATCTTGTCATACTTTCAGATTGCATTGCTTATTTTGGAGAATGGAATTCAAAGTTTGCTTGGAACATACTTGGATTTTCTGATATTTTTAATACTTTTCAGATGCTTATTGCTACTGCCTTGTACTGGAAAGATCATCTTTTTGATTTTTTTAGATTAGCAATATAATTATCTCAAAATAGCTGACTTGTCAGAACTTTTCCTATCAGGCCTAGTGTTCCAATGCATGGTACTATCTCTAGAATATTTTCTACAGTTTTGAATTCTATGAGATTTCCAGGATGTAATATCATTTTGGTTGGTTCATTTAGGATTTTATAAATGGATATATGAGATGATTTTTAGAGGATGGATTATGAAGAGATAACTGCTACATTTTGATCATGTTATCATTTTTTGAGAAATGTTGTAGGGAGCGCTTGTGTTGGTGAACCCAACATGGAGCAAAGTTATAGGCATGCCCTTGTCCTGTATAAGTTGCACTGGTATGATCTTGAACCTGCAATACATGATAACTGTTAATTGACCCTTGAACGAATACTGCTGAACTGATCTGAATTAGAAGATATGCATACATTTTGAACTACCTTATTCTTGGGAATAATTTCTGATGAAATCTAAATGCTATTTTAGTCTATTCTTATTTCTTTATAATCAATTGCGTCCAATTTCTTGTTGATGCAGTTGGAATTGTTGTTGAATATTTAGGTTCTATGCTTGAAGCCTGTATAAGGATTTTCTTTTTTTGGCTTGCTATGTATTTCTTTGATAAATTTTTTCCTGGACTTTCTTATTCTTTGGACACATTTAATGTTTCATTTGGAAAATTCATAATTTTTGTGGTGATATAATGGCGCTAATCTGAGAGGACAGTTCCTTTTAAGGTTTTTCAGCTATGCTGTATTTTCCCTGCAATTGATTTGAAAATTTTGTTTTATTTTACTATACAGATCTTATTATAACACTTCTATTGCATGTGTGAGTTGCAGCCAAACTTCTTGTCATGCTATTTTTCCCGTGAAAATAATATAAGACAAGTATGAATGGCCAATTGTTCGTTGATATTCAAACGTACCTTAGTGAAGATTTACAGTGCCTTTGTCACTGCAAGGGGCAGGAATTATAGTCTTTTCATTGCACTTCTAAATATATTCTTAAAATTCTGTAAATTGTTTAACTAGCACATATTTCGTTTATAAACCTTCACAATTTTTTTTCTTATAATAAGTGCATGCTTCTTGTTTAGTATTTGCAATGCTTTCTTTTTTTCTTGCTGTGGCATGCTATATGGTTTTTGCCTTCATATTATTCTGCCGTGAAACTATTATCAAGTAGTTGATTTCTCTGGCCCTCTTCATGCTTTACTTATTTTTCTCACATCATTTTTTAATTTACATACATATTATGTATTTATATATCTAACACCTAACCTTCAATTTTTACATATATAACTTCTCAATCTTCAATGTCACATCAAAAATATTATCATCATTCATTTTTTAAAAGTCAAATACACTTTTTTAAGCATAGAAAAATGTTAGATAAGTAAATATCTAATTTTAGGTATTAGATTTGTAAATACATAAGAATTGTGTGGTATATATATGTAAATCTTCCTTTTTTTATTTTTTTGGTGAAGACATAAATATTATCCAATATAGAATTAAATGAGAATATGATGCTTAATAATGCTAGTGGAGAAAAAGGATTCATATAGCTAATCCCACGAATGGGATAAAGGCTTGTTGTTTTATAAATATTACCTAATATTACTTACATTTGTCTTTTTTGACAGAACACCTTGTTATATTTTAAAAATACCTATTTGACTTTTGTTATTTGCATGAACTCCGCATAAACTGATTGTCATTCTTAGAACACCTTGTTATATTTTAAAAATACCTATTTGACTTTTGTTATTTTCATGAACTCCGCATAAACTGATAGTCGTTCTTAATAAGTTTTATGTGAGCGATGAGCAATGTGTTTTCTCAATTTTTTTATTTTTTATGGTAGAGATGCTTGCGGATGTCATTAACATAGGTGTCCTTAAATACTCTGCTGTTTTTTCTCACCTCCTCCTGCAGCTGCGAATGATGTGCGGAGGGCAAGATTATGCATTGTTTTTATCACTGCAATTATCTTGATTTCCACTCATGCAGGTGAACGTTAATAAGACAGCTTAAGTAGAACTTTGAATTTTTTGATTTTAGTAGTGGATTAAAATTTAGAATTGTTTTACTCTGATTCTAATGTCTTATATATACTATTCTACCTCTATTTTTTCTATACTGTGATACAAAACTTGCAAGAATTCTTAATTGATACATTTACAATCTCCTTCAATTTTTTGTTCATTCGCTATATGTTCTGTGCCCTCCCATTGTTGGATGATGACATGATGTTGCTTGTGTGTGTGTGTGTGTGTTTTATTTTAACTCTTTAAGTAATCAGGTATCCAATTAAGATATCTGCGATATGATTTTACTGGAGAAAAACTTAAATTTTATGTTGCCAGTGGCACTATATTGTTTCTGTTAGATATGTTTGTTTAGGCTGTGCATTTTTTTTCTACTAGTCCACATAATTTAGGACTTCGGAGAGGATGGCATCAGCTGTACCTTGGGAGTAATCATCTAATGCGGTAAGTGGGTTTTATTTCTCTTTCTTGATTGGATGCTTAAAATGTTTGTAGTTTGGAACTGTAATCACTTACATTGCCATTAACAATATTCTTCTGTTGCCAACTTGCCATTTCATTATTATTCCAGTGCTTGTTCTTATCCAGTAACTGCCTCTTTATTTCATTTATCCAGTAATAACCCTCCTTAGTTCCTGCCATTTACTTTCAAAAGTTGATTTATACAATGAAATCGATTTTGCAGAATCGTCCTAGGAATCAACAAACTCCCGGAGGTTATCGTCCTCCTCGACCCCCAACTAGCTGGACTCCACCTGGAGCACCACCCATGCAGCAACCTGTTTACGGATACATGCAACCTGGAGCATATCCTGGTCAACCCCCACAATATAACATGTCTCAGCCACCTTATGGTGGTTATCTCCCTCCCACTTCAACTGGTTGGGATCAATCATCTAATCCAGCAGCCCAGCAAGCTGCCCAAGTAACTGGATATGATTACTATAACCAACAACAGCCACAACAGCAACAACAGCCTATTGGTGAATCTTCTGCCCAGACAGATAGCAACAGCTACAACTATGGCCAGATGCCTCCCACTTACACTGCCCCTGGATCGTACGGTGATTCCAACTATTCCCATGCTGCTGCCGGCAATCAGCAAGGTTATGGACAGGCGACTAGTTATGCTCAGCCAGGATCCCAGGCTGGATACACTCAGCCTGTTTCAGGCATCCAGACCGGATATGCTCAGCAAGGTTATGGTTCTGGATCTGCTTATAGTAATACTGTTGGCTCAGCTCAAGATGGTACTGGTCAAGGTGCTACTCAACAAACTCTGCCGCCTGGTCAGTCCTCTACTTCGCAGCAAGGATATGGTGCCCAACAGCCTGGGTATGGAAGCCAACCAGCCACACAGTCTGGATACTTGCAGGCAGCATTGCCGGGTCAACCTGGGTATGGACAATCTCCTCAGGGGCAGAAATTATCTCCAGCTCAGGCAGTTTATGGTCAAGGTCAGCAACCTGTGACCACTTCTCAGGTTGGTTATGGTCAGACTACACAAGCTTATGGCCAGTCCGCTCAGGGTTATTCTCAGACTGCACCAGCATCGGGATATGCTCAACCGGCAGGCTATGGGCAGTCTTATGTTCAGCAGCAGCAGTCATATAATGATTCTTATGCTGGTCCTTATGCGCAGCCTTCGTATTCGAGTGATGCCACACATGGGTCTTATGAAGCGCCTTCATCAGCTCAGGGCACTCCAAGTGGCGTGACAAAAGCTTCGCCGCAAAGTTGACTGAGTGGAGTCATCAAGGTGCTTTCTCAACTTTTTTAAGTGTTTGGTTTGGATCATATTCTATGGTTTATTTTGCAGGAACTTGGCACATTTTGGTAATAGAATATTGTTATTTGAATAAGCGTTAGGTTTTGAAATTCATTTTACTGTTTAAATTTACTTTCTCTGTTGTAGTAGTTCCATCTTAAGTAAAGTTCTACTGGAATATCCCGTGGTGTTTTGTGTTCATGTTGTTTTCTGATGTGGCAATTTTGTCTTGGTTAAGCATTTTTAATGTGGTTGCAATCTAAGATACAAGTTCAAATATGTATATGTTCAATGAAGCACGGATATCAATATGAGGCACTAAAATGGCACTAATATGTGTTAGTTTTTAGTGATGATAGGTCAAAATATGAATGCACATCATAAGTCAAGTCTAGGAAACTGTAGGTGCAAAAACCTTGAAAATTTTGACGATGAAAAAGAGGGGTGTGAGAAGATATAAGAAGAAATAGTAAAGAAGATTAGGCTATGTATATATTACAAAATCTAATATTGGATTTGTTTGAGATAATCTATTTATTATGATTGTTGAGCTATGAATATAATGTAACTTTAAAATTCATAGCATCTTTTAACCTAGTTTTATGTGATACTATTTAAAAAATGCGCATATTGAATTTTTTGTAATAGGTGAGAAATATATATTTTTTGGAGTCATAGCTTTCTTTGCTTATGGTTAGGAGCATAAACAAGTTAAATTTGAGAGAGAGCTCATTGTCTATTCATGCGTGACTTCTTTGACAATTTGTTTATTCAAAATTGTTCAATAATATGATGCTTGATTAGTATTAATTATAATACGCTTGTTTGACACGTTTAGGACTGAATTTACTCAAAATTTTAAGAAAATTAATATTTTTTTATTAATAAATCATACACATAAGTGATGGTATAAGAAGTCATAAATTGTAGAAAAAGAAGAAATGGCTAGAAATATTAGTTTGTTTATTTTTTTAATGAGTATTTATACGTAGAATTGTTTACAGGATAAATGAAAATAATTAATTATAGTAACTCAAAAAATCATAGTTTGCTTTCGTTTGCTATTTCGCTCGTTGTATGAACCATAGATTGATGCCATGGGAGCTGTTTGTGTCCTTTTTTTCCTTCTTGCACATGGAGCTGTGGGAGACGAACTTCTTATTTAGCTATAATAGATTTATGGTCTTTTTTTCTTCTTCTAGCAGACTCATTGATATTTACTTTGTCTTTCAACACCTTAAATTGAATGGTATAGATTTAAGTTTGCATAAATATTTTTTGAATACGGAGTTGTAAATTCGTTTGGTGAATATGTTGGCAAACTGATTTTTTGTTGAGACTTATGAAGTGCAAATTAACACACTGTGATTTTTTTATGACAATACATCCAATTCTACATATTTGATTTGATCATATTAGATTGGATTGTGAGCGATGATGATGACATATACTATATCGATAAATCTTCATAGACTTACCATTTGATTTATAAAATTTTTAAAATAATTTTAATCCATATTAGTTTATGAATATCTTGAGCAGTTACTTTGAATTTAGATTCAACATTCTATCTTGAGATGGAATGTATGTTCTCCATACTATAAATTTTAATCCCATGTGTACAATCCTTAAGCAGATTTTCTATCCTTTGATGATTTCGTATAGTTAGGTTTATTGTAACCTTCAAATTGTAACGTGTCATGTTTTATGTGGAGAATACCTCTTTCAACATTTTATTTTAGATACATGAGAATTTATGAGCAATTTAAAGGTGGGAATTTTTTTTTCCCGGCTTGTGTGTATATTGACTTTTGTGACTTGTTGCAAATGTGTTATCAAGACGGGTGTGAGATAGATCAGTTTTTTAGCTAAATTTTGCTATTATCTAACTTCCACTTTTACTCCATGTGTCTAATATTTAGCTTTTTCGGTTGGAATTTTATGACTTACAATCACTGATTTTTTTGTTTTATTCACTAGATCTATAATATATTTATTGAGATTATTTTTTTTTGGTCCGACTAAGCAACTTTTATATTTAGAAAGTATTTGGGTTTGTCAAGTTTTTTTATTTCAAATTCTTTGTCGATTTTTTTTTGACCCTATCTATAATTATCATCATTTGTAATTATTATATTATGAATATCACAATATGTGTAATGACAATTTAGATCTTTCTATCAGTGGAGTTTTTTATGGAGTTATTTAAATATTGTTTCAGATATAGTTTTTAAAAATGTGTCAAATCATCCTATTGATGATTGTTTATGATCGTATAGTATTTTTTTAATCTACATATTTTTGGTGTTGTCAAATCTTAATAAGGTGTCCATATAAACTTCAAGAACTCTGAGAAATCATGTTCATTTCTTCTTTAATGGCATTTTTTCCATTTCTTATTTTATAGCACCACAAATAAGGTTTGTGAAATTTTAATGAAATTGCTGCAAATGTTTGTTAGAGATACTTGGTGTAGGAGAAATTTCTAGAAGGATGCATATTGGGTTATAAGATAAAATGGATAATGTGTGGTAATGAGCTGATCTTTGTTACTTAATGATAATTTCTAGTCTCTAGCTTGCTTGAGATTTTGGCTGAGTTTTGTCCTCATTGTATAGATTTAAAAAGATTTAGGATTTGTTTAGGGCAGTTGTAGTTGTCTGAAAAAATAATGGTGGAGCTACTGTAGAAAAAGTTGTTGTCTAAATTATGGTGGGTATTATAATTTTTTATTAGTTTAAAAAAATCATATCATAATATCATAATTTTTTGGTAGTCACTCTATCAAATCAGATTGAAAAACACAAATTTCTCACCAGAGCTTCAAAACACAGCCAAAATACAGTTTTTAAAACACCACATGCGGTGCATTTCAGACCGCACGATAGGCCGGAAGCTATCTTGAATGCACAACCTTAGTGACAATAATTTACTTAAGATGTCATTGGATAAGATAGTATTTTAATCAAACTTATCTTTTAGTTGGTTGTTCTATTCCTGAAGATAAATTTGAGTGAATAAATTCTATTTTATTTTATTTTTATCAATGATGACATGTTTTGAAATGAGGAAATTTTTAGCGGTTGATGGTAACATTTATAACTTTTTTAGTAGCATGATACTCTAAAAGGACAAAGTTTGGCCCAATGTTTTCTAGATGTGAACATATGCAACACAACCAAAGATTTTTGTGGAAGGAAGGAAGCTTTGAGAAAAAATTAATTTTGTGAAAGATTTCAACAAGATGGTTCAGGGGACATTGGAAATCAATCACTTTGAAGGTGTTCTATTGATTAGATATGTGAACTTAATGATATCTTGTTTTTTCCAATATTTTTTGGTAGTTTGATTTTAAAATCGAAGAGTCTTGGTGATTTTCAAAAGATGTAGATATTTCTTTTTTTGTCATCCTATTTTGTTGGGGGTGTCAGGACATGAGGATTGATGAACAATATCTTCTTTATTAAGAAAAAGGAGATAAAATATAAAAATAGTTTGAAGTTTCATAATACTAGGATTAAATTGATTTTTAATTATATTAATGAAGATATGAAGGATAAAATTGATATCAGATTTTTATTCAATGAGATATATCAATATTATCTTAGTGTAATAATCAATAAACGTGGTGAATCTTATATTTCCACTTGCATTAAAGGATTTTTAATGCTACCTAATTATAAGAGTAAGTTAACATAAAATCATTAGATGATCAAATGTTTTGCAATTTCGCAAGCCTCATAGTGAAAATTTATAGAGTTAACTTTCATAAAAAGAGAACAAAATATAATTGTAGGGTTTGGAAGAGACATGCCTTAACTTATAATGATGATCCCATGATTTCTATATTTAGGGTGAATATAAAGGACATTATAAGTGAATTTTATCTTCAATAAGGTTGAACTCATTCTTTTATATTGCTTTCCCAGTTATTTTTCTTAGTGAGGTCTGAAATACATAATGATTAGTGAAAAATTACCTCGCAGTTGTGGTCTTCAGTGATTTTATGAATAGATAGAAGATTTAATATAAGATGAGGAATATATGGTGCATTGTCGAGGGTAAATGTGCACGAAATGCGAATATTCTCTCAACATGCAATAATTGTTAGTGAGTTTTATTTATTTATTTATTATTAATGGTGCAAGTTTTTAGGTTTAAGAAAGATTGGTGAGGTTTGTCATGTGAGAAGAATTATTTGAGGCATTTAAACCACAGGAGTTGTGGAAATTTTTAAGCTTGTTGATTTCTTTTTAGTTGAGCCTATTAGGTTCCACAATATGAGCTTGCCTTTTTTATTTGCCTTCTTGTTTCTATTATACCTTTGAGATTTCAAGTGAAATTTTTAGCAATTTTTATTTATTGTGATGTGATCATGTAGAATTTGAATTATATGTTGCTTTTGGGGAAAGATTTCTGTCTATCTTTATGAAGAGTCAGTGATAAAAGTATTTTTCCTTGAGGTTATGAGGTCATCGTGATAGATATATTAGAGATAGGGTTATTAAGAATTATTGGACATCTTTCTACTTCGATTTACATGAGCGAAGATACTCGTGTTAGGATGATGGATTTTCTTAGCTTAAGATTCGAATGTGTTCTTCCATCAAATATTCTATTTTTCTCGGATATTTAGGTTCAAATACTCATGAATTTCTTGTTCTCATTTGCTTCATATAATTAAGAAAACATTAATTTTTTTTAAGGTTTTTCAAGATGATCAATTTTTTCTTCTTTTTTTTTTGTTTTAAATGATCTAATCAATTTATGATCACTTAAAATAGTTTTTCTTTTAAGTGATAAGAGATTTGTAATTGTTGGAGTTTTTTTATCTTATTTTTACCTTTGATTGTTGGCTCTTTGGAAGGGTTGTTGAGGAAATGTTTTGATGAGATGAATAGAAGAGAGGAAGAGTAAATTGTAATTTGTTCATTTCACCAATAGGTTATTTAGACATAGAATTATTTAGATAGCAAAAGAGCACAATTTTAAAAAATATTATTTGATTTTATCTACTTTTGCCACTTATATGGGTTTGTTGCTAATTGATGTCAAGGTGATGATGTGGCCTTCATTCTTTTTCAAGAGAGTTATTTCTTTCTTTAGACAATGGATCTGTAAGCCATAAAAAGCATAAAACTTGTATATCTGACTTTCTAAGAGAATATATAACCCTAAACTCTAAAAAAATTAATTCATCTAATCAAAATAAAAAGAAAATATGAACAAAAAAATTTACAAATGCCCAAAAAAAGAAAAAGGATATTTGCATGCATAGCAAACAGTTCTGGTATATAAAATATGATTTTTATAAATACAATAATTTTATGGTTTTTTATTTTTAAAAAATTAATAATGATGTCACTTTTTGTGATATTAAAAATTTATATTACTTAATAAGAAATTTTAAGTATCAAACATCAAATCATATAAAATTATGTGTTGGCTATCAAAACTCCATACAAATTTCAAAATGCTGCATATAATTCTTTGAAATCTCAGGCTATATGTTTCTGTTTTTTTTTTTAAAGTTATAATTATGAAATAATAATCAATTAATTTTCTATTTTAAAATTCTATGACAATAATATTGTAGCATATTAAACTCTAACAGTAATGTGAAAGATCGCAAAACTAATGCAAATAGATTAGGATTTAACATAACTATTACGAGCACTCTAAATTAATTTTTTATAAAATAATATAAAGCAATATCTTATTTATATAATTAATTTTTTTTTCCACAGAAGCATCAAAATAAGTATTGCTGAATAATCCTACAATTCCTTGAAAAGCTGGAGAAGGGAAAAATAATAAAAAACTTTTAACATAGTTGAAATAATTTTAATATTGTAAATCAAGTATTATATAAGATGTGCTTCCCTATGACTAGAAAAAGGCTTTAATATAATGCAATATATATAAACTCAAAATGATAAGAAGTAAAATAATAATAAATTATTTGATATAAAAAATAAGTTATAAATTTAAAAGATTTTAACAATTGTGTACTTAAATTATTAAATTTTAATAAATTTTATGTATATTTTATAAAAATATTTAATAAACGAGCAGACTCGCGAGCTAATGAGTCAAGTCGAGATTGATTTAAGCTTGACTTGTTAGCTCATCAAGCTTTATTTATGAGCCATTTATCGAGTTGAGTTTAAGCTGATTTGACTCACTTATACTCTTAATCTAAATCATTCTTTATAAGAATCTTGTAATCATTATTATTTACTTGGGCATGAGAATTCATATTATGGATGTGTTAAAAGTAGTGATTAGTCCAAATGATTGTATCAAAATAATTTTTTAATAATAAAAATAGTTTTTTTGCTTAAAAATAGTTATATTGAAAATTATATTTCAATTAATAAGTTTAATATCATTTATTTTTTTGCTTCGTTGAAGGAGATAATACTATTTTAAAATAAAATTATAATTTAATGATCGCTTACTTTATGGTGGAACTAACGGTCATTAAATTTTATCTTTTAAGAGAATGATATTGAAAATTGAAGGGATTGTTATAAATTTTTTAAAATATTATTAACTTATTTGATTTATAATATTAAAATATGGAATAAATTTATCATATTTACATTAAAAGCATTAATTTATAAAATAATTTATTTTTTATTTTGTTAAATATTGATCTCACCGCATGGAGAAGAATAACATTGCTCAGCATTTGTTTTTATTATTTTTTTTTATTTACATACATATCACATAATTTTTATATATTTA
The DNA here is from genome assembly GCA_021442155.1 of Cymbidium sinense. Classification (NCBI taxonomy): domain Eukaryota; kingdom Viridiplantae; phylum Streptophyta; class Magnoliopsida; order Asparagales; family Orchidaceae; genus Cymbidium; species Cymbidium sinense. Next base: position 7,783,871 of record CM038224.1, on the reverse strand, counting down.
TTAATTTAATACTTCAAATTTTATATTTACATCTATTATATTTTGATGTCATGTTCATATTAAAATATATTAATATATAAGAATTATATAATATCTAGAAAATTCTTTAAGAGTTTTACAAATCAACCATTTAATATATCTCTATATATATAATTTAACCATCTTTTTTTTAACTTTAAGATTTTTTTTTTTTTTTTTTTTTGCATATACCATTATCAAATTATTGAGAATTTTATAAAAATAAAAAATATGAGTTAAATTTTATTATTAATTTTAATATTTAAATCTCAATTTAAAAAATTAAAAATTAAAAATGCAAGAATGAATAATCTTAATAGATCCATGCGAAACAAAAGGCTGGTGCATCACTAGAGCAAACATAAAGGGCAAATTTCTAGAAAATAATCCATCTGGTTCTTCCAAGTGTTTATTTTATTTTTGAAAGTGACCTGAGTTTTGGAAGCAACAATGTCTGGAGATCAAATCTGAAGCTTTTGAAATTGAATTATTATTATTATTATTTTGAATGATTTGTTCTCACATCCTGAAGCTTGATGGTGAACTAAACGCATAAACTTTATCTTAATTTGGATACTGGAACATGGTGCTCTGTCAAACCAAACTTATTTTAAGGAACTGGATATTTTCTCTACAGCTTCTTCTTACACAAATTTTAACCTCCAGGGCATCAATGGAGCTCGAGTGAAGAAGATATTGGACATCAGTTCAATCACCCTTAACAAGAACTTGGCTTCCTTGATTCTCATTTCTAGGCTCTTTTACAATGTCTTGGTTCCTAGAATTGCGTTAAATTCATTCTTTGCAAGTATTTTTTTTTGAACAGTTTTCTATGCTAACCCTATATTACTTTGCAAACATTTATGCACATTTTGTGAGTATTTCTTATCAACTTATGCCTATTTTTCTTTAAATGTATACTGTTCTCTTTCCTACTCTTTCGATCCGAACTTATCTATTTATGCACATTTTGTAAAATTAGTTGTAAAACTCTAAGGCTATTGCGAGAATTATAGACTTTTTCTATCTAAAAACAATAGAACGTCAGTTTTCTTATAGCTGCTACACTTTAGCTAATTCAATTATAAAAACATCTTTTTCATCGCAAAATTTTCTGAAAATAATAAGAAAGTTATAGTCAAACAAAATCCAGATGGGAGTTCATGAAATACACCTAATAAATCAACGGGTTATAGATTCATGAATAACTACGAAAGTAGTTTCCTTTCATTTCATCTCCTCATTCTCCTTCAATCCAAACAAATCCTTATCACTCATTTGAATTGCAATCTTGCTCTACAGGTGATAACTGGAGGCATCAGGATTGGAACACTAGCAATGACTAACTATAAGTCTTAAAAGGAGAAGGATTTCAAGCTTGTTGCTGATTTAATACATGTGGGAGTGCAGATGGCGGCTATCAGAATTAGAGACTGTGGGTCTATTTGGGGTAGCTGTAGTTTTCTAAAAAACTAGTTGTAAAATTGTCGAGGAAAGTAATTTTTTAAAAACCTGTTGTGAGTGTTATAAATATTTTATTTTTTAAAAAATTAAAATAATAATTTTCTGATAACTACCACACTTTAACGCTCTAATTCAAAAAATAATTTTTTCATCACAAATTTTTTTTAAAAAAAACAGTCAAAAAACTGATAGCCCAATGCAACTATGATTACTTAACATAAATTTTACATTCCTTAACATAAATTCCCACCATTCAACTACAGACTTCTGCTACAGTATGACCAATGAACCAATCTTATGAATATATACTTTAAATTCTTAACCTAATGTACCGAGAACCACTACTAGGTGTCAAGCACATAACTTGGCAAAAATATTGATAATATTATGTCTCCAAATAACAGTCGCCAATACAAAAGGTTTTCACAAGTAGTTGAATGTATAACATGTTCTGGCTTAATTTTTTCAATGCAGTAAAACATAAATAGGATGAAGGAGAAAATGTTACTGGATGGCGCTGGAGATATCTTCGGCGATTGTAGGATCAGTTGGTGGCAGTGACTTCTTTTCAAGGGACCTGGGAATGTCGAGATCATCCTGAGCACATCTTTGCTGCGGGTGTGAGAGAAGGATGCACATTTGGCGGAAAAGGACTCGAGATAGGCCCTGTCCGCTCTCAAATATGTAGCCTTCATACTCGCTTACGTGCTCAAGGGTGTCAACCAGTATATCATACACCTTCTGTGGGCAGTTTTCAGGACCTGGCTTGTCATGGAGATATATGACATCTAGAGTGAAAAGCTTCTGGTTGAGTGGCCATTGATGCTTAGGAGGAATTGTTGATCTGCAGTAGATGAGTACCTGGAGCAAGTATATGACTAACTTGATGTTAAAAGGTTGTTTAGTTCAATGAGTAATGAATAAATAAGGTATATGGATGCTGGTCTTGCAATTTAACAAATGAAGTATAATAGAAGCATAGTATGGAGTTGTATATGCTACAAGAAAAAAAAAATGGTTTTTAGTTGGTAAAATGGGGTAAGTTTTCTTTAAAAATGGATGTACCTTTAAAAAAAGGGGAACGGGGGCATAACATTGGTTTAGATAGCAATCTACAGTACAAGCAAGGGTGAATGTAAAATTTTTTGGGGCACTTACACAGCTTTTAATTCTTACAAATTTACCTATCTAAAACCTAACTTTAATATTTACATAAATAACACTTAAATATTTGATATCCATCAAAAATATCACTATCACTAGTTTTTTTAAAGTAAAATGTATCTTTTCATGTAAAGAAGTGTTATATATATAAATATCAAACTTTAGGTGTTATATATATATATATAAATGCATTATAATAAATCTTCCAAAAATTCTGGAATAAGAGAACTATAATAAAATCAATTTATCTTAAACAATATTTATATTCCACTAGTTTGGTTTCGAAAAGAAACGAAAATAAACGCAATATATCTGATTACTTTACTATTTTAGAATTTTACAATTTGAGTTTTATTTTTTTTGTTTAGTAAAATAAACGAATGTAAAGATTTTGAAGATTTTGAGCGCAGAAGGCCGGAGCGGTGGGCGGCCAAAGATTACAACAATGGGCGTGGCGTGTGAAGAAGGCGATGCGCCGACAAGGTAGTGACATGGTTTGGCGGTAGTGGCGGGTACGAGGGCGAAGACGCGGGCCGATGATGTAGTGGCGTCACGGCAGCAGTAGGCCGCTACCCAACACTTTATATTGGTCGCGTATTTAGAATTCGCCCAAATTTGGGTGAATTATAAATACACCAAAATATAACTATCTGGTGAATTCTAAATGCATTACATCACTTTGAAATTTTACTTTACATCATGCCAAATGCCAAAAAATCTAAAATCCCTGCATTTACTTTACTTTACTTTTGATTCCAACCAAACAGCCCTTACGTGAAAAAATAATAATAGGGAACTGGAAATGCCACCATTGGTCTCTCTAAGACTGCTACTTTTAAGTGTTTGTAAATTCTTCCTTTAAATGTCTTAATCCTATGTCCAAACAAAGAGGGGTTTAAGGACTCAGGGACTGACAAATTCACCCAATCGGCCAACTAAGTGGAGCACTATGTGTCTGCCAATGATTATAAGTCTTATGCCCGATTACTGTCCACATTCAGACTGTTTAGAAGAAATCACAAACAGAAGGGTAGCATTTGAAATACTGATTTGGCTATAAGTAAACAATAGCCATGTCTTTAATGTCTCCACGAGAGAATAACACAATGGAAACATCTACCTAAACGCTCGGTGGGAGAAAATGTCAGCCTGAAGTGTAGAACTATATTCATTTGTTGCCCTGAGCTAGATAAGCCCAAAGGATAAAGCATAGCACTATAGTTTAAATATCCTACTAACATGTGTATCGCGATTATGATGGAAGTCGGATGCTATTCCAAAGCAGGTCACGTCTGGTTGAAATGTGCTTTTTTTCCAAGACAGTGAGAATCCATAACTATTAGTCCATATTTGCAGGTTTGTGGAGGATGAAAGAGCAATATAGTTATATAGTTATGCACAGGAAAATAACTAGCAAGATAAGTATGTAAAATTTTCAAAGTTAAAATGCTTTATGCACTGCATAAAACAGCAATAAAATAATAGAAAAGACAAATATACATTGAAAGTTTTGATTTAATTTAAAAAGGGCCGCTTCAGTGATAGCTTTTGCCACTAATAACTTTGTTTCCAAGGAAAACATTGAGTTTGACCATATCGCTAATTCCTACATAATAGATGATAAAATGGAACTTATCGCTAATGGATCAAAGGAATAATATAAATGATGCTAGACCGTCTTATAATACTTTCTTTTAAATTTTCATTTTAAGGAGTATTTATCATATAATACTTGATTTTTCTTGTCATGAGTTGGATTATTCCAAATGGAGGAACAATATGTTTGCTAAACTACAGAAGGTTAATAACATATTTTACATCATAAAGTACTATTGTTCAAGCTACTTTTGATACGCATATCAAGATTACAATGAAACTTGACATCACAGTTGTTTTTCCAAATGGGAAGAATAGTTGAGATTTTCGTTTCTCAATGCAAGTGAACACAACATTTTATGGCCAACAAGTATGGAGTTATGGAAGAAAGAGAAAATATAGCCATGATGAAATTAACTGACAAGTAAACTGACGGAAAAAGTAAAAAACTGCTTAATGCAAGATGTAGGAGGGGGAAATATAAAAAGGAAATGCATAAATGAACAGATATTTTTTGTTTTTTTAAAGCATGATCAAATATTTATATCATTTTTCTTCAAATGGTGGCGACTTGGCAGTCAAGTTTTAAGCAAGCAATCATAGCTAGATGTTTTGGGGAAAAATCTTCATAGAAATAAAAATGGTGGTGGTTTAGCAAAGATATCACTAATTCACTCAAAGCTACTTTTGCAAACATCTCCACGCTACTACAAACCTTCTTCCCAATGGTCTCTATCCACACAGAAGTGCCTAATGAAATGAAGATGATAGGTACCTGGTATTTGATTTGGTGAACTGCAGAACTTTTCAGTCTTATTAATTTCATTATTTCAAATGTGTACAAACTTGCCTACTTTAAAATATCAGTAATTAAAATGAGATGTGAAGTCACCTTCCATCGATAAGGTAAGACCAATCAAAAGAAGAGCCATAGGAAAAAGATGGTTCCCTTATAACCAAAAAGTTAAAACAAGGGTATAGATATACAGATCAACCTATCTAGATAATGTTCTAATTGAAGTTAGACCATTAAAAGAAGAAACTGACTTTTGAATATTAAACAGTCCAAAGATTTGATATTAGGAGCAAGGTGCTACAAAATAGAGACCACAACAAGAAAGAAAACCGCAAAGCTGAAAACACTAACAAACATTGCTAGCAAAATGCAAAAGATTGCACGCAATCATACTAAATGGACACACACTAGCATAATAAAGAAGTTGGAAGTACCAGTTGAAAAAATATATATATTAGAAGCATAATTTCTGTATAGAAACTTGCCACTCTAAGAAGACGACCCTGTGCACGAGAATTCTTTGCTTCTTGGGTTGCAATTCTAAAAAGTTGAGTGAGATCTGCTGATTCATATGATGAGGTTGCTGCTGTAAGTGATTGGACTGCTGTCATTGCAGCTCCAACTTCATTGCTGAACTCCCTCCGAAGCTGTAGAACATAAAATAGTGCGATTTACATGTCAGAAAGAGAACATGAGTCTCAAACACCATGAAGTTTAAACTTATAGTAATTTTTAATAAATTATCTCGCAATATATGTAACAAAAAACTTCATGCAATAAACTATCACTTGTAAAGAACTGCTTGAGTTGTCTTCCTAGTACAAGCATAAGTGTCCATATATGAGCATGAGAAGAGAACAATTAAAACAATACAATAAAAGGGAACATCTTAAATAATGAGGTACTGTAACAATAATAAATAGTGCATATTTTTATCATAAATAGTTAGCCTATGTAATGATTTAGATATGCTAACATTCCTCAGCAAACTCAAAGTGGCATTGAAGAAGTCAACTTGAACCAAAATTTCAACAAGCTATTCATACTCAATAAGAGCTCAATCATGATTATTTGATTATGTAATTGAATAAGTTCAAACACTTTTATAAATACTTTGATGTTAATGAATAAATTTGAAGAACTAGTTGCTCGATTTAAATCACGATCTATTGTTTAAAGCTTGTAAATAAGCTCATTAAGAAGATTAATTAAGGCTCATATATTACTCGATATAAAAGGTCAATATATAAAATTATAACTAAAAATATATTTTAATTTTAAAAAATAATTAAAATCTAATTCAAACTTAAATTACTTTCTTTATCTAAAAACATATTAAAATTAAATATTAATAACTAAATAAATCTATATTTAGAATTAAATGAAAATTCAATTAGTTTAAAAAATTAATTTAAAAACTGATCACATATGTAATTGTTATCTATTTAATCTAAAAATTTCACATTCACCATTAATGCGAACAAACTTTCATGTTCACGCACATTATTTCAAATTAATCTAAAAATTCACAAAGCTCCTCCATGCCATCCCCACTATAGTTGTTATATGCATTTGGAGGTTTAACATAGTACTATTAAAATGAAAATAAAGAGCTCAATTCCATGAGCTTGTAATATGGGGCATGTAAATGGTTCAAATGATGGTAGGATTTTGTCGATAGTATTACTAGATGAGATTTAAATATTTTGTTTAAAATCTTGTTAAATTAAAACTTTAATTTTTAAGTTTGGTAAAGCTCAATAAGTTTAGCTAGATAAGAGCTTGTTTATGTTTTCAAACAAGCTAGTAGTTTAAAGCTCGATAATAACAAAATGATTTGAACTTGAGCCGAACTCAAACAAGCACGAACAAATATGAATTTAAATGAACCAAGCTTGAATACCATTACAAACCTAGTATAGTATTTATACAATCATACTACTAGATTTTCTAGTAGGAAACATAAAAATCTCAGAAGAATAATTACAATAATCTATGAATTGATGAGTAAGCGAAATAATAATTCCAAAATAATTACAATAGTTCATAGATTGATGCGTTGATAGCACTAATCTCACAAATTGATGAGGTGGCATGAAATGATTAAGTGGAGGGTTATTGTGCTTGGTGGAACATTGATGGAGGGAGAATTAATAGAGACAGAATTGATGGATAGATTTTTCTATATTTTTCATAAGCATAGAAGTTCATAAATGTGATTAATGATAAAACTCATACTATAAGTAAGAAGTCGACATCAGTGAGTATTGATTTGTTTTCATTAGATGACCTTTTTTTTTCTACCTAATCACACAATTTTTTTCCAGTTTAAAGTATAAGGAGTTCAAAAGATTTACACTTTCGAGGAACCAATGAATAGGATGTCATTTCAATTATATAACTTCTTGATGTTCCTTTCCATAATGATACCACAATAATTTAGAAGATCAAGATTTCACCTGAGAATTCTGAATTTCAGAAATGTAAGACCACTCTAGAAAATCTTAGATCTAAGAGTCCTATAGAAGTAAAATAAATAAATAAATGAGCAAATCAGGTCTTTTCCTAACCATTGCAAAAATTAAATTATCCTTCTGAGCGTCTAGTTGAGGAAGTAAGCTGTAGTGAATAGATAACCAACATAAAAATATAAGGGCCTTACTTATATCTCTATATTCAAATATATTTTAAAGTAAATAACTCTTCTAATAAATAGACACGAGAAAATGACCTCAAGTGAAAAGAATTGATTTATAAAAACATCAGAACTTGCCATATTGTCCTGCAACAACAATATTAGATTATTTCATAAAAATTCCTACAGTTTTGACGATTTTGCTAACAAAAGCTTATAAAAATCTAATTGCAATATTATATTTCATGTTATTCAAACTCAAGGTTTATAGTGGTATCCCTTTTTAAAAACTTCAGAAGTGCCAAGAATTGCAAATATAGAGAATTAACTTAACAAATCAGATTGAACGACCAACAAAAAATCCAAAATTTGCATCTGAAACCCACTAAAATCTCTAATTACCATGTACGTAAGATGCACATCAGATTTTTTTTCATATTAGGTGTAGCCTTAAACAAGAGCGATTCGAGATTTATGTGAAATTTAAAAAAAGTTGAGCAATTGAAAACATAAAACCTCCAACATTTCTAGGAAAAAAACCATTTTGGGAGGGTGCCTATTCCAGTTGATTAATGCAAATTCCTTAGCTTCAAAGACGAACCTAAATCAAAAAACGCCATCCACCCATCAATTAATGGATGTGTATAGCTTCCAACATGACATAGGTATTGATTAACGATGGAAAACTATTCTAATAAAGTTTTTATTTATCATGAGAAGGCATGTGTTTAACACAACAATTGATTTAGTGTGCAACTAGTAATAGAAAATGTGTCAAAGCTATGCTTAAATTAAGAAAAAAATAAGAATGATGGACTGTTGACTGGCATTGGAAGTAGCTGTGATTGTAGAGTGACTAAAGAGATTTTGATTACAATAAAGTTATATTAAGTATCATCAGTAAATTCATGTCCTTTATTATCTATGAAGACGCTAATAAAATAATCAAAGTGATACCTTAGTGCATGCAATTTGTGGATGACATATCCTTATCGATGAAACATCTACTTAAATAAGTGGAAAGTTAGACCAATGGAAAAAAATATATTTTGAAAAAAAACAAAATAGAATTAACATGATAAATATTGCATATATAATAATCAAATTTAGTGGGTGTGATATTAACTTTTTTAACTAATATTATTCAAAGTGATACTTAGCTGTGATAGGTTTAACACAAAATAATATGCCTATTGATGAAAATATTACATCTAAAAAATCAAATTGAGTAGCTAAGTGAAAAAGTGCCACAAAAGTATTGGGAGATAAGAAGATATCATGGAGACTTGAAAATTTTATAAAACTGTAAATAGGTCAGTTATGTTGTATGGATCAGGATGTTTGATGCAATCGGTTACAAGGAGCAAAAAACAGAAAATGGAAAAACCAGAAAGAACGTTCACTATATTCCACTAATTGATAACTGTCAAAAAGGTGTCCTCCATCACACTACTATGTATATATAGTACCTAGTGAAAATAAAATAAGAGATGAAGAAAACTTATGTACTAATTAGAGGTTTAATACTAAATATTAATTATAGTTATAATGTGAACTAAGATTAATAGCAGCATCAGGTCCCTTCCACTTCTTTCGAACTCGAGTCGAGTTCAAAAAGTTGTGTTGGTGCTTCATCAGGAGGATGATACTTGTAAAGATCTGAAACATTGAAAGTAGATGAAAAATTCAGATTAGGTGGTAGCGAGACAATATATGCGTTCTCATTAATTTGTTTTGCAATTGAGAAGGGACCCATTTTTCATGGTTGCAGTTTGGACGAAGTCCCCAAGGAAACCTTTATTTGCGTACTCGAATCATGACTAATTCTCCAATATCAAATGTTTTTGATCTCCATCGTTGGTCTGTTGCCTTCTTGTATTTAGCATTAGAAGCTTTGAGTCTATTCTTAACTTCAGTAAGCATTGAATCAAAATTTTCAACCCATTGTGCCACTTGGAAGTTGGCTAGTTTTGGAAGAACAGCGAGATCAACCACATGATTTGGTGGCTTAGTGTAAGCAATGTTGAATGGAGAGAGGCCAGTTGATCGGTTAACTATAGAATTGAAAGCGAATTCCGCTTGTCCTACTAGCATGTAATCCTATCGTTTAAGATTATGCCCAGAAAGACAAGGAGGCATATTGCCCAAAGTACAACAACAACAACAACAACAAGCCTTAATCCCACTAGGTGGGGTCGGCTACATGAATCCTTCGTCTCCATTGTGTCCTATTATGTGTCAAATTCTCATTTAAATCAAGTATCATTTTTTATACATCTTAACCAAATCTTTTTAGGTCTACCTCTACCTTTCTTAACATAAGGCAAATCTAATGCATCTACTCTTAATCGGATCGACGCCGACGCTTTATGTGGCCAAACCATCTAAGGCATTCTCCCTAATCTTATCTACCACTGAGCTACTCCAACTTTTCCGAATATCATTTTTGCATTCTATCTATAAGAGTGAAGCCACTCATCCACCTAAGCATCCTCATCTCGTAACACTTAACTCTTTATGCTTCTTTATTGGCCAACATTCTCGCACCATAAGTCACGCATCTTACCACCATCTTATAAAATTTTCCTTAAGTTTAAGTGGAACTTTTCTATCACATAATAGGTCGATGCATTCCTCCACTTCAACCATCCAACTTGAATTCTACTAATCATCTCCATCTATTTCACCATCATTTTGAACAATAGAGCCTAAATATCAAACGCCACTCTTATTAATGACTTGTTCACCTAATGTCACAACACTATCACTAACTTCTACAACTAAAATTACACTCCATATATTTAGTTTTAGATCTACTTAAACTAAAACCTTTAGACTCTAGAGTTGACCTCCATAATTCAAGTTTGTTGGACTCATCTCTGATCTTATCAGCAAGAAGAATGTCATCGACAAAAGCATACAAGGTGCATCTTCTTGTAAATGCTGTAAGAACATCCATAACTAAAGTAAAAGATAAGGGCTTAAAGGCGATCCTTGATGTAATCCAAGAAATAGGAAAATATTTTGTCAATCCTCCTTGTGTTTGGACACAAGTACGACTAGTATACATATCCTTAATGACTTGAATATAACCAATATTAACTCTTTCGTTCTAGAACTCTCAAAGAACATCTCTTGAAACTTTATCATAAGCTTTCTCTAAATCAATAAATATCATATGTAGATCCTCCTTACTTTCTCTATGCTTCTCCATCAAACCCTTAACAAATGTATAGCATCCATAGTAGATCTACGGCATAAAACCAAAGCGATTGTGAGAAACTTATCACATCGTAACTTATGCTCAATTACTCTCTCCCATAATTTTAATGTATGGCACATTAACTTAATTCTCATAATTTGCACACTCTTGTGCATCACCTTTATTCTTAAATATAAGAACCAACAAACTCTTTCTCCACTCATCACATCTTTTAGTCTTTAAAATGACATTAAAAGATTTGTAAGCCAATAAATTCCTTGATCTCTAAACATTTCACACTTATTGGAATATTATCGGTCTCTTTCCACATTTCATTTTCTTTAAAGCTTTTACTTTATTACTAATCGACGATAAAATGAAATTCTATTTTTGTTTAGGTATTAAGGTTCTTTAAAATCAATCGTCTTTCATTCCTTGAAAAGTTTATCAAAATCATCCACCTATTTTCAATATCCTTTTCTAAAAAAAAATATTTTATTATTTTCATCAATCTCACTTGAGATATCTTTACTTCTTATCTCTTTGGTTGGTAACTTATACATACATCTTTCACCTTGGTATGTCATTGTATAAATCACTAAAATTTAAATTTTTTCGTCATATATTCTTTCTTAGAATCTCTACGGTACTTTATATCTTTCCCAATTCTCAGTTTTACATCTAAACCAAGTTTTATAACAATCTCTTATTTTTTATCTTTTTTTTTGATCACCACCAACCTATGCTTAATTTCAATTCTTTTTTTCCCATAATGTTAGGCAATGAACATCCCAAATTCTGTAGCTTCTTAAAATATTTTTATTTGTGTTCTTTAAGTGTCTAATCCCAATTAGAGACAATAATTTGGTTTATTTTTTTTCTCTTCTTTTTAAATCTAAAATCTAAAATATGTCGATGTTGGATCTTAGATTTTCACTTGGAATGGCTTACAATCTTTCTGATCTAAAGCGATCCATTTTTCTTATCGAGAAAATAATCAATCACGTGTTTTCTTAGATCCATTTTATAAGTAATAATATGTTTCGTCTCTTTTCTTAAATAAAGTGTTAGCATTATAAAATCGTAAAATTTAAGCAATCTAATATAGTCTACCTTCTTCATTAACTCCAAATATATCCAATGAATCTTTAAAATCTTACCACTCTAGATGTCATTTAAATCTTCCAATAAATACTTTTTCTTGAGGTATCTTTTGTATTAATCTATCCCAATTCATTCCAAAATTTTTCTCTTATCTCCAAACCTACTTGAGGGTATAGGCACTTATAATTGATAATCTTAGTATCAATGATAATCTTTAAAATTATAATTATCTCCACATCTATTAATATTTATAACATTATCCTTCAAACTTTTATCTATAATCACACTTACACCATTTCTAGTTCAACTTTTATCTGAATACCAAAGTTTAAAACCTATAAATCTCCAAAGTACGGTTAACAAATTTTGTTTGGACATCTCTTCGAGGGTGATAGGCTGAGCTAAGTCTTAATTCCGTGTGAAACCTCTTCCATAATTCTCGCCAAAAGCAGCTAACAAATTTAACATCTCGGTCTGATGTAATACTTCGGGGTAATCCATGTAGCTGAACTATCTCCTTAAAAAATAATTTAGCTACGTTCACATCCAAAGCATCAAAAGTTTTTTTACATGCCAAAAAATATGCCATTTTGCTGAATTGATCGACGACCACCATAATAGAATCACACCCTCATGCAGTCCTTGGTAATCTCAGAACAAAGTCAATGCTAGCATCTTCCCAAATAGAATCAGGCACGGGTAGTGGAATGTATAAACCGGTGTTCTGTCCCGCTCCTTTAAATTTTTGACAAATGGTGCACCTTTCTACAAACCGACACACATCTCGACGTAATTTAGGCCAGAAAAACTTAGACTGCATTAGTTGTAGTGTTTTGTCCTTCCCAACATGCACAATTAAGCCTCCACCGTGACTTTCCTGAATGAGCTATTGGCGAAGTGAAGAGTATGGTATACATAGCTGGTTACATTTAAAAAAATATCCCTACTTGAGTGAGTAATCATTAGTTGGAGAGCGTTTGATACATTGATTCCATGGAACAAAGAAGTCTTTGTCCTCGGCATACATCTATTGGAGAGATTCTAGTCCGGTGATCTTAGTTTGTAGATAAACTAGTAAGATAGCTCGACAACTTAAGGCCTCGGCTACCCTATTTTGCTTTCCAGTACAATGTTTCACCACAAAGCTTAACTTCTTAAGGAATATCACCCACCTAACATGCATCCGGTTGAGGATGCGTTGGGTTTTCAAAAACTGTAAAGGTTGATGATCGCTAATTAGAATGAACTCTTGATGCAATAAATAGTGTCCCCATTGCTTTAATGCTCTCACCACCACATATAATCCTTGTTCATATGTTAACCATTTTTGCCTAGAGTTACTTAGTTTCTCACTAAAAAACTTTATAGGCAGGTGATCCTGTATAAGCACTACTCCAATTCCCACAACGGAGGTATCCGTTTCGACTTGAAACAGTTTGTCAAAATCTAGAAGTGTAAGAACGGGGGCTGAGCTTATTGCCTTCTTTAAATGCATAAAGCTGCCTTGTTGATCGGAAGTCCAACTAAAGCTCTTACCCTTTAAACACTAAGTGATAGGGGCAACCATAAAGTTGAAATTTTTGATAAATCATCTATAGAAGTTGGCAAGGCTGTGAAAGCTGCATACCTCTGTTATGGATGTTGGTGTTGGCCAAGAGGTGATGGCTTCAATTTTCTTAAGATCAGCCTTTATTCCACTTTTTCCCACAACAAATCCTAGAAAGTGTACTTCACTGACAACAAACTCACACTTGGGTAAATTCAAATAAAGTTTGTTATCTCTTAAGATAGAGAAGACTAATTTGAGGTAGTGAAGGTGCTCATCAAACGAGATACTATTAACCAAAATGTCATCAAAATAAATGACACAAAATTAGCCAATAAACCTCATTCATTAATTGCATGAAGGTGCTTGGTGCATTGCAAAAGTTCGAATGGCATAACCTTCTATTCATACAAACCTTCCCTAGTCTTGAAGGTGGTCTTCCATTCGTCACCGGGACAAATGCAGATCTGGTGATATCCACTACGGAGATCTAGCTTGGAGAATATTGCCAAGTAGATCTTCAATTTGTGGCATAAGAAATCTGAATTTGACGGTGATTTTGTTGATGGCACGACTGCCCACACACATACGTCATGATCCGTCTTTCTTCGGCACGATCAATGCGGGAACCGCGCAAGGACTCAAACTATGTTAAATAAGCTATTTTCGTAGCAAATCATCAACAATATGTTGAAGTATCACCTGCTCCTTTGGGCTAAGTCGGTAATGGGGAAGGTTAGGTAGAGTTGTGCTAGGAATGAAGTCTACTTGATGTTGGATTGCACGTAAGGGTGGTAATTGATTTGGAAGTTCTTGAGGGGTGATATCTTCAAATTGAGTCAATAAGTTCTGTATAGTCAAGGGAAGTTCATGTTGACTGTGTTAAGCAGTTGTAACTAGAAGAGCAAATGCCTTCCTTTCAGTTTTGCAAGCTGAAAGCCATTGAGGTCTAGAGACACAGTCATATAAACAGATTTCTCAACTTCTCATTGTTTGTTGGGATGAGGTGTGGGAAGTAGCCTGATCTTCTTACCTTTCCATTCAAAGGAGTAGACATTAGCATGACAATCATACCACGCTCCCATATCAAATTGCCACGGTCTTCTAAGGATGATATGGCAAACATCCATCTCTAGAATATCGCAAACAACTTCACACATGAAATTCTTACCTATGGATAGAGTAACACGGCACACATCAGCTGCCGGAACTTCAACAACTTTTTGATCCAGTTGATTTTATAGGGTGAGGGTGTTTCGTAGTTTTAAGTTGTAAAGCCTTAACCACCCTTTGAGCAATTACATTTTCTTTGCAACCACTGTCAACAAGCAGATCACAAACTTTTCCTCCTATCATGCATTGGGTTTGAATATAGAATTCCGCTGTGAAATGGGGGTTGCTTTGGGGCTAAAAGTACTTTCTCAAGGACACAAGATAATAATTCCCCTTCATCTCCTAGAACATCCTCAAATTCTTCTTCTGTAAAATGAAATGTCTCATGAACTTTATTTCTGTCGCTCCATCAGCTAGTTGAAGCTATCAGCGATTTGAGCATTCATTTGATCGTGTCCAGGTTGAAAGCACCTAAAGCACTTCGATGGCCCAGGTTTGTTATAGAAATTATCTTTATTTGTCTCAGTCTTAATTGACACTTTGGTTTCATTAGTTCCGGCATTAACAACCACCAATTGGGACTGAAGAGAGCTCTTCCGGTTGTCAGACGTTGGTCTTTTACCGCCTTCATGGGTTGGATTATAAATAATTTTCTTATGAGAGGTAGATTTGGTCACCATATTCAATTGGGATTCAACCTTGAATAGCATTCATTTCAAGCTTGTCTTGTATAGATTCTTGTAAGCCACCTATATAACGTGCAACCAGCTGTTGGTTAGTCTCATTAAGATTATTTCTAGCATTGAGATGATATAATTCCTCTATGTAGGAGCTCACAACTCGGCTGCCCTGAACACAATGTTGATATTGTAAATAAAGAAGTTGTTCATAATCAGCAGGGAGGAAATGGCTTCGAAGGAGTTGTTTCATTCGAACCCAATCTTTTATTGCACATCGGCCTTCTCGTTTTCATGTTTGGGCTAATTGGAACCACCAAGCCGCAGCCCCACCCCTCAGTTAATAAGCCACATAACGAACCTGCTTCTCATAATGAATGTCAAAGTATTTGAAGAAGGACACCACGGATTGCAATCTAGATAATCTTCAATGTGTAAATGACCATCAAAGTAGGGTATGTCAATTTTAACCTTGTATTCGTGGTTGTGCCGCTCGGTTTGAGCTTGACGTCGATGTGTAAATTCACCAGCTGGTAGATCAACTTCTTCAAAATCAGAGTCTAAAATGTTAGCTCTTCTTCGGAGAGTTCATTCGTCGTCAAAATCACGCAATTCGGGGCAAGCAGGATGTTTGAGTTGTTGGGGTCGTCTCCAATCTCGAGTTACTGCAGTGATATCTCGCATCAATGATGTGGGTGCCATGACTTCCGGTGTGTTTGCCAGCCGAATGAGATCGCCGCTTCTGATGGAGTGAAGTTCGTGTCGAACCTCGATGACAAAAGCTTTGAACTCTGTTGTAAGGGTATCAAGCTTCTGCTCTAAGTTGGCCTGAGCTTCATGTAAGGTATCCCAATTGTGCACAACATTGCGAGTTGGTCGATTGCCGCCTTCCGCCATTTTGTTGTTGCTCTGATACCAATTTGATGCAGTCGGTTGCAACAAGGAGCAAAAAACAGAGAAAGGGAAAAACAAGAGAGAACGTTCACTATATTCCACTAATTGATAACTGTCAAAAAGCTATCCTCCATTACACTACTATGTATATATATAGTACTTAGACGGTGAAAATAAAATAAGAGATGAAGAAAACACATGTACTAATTAGTGATTTAATACTAAATATTAATTATAGTTATAATGTGAACTAAGATTAATAGCTGCATCGGGTTGATAGCTTGCATCAATTTTGGATAGTAAAAAACTAACTAATAGCTAAGTTGAAAATGATAAAAATAAAATTTTGAGATTGGAGTTTGGAAAAATTAGAAAGTGTAAATAGAAGCATGAACATACTGGAAGGATGATTGAAATAGCATATATTGAAGACAAAATAGTTGAAAATGACTTCAAGTAATTTTCACCTATAAAATGTTAGTGATATGGCGCGAAAATTCATCAATCAGCGTGAATCTTGATTGAAAGCAGTTGATCAAATTGAACTGGTCGATCAAGACTTAAAATATCATTGAAACTTTGACATCCGGTTAAATTCCAAAAGCTCGATATGGGTGTTTATAATCAAATCGGCGTCTCCTTCCAATAAAGATCTTACAATTCACTTCATTTGAGCATTCAAATACACAAAATACATCATATGATCAAGGAATCATCATGAGCCGTCAGATAGAGGAGTAGTTGGATTTTCGTATATTCTGAGCGTCCTCCTCTCATAAATGCCTCATTCCCGTATGAGGGAAGTCAAAAGAGAGAGAGAGAGCTCAAAGATCCTCAATGTCGTCGCCATCGGCGTTCGTCAATACCACCGTCGGCAGTTGATCCGCCCATGATCTGTCGGTCTGCGTGATGACTCCAGGTGATTGTTATTTATTGCTCGCATAATTCACCGTCATTCCTACTTCAGCTATTCTGTAAGGTTGTCACACGTTATTTTCCGTATCTGATTCGTAATAGATTCGTGTACTCAAACGGATACATAGTGGAAGCTTTTCTTGCATGGTTTATCTTTTGAAATTTTTATTAAATTGCAGTTTATTGTTATTTTTAAATCTTTGTGTGTCTTTGGATTTTATTTAAAACTTACTCTACTGGATTTTCTAGACGGTAGGTATAAAATGCACTCATTAAACGAGTAGATAAATAAAGGAGTAACCCTAATGGGACATGAATTCATAAGTTATTGAAAAAAAAGACTGACCCAACAACTACTCAAAATCCCAGCGCCAATTCCGCCGAATCCACGATGTATTACTAACAATCACAAACTGAACAAATTTCCCCCCTCCAACTCACCACTCGCCAGTCCATAAGCTCAACGAGCAGGAAAAACACCAATACGCAAGACGAGGACCAAAAAACAGCTTATAAAAACGGGAAAGAACACTGAACACGAACCCATGATACTGACTGGCCAAGGACGGCAAATGCGAAGCGGTGATCGGAATTAATGGTCAGCTTGGAGTGGACAAAAAGGAGCAGTGACTGCTTGATGGAATCAAGGCGAGTGATGGGGCGACCCTTGGCGCCGGAAACCTTCATCTCTACCGACGATTCCGCATCGATGTCGATGCAAAAGAGTATGTCCTCGCTCTGCAACCGGTATGGAGGCAGCGAATAAGGAGGACCCGATCTTTCTGCTTGAGATCCCGACTCCATTTCTCGGGGGCTCGAGCTTGCTCTGGTTAACTTGCACGAGGTTTTAGGAAATGCAGGAATGGTAGGCACAGCCAGTTTTGCGTTTGGAACGCTAATAATAAATAATTATAATGCATTTGATAAATGCAATATTATTTACAAATAAATCTGCCTATTATAAAATTCAATAGGTTTGATTCGCAGCTTTTTTTTATTATGATTATTGATTGCTGATTTTAGAATTATGTTTTATTAGTCTAATTATGTGTTGATACATTCACGATAATAAATAGAATTTATCATCTTTCTATTGTACTAATAAATTACATACATTTAAATAAAAGAGTTGAGAGTGGCTCATAAACCTCAAAAAAAAAAAAAAAAAAAAAAAGTGAAAATTTGCAAAAAAAGGAAAAGATCATGAGATTTAGTTCTATTGAAATGATTGTACTAGTATGTGTTATAGGTTATAAAGAATGCAACTCTTCATTTATTAGATAAAATATAATACAATATAATAGGCATTAACTATAAAAAATGACTCTCACAATGGAAGTTGAAAGAGCCTTGAAAGTTTATAATTATTATAAAAAAAATTTCATGATTAATTTGGTCATTCTTATGAAAGGAGAGATAATATATCAAAAATGTGTGTATAGGCCTTAGTAGAAATAATGATTGTTAATGTTGATGTCAATATCAATCATCAGTATTACTGTCAATAACAGACATCAACATTGGCTTTGATAGTAGGCTCTGGCATTGGTCTCAATGTCAAGCGTCAATGTAGTGTCAAAGACATGCCTCAATTTTATTAGCATTGGCCTTGTTGATGATTGTGAGCACTAAGCTTATTGACAATACTGTGCATTTTACTAGTTGGGGATAGCAACATTAGACTTAATGGAGATAAGGTGTGTTAGACTTGATGGCGATAATAGGTGCCGACCTTACTGGCGACAATGAGCATTGGCATTATTGTCAATGACAAGAGTGGTCCTTGATGGATGTAATAGGTGTTGTGTGCTAATATGTAGAGAGCACACAACACGTGTATTAGTTCTTTTTTCTAAAACTCTTCATGCGGCTTCATCCAAATCTTCTTAAATATACATAATTAAGGCATGTTTATAGATTTATGAAGATGAATATTCTAGCCATTTTTATCTTAAATTAAAACACTTCATCAGAAGGTCTATATTGATCCATTTTCATCATATAATGTTCTTTAGACATCTTGATATCATAATGATATTATAATCAAGTGATCATATCTAGAAGCTCATTAACATTGTAAGCATGCAAGAATTAGGGGTCATTTGGTATATCAAATGGTCTCGTGTATTTTTTTTAATTATATTTGAAGTGCTTGATTTAGAATTATTTTATCTTAGATTATGGCATTCTTTGTATTTGTCTTTTCGAAATGTTTTTCAAGTATAGGTTTGCTTGAAATTTAGATGGCCCCATTGCCAATTATGGAAGTTCGAACTTGAATATTTGGGAACATTGAGATCCACAAGTTTATTTTAAGATCTATGCATTATGCACGAGTACAAAATCATACTCTTTCTCATAAATAAATTCAAATGCATCCATCACTTTATTCACTTGTATAATTATTTTCATCATCACAAATTATTGTCTAGAAAAAATTGATATTTATGTTTGTATTATGTTGTTATTATTAATGATTATTATTTATTTGTTTTAAGAAATAAGTATTCATATTTTAAATAAAAATTTATTTTGTTCAAAGGAATTTTCTAACAAGAACACAATGATATTTTATTATAAAATAAAACAAGAAAATATGTTTAATTTTTTGTATATAAGTAAATATAAGAAAAAATTTTAAGTGTTTTAAAAAAAAATTTTTTTTTAAAGTGATTTAAGAAAATATTATTATTTTAATTAATGAAATATTAATATATGGTGGCGTGTTAGATCTATGAGAGTTTAAATTAATTGCTTGCATTTGGTGGCATGAGTAGGGTGGAAGAAGGGTTAATGTTTATGGTTGTTGGTAAAGCTAGGGTTGCTAGCCTTGAGCTAGAGATAAGAAGGTAAGTGAGGTTGTCTTAAAAGGTAGGGTAATGGATAAGGCTCTAGCTTCAAGGAGATTAAGGTTTATTACTAATTTTTTTGGGCTTGCCCATGTGTAAGTAAAAGAGTAGAGAAAAGAGTGGTTAGAAATTTTGTTAGGTTTAGTGGAGTATAGGGAAGGGGAGACCAACAACTATAAGGATTAAGGTTACGTGTGTGTGTGTGTGTGTGTGTGTGTGTGTGTGTAGATTTATGTTCTTGGTTTAATTTGATTAGAGGATGAGAGAGAAGCATTTAGGATTAGGGAGAGGGGTATTGATTAAATGTAAGATGTAAGGGTATAAGTATAAATATTGAATAACTTAGAGACTGTGAGCTCCAAAAATTCGCCACCGACCTCTCGACAATTATGATTGAAGAGAGTATGGATTTGGGTGTCGTGTAATTTTTAGAAGATAGATGAGATAGTAGATAAGACATTACCAAAAATTTCATCCTCATTTGGCGAGGACTTTAGATCTAGTTTCAAGTTTCCTATAGGCACAAGCCCCTATAGTTAACTACCCCTCTCAATAAGTGAGAGAGAACTTTCGATTAAGGCTAGTCATTAGGTCTCTTAATGCGTAGCGTATAGTAGCAGCATGTGGAGTTTAAAATTTAGAATTTTTGAAATTAATCATTTCAGCTTAAACCAAATGGTTGGGGGGAATGATGACGTGCCCGATCTAGATCCTATGGTTCCGTCATCCATTTATTGTGGTCCCAGTATTTAGTCAAAAGAGGTGATCGACACATGAAAAATCCTTATCATCAACACATGGGTTACGTCGTCCATGAAATCCTTGTAGACTTAGGGTGGTGTCTGTCTAATGAGACAATCTTAAGTCTATCTTAGCTAAAAAAGAATTGTTTACCTTACCAAGTATATCTTATGATTCATGGCGAAACGAGCCATTGGGAACATCTGAAGAACTGATCGTGATCATAATATAATGGAGCTTGACCAAACCCGTCGAGGACTCGGTTTATGCGCATCATCGTGAAGTTGTTGGCCACGCATCAAAAGAAGTCACGTCACAGAGATTGATTGAGAGTGAACATAACAGAACACTTGTTTTGACATTGACACATTTATGAGCTAGAGTTTTCTTAATTTGTTACCTCCGACAAACAATTGTGAAAGGTGAATAGATTGAGTTTTACTTTAAGTTTTAATGATAGAGTTTTATTTAAATAGTTTTTTTAGATTAACACTCAATTTGAGTTAATTTTATTTGAAATTAAAATCACATTTTGATGGAAGTATTTCCTCTGGTTGAAAGCAGCATTCAACACAGCCATCATCGAGATAATTAATTGATTGACTTGAATATATTTGAGAACTTTAGATCCTGTCAACTTTCTTTAGCTCCTAATAGAAGATCAAATTCACTATCACATGACAAAATAACTTCTCAGATATTTCAATAAGTTGAAATTCTTGTAATAGATTTTTAAGTTTTGTTCACCCGGACCTAATCTTAAAACTAAACAGGCAAGCAACCCACGCAGCATCCTCAGACATTTGAATCTAAACATTCAGCATAGTATCGGGGCCCATGAGGGTGTATTTGAGAATGCCTTAATTAACGTCTTTCATTCCCTTGTACCATTTGTTGCAAACCTGGTGGCATGGAAGACATTGTAAATTGATCTAATAACTTATTAGATTTTTTAGATTAATATTTAATTGATTCTCATTTACCCTGCTTTTTCAGACATTAAAATTTGTACTTTAAATCTCTATGTCTGAGCACATACATGTATTTATAGCTCAGATAATTTCATCTAATTATGAAATAACTGACATTAAAAATCATAATTAGAATGAAATCTCATTTCTTTTTGGATTGAAGGAAAGTTCCTTCATTAATGTAATATTTAATTTAATATCGCCTTCTATCTGCTTGTACAAAGAATTGCAGATCCGATGGCGAAGAGTATTATTGAATTTTTTCAATTCTTAGATATTATTTGGCTTATAGTCTTTTCAATAGGTTGCTCATATTTAGTGAAAATCTCTTTGAAATTCATTTGATTTTTACCTCAACTTGAAGATAGTACTCAATAAATTTCATATGTGTCAATTTTATGTTCAATGGAAGCCTTCTTTAAAATCCATTTTAAATTAGACATTCCAATATATGGATTGCATAAGAAGACTTGTTCTTTATGAATCTCACTTTAGGGTTTGAATTGAGCTCTGTTTCATTTGAAAATTAACCTACTAGCTTCATGTAACCTCCTCATAAGTATAACATGAATTCAAAATTATATTCGCATTTGACTTATTCTATTTTAATCATTTTCACACATGATAGAACATAAGCCACAAGATTCAATTAGTTCTTATTAACTAAATAACTATTAACCCTTATAGTTTGCTATAGAATGTAAATAAATTATCAAGCTTCATCGTCATTCTCCAAGCTCGATCATGTTCAATTTAAATCACTTTTAATTCACCTGGAATAAGTTATAATAACTTCAATGCTCATTGCTTTAGCCATATTCATGCTTATTAGCTAGCTTTGTAGTCACATCCATATTCATATAAGAACTATTAAACCCAATCTAGATTCTTCCTTAACTCCACATCAAGCTCCATATTTATTTGAAAACTAGACTTCAAATTTATTGTAAGTCTTCTATGAGTTTTGCATTTACCTCCCCAAGTTTTAATTAAAGCTTGTTTAATTTTGAGGAGTTTGGATAAAAGAGAACTCACTTTATTGCTTCAATTTAAGCCATAGAGAATTATAATTCAAGTTTATGAGTTTAATATTAACCTCCCCAAATTTTACTTATATTTTAAATAAGTGTTCTTTTCTTTTCAAAAATTTCTTTAAGTGTTCTCTCCTTATTCTCTTTGTTAGATCATTTATATTCATATTTATCATATATCTTTTTGTTTAACTTACGTTTAGATGATTTTCATTTGAATTTGTTTAAGTCTTGAATTTTAGTTTAAATTTCAGTAGCATTTTGGCAGTATTCCGACGTAATCCCCGCATAGGGGGGTTGCATCGGAAATGTTTTAACTTTTCGATATCTAATGAAGCATAGCTGAGTGGTGTCTTCTTGACACCGCGGTCGTCTTCATTACTATGCCAATGGGCATTAACGGGGTCTTGAAACCTACATTGGTGTCTAAGCATAGGAATTGGGATAAAATAAATTTTAACAAAATTTCAGCAGCATTTCGACTAGGTGGAGCGACATTTAACAAATATTGGCTTACTCGGTACGCCCTAATGAGCATACTGAGCAGCGTTTTGTGACACTGCAGCCGTCTCTTTGCACCCGCTACGCCTTAATGGGCATTAGCAGGGTCTTGAAACCATTTACGCACATTTACATTTTCGCACATCCACAGATATCATTTTGATCGTCATCATCTAATAATGGAACTTTTGACTCAGACTCAGATGCAATCTTCAGTTCTCTATATCTGAAATGAGACCAACGGTCAAGACTATGACCCTATGGCTTATAATCTGCTGATGGAATAGAAAGAACTCCTTTGGCCTTGCTCAATCTGTCTTGAAGATGTGCCCGAGCACGTAATCTTACACCAGATAATCAGACCTCCAAGATAAGCAAGCTCTTTGAAAATAGGTTTGCATCAGATAGCTTATATGCATAGAGCTTATTTGAAGGTTGAGAACAGCATGAACAGGGTCTTGACCTTGGATAACATAAGTCACGATCCTTGTTCGGTAATGAAGCTTTCATAGTCTCACCCGAGCTTGAATTGAGAATGTGCATTAGCAAGCATTTTGTGAACATGACAGAAGGCAAGTGATGATATCTACAACTCATGGGCATCACAAACAAGATCCCTTTGCGGTTTGGAGAAAAAGGGAGCAAGGCAACTTTTTAGCCTTGGTCATTGGTCCTCTACAAACTACTCATCGGTCATCAAATGCAAATAGCTCTTCATTTGTAGCATCAGGAAATGCCTCGACAAGGGAAATTGGAGCATTCCTCAACTTGATGAAACCTCTTACTCGTTTCGCCATTGTACTTAGAATACGACATAAATACAGGAAAAGAACTGCATTGACGAGGTGAAATGCCATGCCTTGCAGCCACCATATCATCAAGTAATGGCCAACTGACATCAATAAGGCTAAGACGTCTAGGAGAAAAGCACAATTTTGATTAAGATGCCCCTTGCACTCTGCTAGAGATCCAGTAGCTTCTATTGATTTGTAAAAATCAAGTGATCCCAAGCAATAGGCTCCATTGTCGATTGAATGCCTTTGTCATATCTAAATTAAATGGAATCCATGCACTTTGAGGGTCTTGTTCATTTCGGTTTGGGAGAGGGAAGTGGATGGAGCCAAAGAGAGGAAAAAGGCCGCCTGAACTCACCCCATAGATACCGTTCTTGTTAAGACTGAGGTATCATTGTGGGAACTGAATGTAGGAAAGGTTGAGTGACATGTCTTCATAAAAAAGTAACAGAGAGCTCATTGAGGCGTATTATGATTGTTGGAACGCGTGTCACAGCCTAAGGTAAGGATCAACGGTGCATTGGTCATGGTTTCAGAGACACGAAGGAGTGTGTTGAGGGCTCCTGCCTTGAAGTAGTGGAGAGAATCAGGGTGCTTCTCCCTCGAGATATAGATCAGATTTGGGAGGGGATGACCAATGATGTCCTTGTCCTTGTTTCTTTCCAAGAGAACCTGTATTAATGAAGGATGGTCTCTGCAATTGAAGTTCTTCCTTTTCTTGAAAATTTCCTTCTCCTCCGGAGAGCTCACTATGTTCAGATTGCCATAGCCTTTCCCCACATCACCATCACCATCACCATCAACACTTTCTCTGAGGCTTTTGAACATCACCTTTGAGGAGACCGAACGGAAGGGGGGGAGGAATGGTTTGAGGAACCGTTCGAGCATGGAGGCGAGAGCGAGAGGAGCAAGAGATGGTTCTCGTGTGGCTCACATGTGCGAAGAGGAGCAGCGCTCAGTTCCCCTACATGCATGCAAAGGGCGAAGAACCGGGTCGGGTCGCACATGTAAGGATTAGGGCTGAACTGAACCGAGCAGTTTTTAGGGATTTAGGTTAGATTTAGGGCTTTTAAATAAATGACTTTAATGTGAATTTTATGTCGATAAAATCACATGTCATATATATATATATATATATATATATATATATATATATATCAATTTAAGGTTATTGATATTCAAATCGATGATGTATTCAGTTTACGTGATTGGTTTGGTTGATTGACGTCATTGAGTTAATTTCACTCAAAATATGTGTCAGCTTTCGACCACCGATTTTCATTCTCGAAGTGCGAGCAGTCTTCTGATAGATTTTGATGTTTTTTAACGACAATCAATTTTATAAACAGAGGTCATTTGGTTTACATCGGTGCCTCTTGACCTTGATATGAGTGCAGACGCATTGACGACTCGATCAGTTGATCATCAAATTGTGTAATTTTTATATTATGACCAGTCTTGACATTTTGAATGCAATGACAAAGTATGTTCGTCGATCAGAAGTTATTTGGGTTGATTTTGCCAACGTCTTGTGTATTTCAGCCTCGATTTATGCGCTGTCACTTTAAATTATTTTATATTTGCACAGACTCATCTGAATTAAGCACGGATAGTCTCATTTAATAGTTTTTGATATTTTGAAGCTAACGACGTGATCAATTTTACAAATGGAGGTCATTTGGACTTCATCACAACTTTCCTCCCCTGATATGCGCGTCGGCACATTGATAGCTCGATCGCTTAATCGGTTGATCATTATATTATGCAATATTTATATATCGACTAATTTTGACATTCTGAATGCAATGGTGAATCCGTTCATCGATCGGAGATCATTTCAATCATTTTCGGTGACGTCCAGTGCATTTTGAGCCCCGATTTGCACACTATCACTTTTGAAGTCTGTCAAATTAGACTTGTGGGCTTGACTTGACTTATGACACATATGTAGACATCAATAAATGCCCCCTAGCAAATGTGATTCATGTATGGAGTGAGTCACATTTGTTGAAAAATAGTTGACCCTTTGGCCTGGCCACAAAACTTGGATCATTTCAGCCAATTGCAATAGCTTACGGAGTTTTGATAGGATTTATCATTAGCATAATGCCTTATTTAGGACATGCTAAGTGACAAAATTGATCGATTTGTTAGAATTGACTTGTCGGATAAATACGAATTCTTACACCATCTACTCTCCACTTCAATGGCTTTGCTGAAGATCTCTTTCTTTTATGTCACTGCAAATTTGAGTCTCTTCCAATCCAGTTTTGTGCTTGAATGGGTTTGTTAGAAGAATTGATTTATTTGTCTAGATGAATTACCTCGCTAGGGAATCAATTTATCGTGTTTAGACATATTTGAAATTCCTTATGTCCGACAGACTTGATGAAGGACTGACCTGATTTGTCCATATCGACTTGTCAGGAAGTGTATGTACGTTATGAATTTTGTGCATGTTGCTTTGACGGACTCATTGAAGGGTATATACAGATGACCCAGCCTCTTGACTGATATTAGGTCTATATTGAGTTATTTGTCTAGTAATGTGTGCTTTAACAGACTGCATAACCACAAAATTCTTTTAGTTCGACCATCGACTTTGTATGAATTATGAATTGCTTCCTAGGTCTTGTGCTTTTTGCTTTGATGAAATTGATAAGGAGATTGGATTTGATCTGTGCTCTGAGCTTGATCCGATCATTTGATAATAAAATGAAATATCACCCTACGAGCAATATACAGATTAATTTAAGGTAGCTCTGAATTAAGAGTTTCCTCATACTATCTTGATATATCGATCAAGTAGAAAGATCTCTTAGATCCTGATTGCTTGTAATCACTAAGCTAGATCTAGTTTGAGATTGAATAGCTATCATCATTAGACTGACGAGCAGGGACTCTTTCACTACAGCCTTTTCTTACGGCTTGTTGAGCGAGGAGAGCGTCAGTCACTCGGCCATATTTGGGCTTTTTGAGTTTGACCTTCAGAACCTACTCGAGTTTCGACTTAAGCTGTAAAGGGTTGGTGGTTTTATTATTAGACTGATGAACGTGAGCTCTTTCACTGCAACATTTTCTTACAGCTTGTTGAGTGAAGAGAGCGTCGACAACTTGGCCATTTGTAGGCTTATTGAGTCCGACCTTTAAAACCTATCCATGTCTTAGACTTCAGGATGTAGAGGTTGATATTTCTCTAACTTAATTGATCAAAGCTATCAAAATCGAGAGTTCTTCTGACTTGATCTCTAGAATTTGGAAAATCTGGGAGATAAATTTTTAACATTTAGGGTTGTCTTTTCATGCGTAGAAATAGACTCTTTTTGTTCCTCTAAAGACCTGCAATTTTAATAATAATAATTATAGATATATTCAGGGATATCGACATAAAGCTTCGATGTCAACCTAAATCAGAATATATTTGAGAATCTCGTCTTATAACATGATGTCAACTCACCTAAACTTGACATAAACTAAAAAAATGCCCTTATCTTATAGGAAATTCTAAAGCAAATTTAAAAGAACTTTCAAGAAGAAAATATGTAAATACATCAATATTTGAATTAATATACTCTTAAGAGAGTTTTAAGATGCAACATTGATTTCATCTATGTATATAAATCCAAAAATTCCCCCTATATAACAGGGGAATTTTCACAAAAAAAGTTTTTTCATCTAGAGTAGGTATATTTATTTTGGGATCTCGGCATGAAGCACGATATCAACCTAAATAGATATATTAAAAAAATGCACAATATCTTGCAGGGGGATTTCTATTGTACCTCGAGAATTTATTCCTCATGTATAATACTTTTTTAAGTAACAACCATTAATTTGCGGCATTGATCTTTCACCCTTTAAGTCAATGAGTTGGTATGCCCCTCTTTGATATAATTTTTCAATGATAAAAGGGTCCTCTTAATTAGGTTCAAATTTATTATGTCTATCTTGCGGTGAGGATTAATTAGTCTTCTCAATACTATGACCATTTCTCCTTCTTAAAAAGTTCGAGGATGCACTGTATGATCGAATGCTTTGGACATCCTCGCTCGGTAGACTTCTAAATTTTGCTGAGCTTGGAGTTTGATCTCATCAAGCGCATCAAACTCTTATATCCGTAGATAAACATTCTCATCTTGAGTGAGATTGTGTTGAATAGCTACTTGGAGTGAAGGTAGTTCAACTTCAAGTGATAGAACTACTTCAGCCCTTAATGCTAGCGCATAAGGAATAGATTTTGTGAGAGTACAATCTAGATGTTACACTATTATCTTTCTGTAAGACAATTTTACTTTGAGATTTTGGCCTCCAAAATTGCTCACCTATTTGTCGAGACCTTTTGACGGATTCTTAGACTAATGGTCCAAGTGTCATGCCTTGATGCTCACCATGTGAGACTTGAATTAGTAGACATCTTATCGGGGTTGTAGGAGGAGGTCTCCTTGGAAGAGAAACTTTAGCCTCCCTGATGATAGGGCCTTCATATTTTTTATTTATTAGTCTTTTCTCATTAGCAACTTTGAGGATCCGATGAACTCTTGCATATACAGTTTTGAGTTTCCTCATTGGAGAAGCTAGAACCTAATATTGTCGGGTCCAGAAGAACTGTTTGAATTGACTAGTAGAGTTGTTCTACTTTACCCATTTTAAGTTGTCAAACATGTTTTGGGTTGGAACACTCGCTTATGATTCCATAGCTAATTGTATAATTTTTTGCTTGAATCATGATTATTAAGCACGCGGTTCAGCATTTCTCTTTCTCCATTATCTCCAGGCAGCTTGCTTCTAGATGAAGAAGCTTTTGTGTTGCTACTTCTTCTCGAGGCTCCGGCCTCCATATTTATTTTTCTTTCTATCAGGACCTTTCGGTAGCGAATTCCTGAACATGCGATCTATGTGTCACGCCCCGATGCTCATTGTGCAGAGCTTGAATTAGTAGACATCTTATCGAGGTTGTAGGAGGAGGTCTCCTTGGAGGAGCAACTTTAGCCTCCCTGATGACAAGACCTTCATATTTTCTTTTTATTAGTCATTTCTCCTTAGCAACTTTGAGGACCGATGAACTCTTACATATACAGTTTCAAGTTTCCTTATTGGAGAAGCTAGAACCTAATGTTGTCGGGTATAGAAGAACTATTTGATTTGACCAGTAGAGTTGTTTCGCTTTACCCATCTTAAGTTATCAAACATTTTATGGGATGGAACACTCGCTTCTGATTACACAACTTGTTGTATAATTTTTTGCTTGAACCATGGTTGTTGAGCGTGCAGTTTAGCATTTCTCTTTCTCCGTTATCTTTAAGTTAGCTTGCTTCCAGATGAAGAAGCTTTTTGCTGCTACTTCTTCTTGAGGCTTCGGCCTCCATATTTATTTTTCTTTCTATTGGGACCTTTCGGTAGAAGATTCCTAAATATGCTGTCCAGGTGTCACGCCCCGATGCTCATCGGGCATGGCTCGCTTAGAACGATCATGAGTCCTTACAACCACTGATGGTAGCTTTTGTAATGAAGCATTATCGGCTTCTCTGGTAATTGGCCTTTAGTATCTTTTATTCATAAGACATTTTCTTTACAACTTTTAGGACTCTATATACTGAACAAATAAAGTTTCAGGTTATTTCTTCTGAAGGGTTGGACTTGATTGTCGCTTCTGGTTATGTAATAGATGACCCAGGTGAGAGCTGATGAGCTCCAACTCATCATTCATTCTTTCTCTACTGCCTCTGAGTTAGTTTTCCTTCAGAAGAAGAGGCTTCAGCATCATGCCTTCCTAGTGTGAAATGTTCAACTGGCAGAGTTGCCACATTCACAGGTATGATTGAAATTTTTGCCTAGCGGCGGTTCTTTTGGCACCTTAGAATGACCCAATCTTTCGAATAAAAAGGCTCTCTTTGAGGAACTTCAGTAGCAGTAGTGGCCATTCCAATTGTCCTCCTCCATTGCACAGGTTGGTGTGTAGAATATAAGCATTAGCCACTGAGAGTAGCCTTTTTATTGAATCTTTCTCATTTTCTCTGATAATTAGGCATTGATACTTTTTCTCCATAAGACATTTCTCCTTAACAACTTTCAGCATCATGTGCACTTTAGAGGACAGAGTCTCAGGATGCCTCATTTGTGGAGTTATAGCTTGACGCCGTTGCTCCCAGAATGATTATTTAATATTACTAGTAGGGCTATTCATTTTCACCAACTTGAGATTTTTAAACTTATTGTGAATGGGAACACTCGCTTCTGGTATCAAGTCTGGTCACATGGCTAATGTTTCAACCAGTAATCGTTGAGCTCATAGTTCAACATTTCTTCTCCTTTGCCTTCTAATTAGTTTTCCTCCATATCAAAAAGCTTCAACATCAAAAGTTTCAACTAGCAGGGTGGTCACATTCATAGGCATGATTGAAACTTTATGTGAGTGACGGTTCTTTTCATGACTAACACCTCAAAATGACCCAATCTTTTGAATAGAAATACTATCTTTTGAAAAACTTCAGTAGCAGTAGTGGTCATTCCAATTATCCTCCTCCATTGCATAGGTTGGTGTGTACAATATGCAGATGCTTTAGGTGGGGATTATTTGCAGCAGTGATAGCTATGAAGTTTACGCTATCAATTTGGATGGTAACTCTAGCATCTCTAGTATTAATTACAATATTATCTATATGGATGTTGGCTCTATGACCTAGCTTCATGATGAACTGTGTGCTCTGAAGATCCATTAATATAAAAAAATAAGCATATTATTCATAATGATATAATTAGCTTAGATTTAATTTCATTGATAATTAATTTTACATTTCAATTTTTATCATGCTCCATTGCTACTATAGCTTAAATTCAACTAGCCAAAGATGGAAAGAGAATCATGTCCCAGTGGAGTCGCCAAAAATCTGTGTGCTCCAAAAATTTGCCACCGACCTCTCGACAATTATGATTGAAGAGAGTATGAATTTGGGTGTCGGTGTAATTTTCAGAAGACAGATGAGATAGTAGATAAGACACTACCTAGAGATTTCATCCTCATTTGGTGAGGACTTTAGATCTCGTTTCAGGTTTCCTATAAGCACAAGCTCCTATAGTTGATTACCCCTCTCAATAAGTGAGAGAGAATTTTCGATTAAGGCTAGTTGTTAAGTCGCTTAATGTGTTGCTTATAGTAGCAACATGTGGAGTTTAAAATTTAGAATTTATGAAATTAATCATTTTAGCTTAAACCGAATGATTGGAGGAATGATGATGTGCCTGATCTAGATCCCATGGTTCCATCATCCCGGACCGTCGTGGTCCCTAGTCTACTTAGTCAGAGGAGGTGGTCGACCCGACCTGACCAAATGATCCTTATCAGCAATACATGGATTACATCTCCAAGAAATCCTTGTAAACCTGGGGTGGTGTCTGTTTAAGAAGACAATCTTAAGTCTACCTTAGCTGACAGAGGGTTATTTGTCTTACCAAATATACCCCATGTTTCACAACTCAAAGGGCAAAGCATTGGGGAGCATACGGTTATGGTCATGATCATAATATAATGGAGCCTGACTGGCTAAACCACCCAATCAGAGGACTCTGATCGTAACTGCATCATCTGTGGAGCCTATTAGCCAAGCTATGCAGTCAGAGGATGCGAGCCACGTCCTTACTTGCAAGAGATTGATTGAGAGTGAACATAATAGAATACTTGATTTAACATTGGCTCCTTTATGAGCTAGAGTTTTTTTAATTCATCACATCTAACAAACAATTACAGAAGGTGAATAGATTGAGTTTTACTTTAAGCTTTTAATAATAATAGAGTTTCATTTTTTAGATTAACACTCAATTTGAGTTTATTTAATTTGAAATTAGAATCACAATTTGATGGAAGTATCCCCTCCGGTTGAAATCAGCATTCAACACAGCCATCATCGAGGTAGTTAATTGATTGACTTGAATATATTTGAGAACTTTAGATCCAATAAATTCTATTTAGGTCCTAATAGAGGATCAGATCTGTGGTCACATGACAGAATTAGCTTTTAGATATTTCAATAAGTTAAAATTTTTGTAATAGATTTTTAAGTTTTGTTAACTCATACCCAACCTAAAACTAAATCGGGAAGCAACCCGCGCAGCATTCTTAGACACTTGAATCTAAACATTCAGTATAGTGTCGGGGCCCATGCGGGTGTATTTGAGAATGTCTTAATTAACGCCTTTTGTTCGCTTGTACCATGTGTTGCAAATCCAGTGGCGTGGAAGATATTGTAAATTGATCTAATAACTTATTAAATTTTTTAGATTAATATTTAATTGAATCCCATTTAGCCTGCGCAGCCTTTTCAGACATTAAAATTTGCACTTTAAATCTCTATGTCCCAGCACATACAGGTATTTATAGCTCAGATAATTTCATCTAATTAATGAAATCACTAATATTAAAAATCATAATTAGAATGAAATTTCTTATATTTTTGGATTGAAGGAAAGTTCTTTCATTCGTGCATCATTTAATTTAGTGTCACCTTCTCTCTGCTTGTATAAAGAATTACAGATCCAGGGCGAAGAGTATTATTGAATTTTTTAATTCTTAGATATTATTTGGCTTATAGTCTTTCAAGCATGTTGCTCATCTTTAGTGAAAATCTCTTTGAAATTCATTTGATTTTCATCTTAACTTAAAGATAGCACTCAACAAATTTCATATGTGCCAATTTTATGTTCAATGGAAGCCTTCTTTAGAAATCTATTTTAAATTAAACATTTCAATATATGGATTACATACGAAGACTTGTTCTTTATGAATCTTACTTTAGGGTTTGAATTGAGCTCTATTTCATTTGAAAATTCACCTGCTACCTTCATGTAACCTCCTCATAAATATGACATGAATTTAAAGTTATATTTACATTTGACTTATTCTACTTCAATCATTTTCACACATGATAGAACATAATCCACAAGATTCAATTAGTTCTTCTTAACTAATTAACTGTTAACCCTTATAGTTTGCTATAGAATGTAAATGAATTATCAAGCTTCATCATCATTCTCCAAGCTCGATCGTGTTCAATCTAAATCACTTTTAATTCACTTAGAATAAGTTATAATAACTTTAGTGCTCATTGCCTTAGCCATATTCATGTTTATTGGCTAGCTTTGTAGTCACATCCATATTCATATAAGAACTATTAAACTGAACTTGGATTCCTCCTTAACTCCACATCAAGCTCCATATTTATTTGAAAACTAGACTTCAAATTTATTGTAAGTCTCCTATGAGTTTGGCATTTACCTCCCCAAGTTTCAATTAAAGCTTGTTTAATTTTGAGGAGTTTGGATAAAAGAGAACTCATTTTACCGCTTCAATTTAATCTATAGAGAATTATAATTAAAGCTTGTGAGTTTAATATTAGCCTCCCTAAATTTTACTTGCATTTTAAATAAGTGTTATATTCTTTCCAAAATTTTCTTAAAGTGTTCTCTCCCTATTTCTCTTTGATTTAACATTTATCTACATATTTATTATATATCTTTTGTTTAACTTAAGTTTAGATGATTTTCATTTAAATTTGTTTAAGTCTTAATTTTAGTCTAAATTTTGACAGTATTCCGACGTCATCCCCACATAGGGGGGCTACATCAAAACTATTTTGACTTTCTCGGTACGCTTTAATTAGCGTAGCAAGTGATTTCTTGCGACACAATAGCTGTCTTCACACCCACTACACCCTAATGGGCATTAGCGGGGTCTTGAAACCTGTATTGGTGTCCAAACATAGGGATATTTATCAAACAAAGTCTGACAAAATTTTGGTAGCATTTCAGCTAGGTGGAGCGACATCTAACATAGGTTGGCTTACTTGGTATGCCCTAATGATGGTAGCGAGTGATGTCTTGCAACACCACAGCCATCTCTTTGCACCCGCTATGCCCCAATGGGCATTAGCAGGGTCTTGAAACCTGCAGTAAAAAGAGACACAAATATATATACAATTATACTATTTCCACACATTTACATTCCCGCACATCCATAAATATCATTTTGATCATCATCATCCGATAGTGAAACTTCAGACTCAGACTCAGATGCAATCTTCAGTTCTCTATATCTGAAATAAGATAAATGATCAAGACCATGACCCTCTGGCTTATAATCTACTAATGGAATAGAAAGAACTCCTTTGGCCTTGCTCAATCTGTCTTGCACCAAATAATTGGACTGTCGGGATAAGCAAGCTCTTTGAAAATAGGTTTATCATCAGATAGTTTATATGCATAGGGCTTATTTGAAGGCTGAGAACAACATGAATAGGGTCTTGATGTGGATATGAGTCACGATCCTTGTTCAAGAATGAAGCATTCACCTTGTGAGCTCAATTGAGCAAGCTTTTGTGAACAAATGAAGGCGTGATGATATCTCTAACTTATGGGCATCATAAATAAGATTCCTTTACGATTTGGAGAAAAAGGGAGCAAGGCATCTTTTTAGCCTTGGTCATTGGTCCTCTGCAAATGCTGGTCACCATCAAATGCAAACAACTTCATTTGTAGCATCGGAAATGCCTCGGGTAATTGGAGCATTCTTCAACTTGATAAAACCTCTTACTCGTTTCGCCATTGTACTCAAAATACGACACAAATACAAGAAAAGAACTGCATTGACGAGGTGAAATGCCATGCCTTGCAGCCACCATATCATCGAGTAATGGCCAACTGACATTAATAAAGTTAAGACGTCTAGGAGAAATCCATAATTTTGGTTAAGATGGCCCTTGCACTTTGCTAGAGATTTAGCAACTTCTATTGATTTGTAGAAATCAAATGATCCCAAGCAATAGACTCCATTATCGATTGAATGCCTCTATCATATCTCAATTTTTTTTATTTTTTATTTTTTTCTCATATCTCAATTAAATGGAATCCTTGTACTTTGGAGAAAATATTATGTCCGGAGTCCGCACGTAGCTTTACGTGCGGACTTCAACCCATGGCCGACGTGTCGATTTTTTCCCCATTTTAGCTAACGAGTAGTACAATGACACCGTAGGGATGGCATATTCACGATGCCGTTAAACTTCCCTGGCGACCCGCGTAGAATCATTGGAATGCGGAGAGGAATTTAAAAGAAATATATACATATTTAGGGTTTAGGGTTAATTTTTTCGTGCAAAATGAGCTCGAAGAGAAATAGAAATCTCATTTCCTTTACAAAAGAACCATGAAGATGGAGAACGCCGAGGAATACCAATTTAGAGGATGTATTAAATAGAAATTCATTAATGTTCTCGCATTTTTCTATGATTTGTTAGTGATATTCACACCGAAGAGAATATGTTCATTATATTCCATTAGAAATAATTTAGATGCTTTTTGTTAAATTTTACTTTTAGTGTTATTTTACATATACTCTCTGTACCTCTTTGAGGTCTGAGCAAGTGACTTCTTTTCCGATATTTTACTGCTTTCTTGAGATAATGTTCATTACATTACAATGCAATTGATGGTCGCTTGGATGATTTCGAGCATTTTGCATCAGATTTCTATACCTCTTTGGAGAGCATTTAGAGACTTCTTTTTTTTCATTTTTTTTTATTTCTTTTGATTAGGCATTCCAATGGAAGCATTTGAGGCGTTTGGTTTCTGTGGGTATTTTGCATCTCCTCATATCTCTTTGGAGGGTACAGAGTATGGACTTCTTTGCCGTTATTTTGCCTGCTTGAGATTATATTTAGAAATTCAATGGAAGCAATTTGATGGCCGCTTGGATGATTTGGTATTTTTTGCATCTCAGACTCTGTACCTCTTTGAGGGTATGAGCAGGACTTTTTCCAGTTTATTTTGTCTACTTTTGATTATATTTTAGCATTCCAATGATTTGGAGATGGTCTTGGGGTTACATCAGTACTCATATCTCTTTGGAGGTATAGATCATTTATGGCCTTTTTCTAATTTATTTTGCCTATTTCTTGAGATTATATTTAGGAATTCTAATGGAAGCAAATCGCTTGGATGATTTCTAATATTTTTTGCATCGTACTCTCTCCTCTTTGAGGGTACGAGCATTGGACTTCTTGCTAGTTTATTTTGCTTACTTCTTTTGATTATGTTTAGGGCATTCTAATGGAAGTATTTGGAGGATATTTAGATGGTTTCTGGGGGGGTATTTTGCATCTGTACTCTCTATACCTCTTTGGAGGGTACAGAGCATTTAGGGACTTCTTTTTCCATTTTATTTTGCCTAATTATTGAGATTATATTTAGAGAATTCCAATGGAAGCAATTTGATGCTTGATTGGTGTTTTTTGTATCAGACTCTCAGATCTCTTTGGAGGGTACAGAGCATTAAGGGACTTCTTTTGCCAATTTATTTTGCCTACTTCTTTAGATTATGTTTAGAGCATTCCAATGGAAGCATTTGGAGACTATTTGGATGATTTTTGGGGGGTATTTTGCAGATTTCCTCTTTGGAGGTAGATTTATTTTTTTTCCGCTTTATTTTGCCCGCTTCGAGATTATGTTTAGCATTCCAAGCAATTTGCTTGGATGGTTTATTTGGATATTTTATGTACTCTTATGTACCTCTTTGGCATATATTTAGACTTTTGCTAGTTTATTTTGCCTACTTTTGATTATATTTGGGGCATTCCAATGGAAGCATTTGGAGGTTGTTTGGATGGTTTCGGTGGTATTTTGCATCTCTCAGATCTCTTTGGAGGGTACAGATCATTTATGGCCTTTTTTCCAGTTTATTTTGCCTATTTCTTGAGATTATGTTTAGGGTTTTTCAATGGAAGTAATTTGATGGATGCTTGGATGATTTCTGGGTGTTTTTTTTTACATCTGTACTCTCTGTACCTCTTTGGGGGGAACAGGGCATTAAGGGACTTCTTTTGCTAATTTATTTTGCCTATTTCTTTTGATTATGTTCATTATATTCTAATGGAAGCAATTTGATGACTGCTTGGATGATTTCTAGGTGGTTTTTTGCATCGTATTTTGTAACATATTTTTGTATTTATTGGCCGTGTAAATGGCCAATGAGTCATGATGATGAAGTCGTGATGTCTAATGACCCAAATTTGAGAAAACTCCTTGGCATCACTATTCAGAATGAAACGGAGGCGTATGCACTGTACTGTGACTATGCACATCAAATTGGCTGTGGAAGGACCATACTAGTTATTGGCCAAACTCAAAGAAATTGAAATCAAAAGATTTTCTATGTGCAAAAGTCGGAAAGAAGTCGCACTAAATGGCTTAACAAAATTCGAAAGTTGATACAAGAAGGGTTGTCCTACCATATTAGATTCTCTATGATTTAGAGGAATTGACGATTAAAAAATAAACAGAAAGTCATAATCATTATTTAGCAGAGCCTGTTGACCTACATATTCTCAGATCACACAGATACATTAGCGATGAGAAGGCGTCCGTGTTGAAGACAATGACAGAGTGGTATTAAAGCAATCGATTCACCTATCTAACCGAGAAGTTAAGCGAGAGAATATCGGGTTCACAAAAGAGATGCTTTCAATTTAGAAGAAAAAGATCGAGGATTACGAATGGTGACAAAATGCATTAATACATTGTTTAAGGAAAGCAGGAGATGGATGTTTGCAGATGTACAAGTTGATGAGTCGGATTGCTTAGTAAGTTTTTTTGGAGCAATGGCATGTCAGGATAGAATATGATTATTTTGGGATGTGATAATTTTTGATACAAGCTATCAACTCAATAAATACAATCTTATTTGAATCCCTCTTGTTGGAGTGAATCATCACTGGAAAAATGTATTATTTGGAGTATTTTTTATCGAAGAGATAATTGAGTCATTCTCATGGCTATTCCAAATATTTCTTGGTTGATGAGTGACATATCCTATAACAATATTCATTGATCAAGATCGCTACGAGCTATCAAAATTATATTGTATACTCATCATAGGTTGTGCCAATGGCATATTTCAAAGAAAGCTCCAAGGTTCATTGCTTAATAGTAATAAGATAGTACAAGGCTATTTTATAAATGCATGAAGTGTGACTCGAGGAAGAGTTTAAAGAGGCTTATGCCATGCTAGAAGAAGGCTTTGCATGATCATGCTCCGTCTGAGCTTTATAAGATTAGATCCAAGTGGTCCACCGTGATTCAGAAGGACTCATTCTGCATGGGCATCTTGTCAACGCAACGTAGTGAGTCCATGAATAATGTATGTCACATAATATCTAAACCAACAAGTTTTCTCACAGATTATTTCTTGGGGTTGAAAAGGTTATGGAGACATTTAATGAACATGATAAGACTTCAAGTGTAGCCACCATCGATTGTTCCTCAGTTAAGACCACAATTCTAAAACAAGTCGCTATATTTTATACAAGAAAGGTTTATATGTTTGAAGAGGAATTTTGCAGTTGGAGGTTATCAAGAACTAAGTCGATGACACCATGGAGTATTTGGTGAGAAACTTAGAGAATAAAAATGCATCCAAAACATGGACTGCTGCATTTCGATAGACTACCCTAGAAGTAACTTGTACTTGCAAAAAATTTGAAATGATGGGATTACTTTGTGCCCATCAGACGTGAGTTCTTAGTGAAGATGTTGTGCGCATTCCGACAAGTATCTTCTCATGATGGTCTACCAGAGCAAAGAGGGATATTTACATTGATAGTGCATACATAAAATTAAGAGATGTGGCAAACACTGATGGAAATGCTTCTGGCATTATTTTTCGGAACCACATAAGTCGATATGCATATCAAATAAGCCGTGCAGCAAGAGAGTCGAGGACTATATGCTTGATCCCTAAAAAACTATATGATGATGTTGACTCTATAAGTGGGAATTCTCCACCACAAAAGGCTTAAGAAGAAGAAGTCAACCATAACAGATAAGGGAAAAGACATCTTAAAGGATCCAGTTAAGCAACGTCCAAAGGGTGTTTCCAACTCAAGGCATGGATATTGGGAGAGATCCAAGAAAGCCAAGAGTAATTTTCTATTTATGTATTAGTTTTTAGTATTTTAAATATTATTAATCTTCAAACCCTTCTACTTTTTTATTGCGTAAACCAAAGTACAACCGATAAGTTGTCGAACGTGTTTCATCACAAGTTGCATCACCTTTCTCGTTATGCCGAGTGTTTTTCGAGATACGCATAATATCACACATCGATGCTGTAAGAAATTATCAACTAATACGATGTTCTACAAGCAGAAATTTAACTCAAGCTCCATAATCAATCAGTCGGCTGAAGGGTACACTAAGCTGATGATGGATATTATTTCAGGAAAACATTCGATGCATTATCCGCTTTATGTTCTTCGACGCATACAATCTTTTCGTAATGCTTTAGAGTCCCAAAGATGACTCTCTTTAACTAATGCATACACACCAAGATGTTTAGTTTAGCTGGGGATTTTCTCACCGATGGTAGCTCTAAGCAAAGTGATTGAGTTAATCCCACGAGGACCTTGTAATCATTGGATCAGAAGAATAAATATGTTTGCATGTCTCCTCGTACGATCATTTATCCTTTTCATTTATTTTGCATTCTAGAAATAATGTTCATTACATTCTAGTTCAAAGCATTTTTGTGATGATTTCGGTTTTTTCCATCTATACTCAGGTACCTCTTGAGGGTACGATCGTTGAGTCTTTTTGCTTATTTTGCCTATTTTTTGAGATTATGTTTAGGGCACTCCAATGGATGCAATTTGATGGCTGCTTGGATGATTTCTATGTGTTTTTTTGCATCTGTACTCTCTATACCTTTTTGGAGGGTACATATCATTTATGGACTTCTTTTTCTAATTTATTTTGCTTGTTTCTTGAGATAATATTCATTACATTATAATGAAAGCAATCTGGGAGCTACTTGGATGATTTGGGAGGTGCATCAGTACTCTGAGGGATCATTTATAGTCTTTTCCAGTTTATGATTCTAGAGATAATGTCCAGTAATTTGTTGTTTGGATGGTTGTAGTACTCTCATCTCTTTGAAGGTACATCATTTATGTCCTTTTTAGTTTATTTTGCCTACTTTTGATTATGTTTTAGGCATAAGCAATGGAAGTATTTGGAGGCGCTTGGATGATTTGGGGGTGTTTGCATCTCAGACTCTTCTTGAGGGTACAGATCATTTATGACCTTTTTTTTTGTTTATTTTGCATTCTAATGTTCATTACATTATAATGGAAGCAATTAAAAGTCGTTGGATGATTTTGGGAGGTATTTTACATCATCTCTGTACTTTGAGGGTACAGCATTAAGGGACTCTTCAAGTTTATTTTGTTTCTTGAGATTATGTTAGGGCATTCCAATGGAAGCAATTTGATGGTCTTGGATGGTTTATTTGTATTTTTTACATTGCTCTTTGGAGGGTACAAAGCTTTTAGGGAATTCTTTTTCCATTTTATTTTGCCTAATTATTGAGATTATATTTAGGGCATTCCAATGGAAGCAATTTGATGGCTGCTTGGATGATTTTTGGGTATTTTATCTGCATTCTCTTTTGAGGAGAGTATTTAAATTTTTTCCGCTTTATTTTGCCTGCTTATTGAGATAATGTCCATTACATTACAAAGTGAAGGCGTTTGGATGGTTTTTGCATTGTACTGTATCTCTTTGGAGGGTACAGATCATTTATGTCATTTTTTTCCAAGTTTTTTGCCTATTTATTGAGATAATGTTCATTATATTATAATGGAAGTAATTTGAAAGTTTTTTGGATGGTTTCGGGGTATTTTGTAATTCTCCTCTTTTGAGGGTACAGAGCATTTAGACTTTTTTTTATTTTGCTAATTATGAGATATATTTAGGCATTCCAATAAGTAATATGATGCTTGGATGATTTCGGTATTTTTTACAATGTACTCTCTATACCTCTTGAGGGTACATAGCATTTAGAGTTCTTTTTCTTTTATTTTGCCTATTCTTTTTAGATGATGTTCATTACATTATAATGGAAGCAATTTGATGGTCGCTTGGATAATTGGTATTTTTTTTGACTCAGACTGTACCTCTTTGGAGAGGTACATATTTAGGGACTCACTCAAGTTTATTTTGCCTGTTCTTGAGATTATTTTAGGGCATTCCAATGGAAGCAATTTGATGGTTGCTTGGATGATTTATTTGTGTTTTTGTATCTCAGACTGCTCTTTGAGGGTACGATCATTTACTATCTAGTCAAAATTTAGTTGGCAAATTTAATCTCATAATGTGGTGATAAATTTAAAAAACCTCTTAATCTATTGTATTTACAATATTCAGTAATTGAAAATAATTATTATATAATTAAATGTTAAAAGTTATCTCTTTACAAGTTTCATTACAGTTATAACAGAATTAAATTTTTCATATTGCAATGCGAAGAAAAAAATACTATTTTTTATAATAGATTAACTTATTTTATTTTTTTTTTCATCTAAATAAATAGTCACCGATAAGGTTCAAGTTATTCAATTTCATTTCACTTTCGAGCATACTACTAATACATATGAGTTAATTTTTTTAACTGCTTTATTTTCATAATAAAAAAAATAGCTAACAACAATCATAATTGTATTTTAATTCATATGAGTTAAAATTAAAACTGTTAAAATATCATTATTTTACAATAAAAAATTTACTTACACCAACCACAATAATTTTACAATGAAACTTTTTAAAAAAAAAGATAATCCTTAATGGCCAGTAATCCCTAATTTAATTTTATGCATTAATTTTATGCATTCTGCTGGATAACATTTATTTTATGTATTCAGCTGTATTAATTTTATGCATTATGCTCATAACAAAATGACCATACCAATAAAAATGATTTTAAATGCAGATTTCTTTCAAGAGTATAGCCCCCAAAAACCAAATCCATAAGATAAAAATATCATCAGAGTAAAATATCATCCCAGTAAAATATCGCTAAATCAAACTATATGAAATGAGAGAAAGAAGTTACAAAAGTGAGTAAAATATCATCCAGATCCATAAATGATCCATTCACTTCAACAAAATAGCTAAGTTTCAAGCCACCAAACCGATGCATTATATAAAATTCTATATCAAACTAAATACTATTGTTCTCAATTTGGATTTTAAGTCCCAAACAAAATATAGCGAAGTTTAACTCATTCTAAATATATTCATCTTCTTTGGCCAATCCCGGTGGTCTACCCACCCATCGAGGTTTGATTGCGCTTCCATGTATTTGACAAACATTCCGCCGACACTATTTTCTTGACCGTATCCCACTCACCATTTTAATTGGCCATTGGATCGCTCAAAATAACGCGATCTTCAACAAGTAATTTGATCTGAATAGCCAGAACATAATCTCAACAAGTTGGCCCAGAAAAAAAAATAGTTAAGAGGAACCAAATTTAAAAAATGTTCTTACAATCTGAGGAAGAATGCTTTTATGGGTTGGTTTGGATAATGAGTCATAAAAATACTAGGCCCCTGACTTCATATGCTCAACCAGGAGTGTCCAGTGTTGATTATCTATAACCGGCGTAAGATTAACTCAACCCTACACAGTCGACATGT
The DNA here is from genome assembly GCA_021442155.1 of Cymbidium sinense. Classification (NCBI taxonomy): domain Eukaryota; kingdom Viridiplantae; phylum Streptophyta; class Magnoliopsida; order Asparagales; family Orchidaceae; genus Cymbidium; species Cymbidium sinense. The sequence goes on along the minus strand of CM038224.1, from coordinate 7,741,344 downwards.
TGGATAAACATTTTGCTTTCCGCCTTTAGTCGACTGCATAACTCGCAGAAAAGAAGAGAACAATTATATTATAGCTTTTATCTAAACAAATAAGAATTGAATCATAATACCCAACATTCTGTGGAGTAACATACCCAATGCAAGCATGAAATATACAAATAGGGACATACAAGTGAATACTTCTACCAAGAACGCGGGCATCAATGTGTATCCGAGAGATATTGATCTAAGCAACTCATCGATATGCCGCAATAATGATATTCCAGCCATGAATAATATCACCGCAAGTGATAAATATTTTAAAGTGAGCTTAATTAAATGAATATGTTATTTTATGTATGAAGGAGTCGATTGAAGATTGACTTGTCCTAATCGAGCATGACGTCAATAAGATCAAGCATCGTCTTAGGCAAAATAGCTCTGGATGAGAACTCAACAACATGAAGTGCCTCTGATGGCTGCAAGGAAATTACTGATGTCGAAAGTTAGTGATGAAGATCTAGATTTACTATGAATTAAGGATCGATCTACTGAGTATTTTTTCATACCGATTGATGCCTCCACCACAATGATAGCGCGGTAATCGACCTGATCATCTCATCTTGAACCTATAAAAATATTTAGTGAAATCTATTTCTATTATCTCAAATTTAAAAGAAAGTAATTTAATACCTCGACCTTGACTGGCTCATCTTGAGTGGAGGCCACCACATCACTTATTCTTGCTCGTGACTGTAAGTGTGTGAAGGGGAACTAATAACTTTCCTCTTCCTTATCTCAGCCACACCACGCCATCACCGACATGGTTTCTGAGCATCACATGTGGTGGAGGCCTCCACAAGAACTTCTCCCACGGTCAATTCCACATGGGCTTCCCTTGGAAGTATCCAACTCCATGGAAGCTCTGGTAGCCTCCACAAGAGCTTCCTCTATGGTACCCTCGGGGTTTTCCAAGTAGCCTCCTGTGGTACCCTCCACAAGGGAAGCTCCTGTGGTAGCCTCCTCAAGAGTTTCCCCTGTGGTGACCCCCACAGGAACCTCCCCCACACTTGGGGTGGTAGGACCCCGCTGCCTGGCAAGAACTTTCTTGATAGCAGCAACTCGTAAATCAAGCCCATCCATTCTCTTTCAATCCCTCAAACCTACAAGTATCCTCTCCAATGCAAAGTCATGTAGTAGAGGAGGGCGTGCTGATACACCTGACGGGAGAATATCGAGGAGAGACATATATGGGTAATGCACTAATTGGACTTAAAATGGATCGCTATCGCTCGACATGTGTAGATGTCAGGGACACCGATCAAGGAGTCGTTCTCCTCTTCTAATATGTCCTCGAATGAAAGGCAGACCTGTGATAAACCGATAAGAAAATGTGAAGATATACAACATAAATAAAGATATTTTTATATAAACTAAGTGATATTTTTATATGCCACCTGGTTTCCTCCCAAACCAGTGAAAACATTATTTGGAAACTCTATTTTTGCCCATCGCAAAGATAATGGCTTTTAGATAAAAATGACGCTTATAATGCTTATGTGCTCACCATATATCTACAATAAATATTTTAAACAAGAACTTCAAAGCATTAAATTACACATTCTGGAGATATAAAACATACCATCAGAAGAGTGACAAAGCCACTCATGTAACTAGCTATCCTCTGGTTCAAATCTTTGATGTAATAACATCAAATTGGGAAACTAGAAAGTCCCATGGCCTCTCGCCATTATATTCAAAGAAATCTATCTATGTCATCTAGGCAATCAATTCTGCCACCCTATAATTGTGATATATAAAAAATAGATTTGACGTAAAATATGTACAACGCAGACAACTGTTACGAAATGAGCCTGAATTCTCAAGTTGATTCTTGTAATGATGAACTAAATCGGATAGCGGGATTTCGCCATATGACCTTCTCCCTATTGCATCCCTATCATCATGCAACTTCATCTGAAAGGAATGCCACCCAACAAGAAAGCTTATGTCCCAAAGACAAGATCGATGTAATGGCAACCGAATCTTGCTTAATTTTATGGAGTCTAATGAATTGATGGAGATGAAGCCTCTTTAAAATATCAGTGGATTCATCAAGAAAGCGTCTAATATTATCAACACGCTTCTACAAGTGAAGACATCTGAGTTATCCTTTTCGGTAAACTTCAAAAAATCAAATGAGTACGATGCAAATCACCCATCAAAAAGCTAACAAATAAATTATTTAAATGCTAGACCTCCAAAGAGGTACAGAGTACATGCAAAATACCCTTAAAACCATCCAAACAAATTTCAAACCATTGTTCTAACATAATCTCAAGAAACAGAAAATAAAGAAAAGATAAATGCTCAGACCTCCAAAGAGGTACAGAGTATAGATATAAATACCCACCAACCATCCAAAACCTCCAATGCTTCATTGAATGCTCTAAACATAATCAAAAGTAGGCAAAATAAAGGCAAAAGAAGTCTAATGCTCATTCCAAAGAGGTACAGAGAGTACAGATGCAAAATACCCACCAAAAACAATCCAAACAGCTTCCAAATGCTTCTATTGGAATGTCCTAAACATAATCAAAAGAAGTAGGCAAAATAAATTGGCAAAAGAAGTCCCTAAATGCTCTGTACCCTCCAAAGAGGTACAGAGAGTACATATGCATAATACCCCAAATAAACCATCCAAGTAGCCATCAAATTGCTTCCATTGGAATGCCCTAAATATAATCTCAATAAACAGGCAAAATAAGCTGGGAAAAAAGGACATAAATGATTAGTACCCTCCAAAGAGGTACAAAGAGTATAGATGCAAAATACCTCCCAAAAATCATCCAAACAGCTTTCAAATTGCTTCCATTGTAATGTAATGAACATAATCTCAAGAAATAGACAAAATAAACTAAAAAAATGGATATAAATGCTCTCTCAAAGAGAAATGCAAAATACCCACCAAACTATCCAAACAACCTCCAAATGCTTCCATTGGAATGTAAATATAATCAAAAGAAGTATAAAATAAATAAAAAAAGAAGTCCTTAATGCTCTATACCCTCCAAAGAGGTAGATGCATACAAAATACCCACCAAACCATCCAAATTTTAAATGCTTCCATTGGAATGCCCTAAACATAATCAAAAGAAGTAGGCAAAATAAACCGGCAAAAGAAGTCCTAAATGCTCAGACCTCCAAAATGTACAGAGTACAGATAAAATACCCCAAATAAACCATCCAAAGCCATCAAATGCTTCCATTGGAATGCCTAAACATAATCTCAATAAAAGCACAAAATAAACAAAAAAAAAAGGACATAAATGATCTATACCCTCCAAAGAGGTATAGAGAGTACAGATGCAAAATACCCTCAGAAATCATCCAAACAGCTTTCAAATTGCTTCCATTGTAATGTAATGAACATTGTCTCATAATCAGCAAAATAAACTGAAGTATAAATGCTCAGACCTCGAGAGGTACAGAGTACATATGCAAATATCCCCTAAACCATCCAAGCCCAAATTGCTTCCATTGTAATGTAATGGACATTATCTCAAGAAACAAAAAAATAAACTAAAAAGAAGTCTAAATGCTCATCCTCCAAAGAGGTACAAGAGTACAGCAAAAAATACCCAAATCATCCAAGCCATTAAATTATCATGAATGCCCTAAATATAATCTCATAGCAAAATAAAATGGAAAAAGTTCTAAATACTCTATACCCTCCAAAGAGGTACATAGAGTACATATACAAAAAAATACAAAAAAATCATCCAAGCAGCCATCAAATTGCTTCCATTGGAATGTCTTAAACATAATCTCAAGAAACTGACAAAATAAACTAAACTGAGGAGTCCTTACTCTCAGACTCCAAAAGAGGCAGAGAGTACATATGCAAAATACCCACCAGAAACCTTCCAAATAGACTCCAAATGCTTCCATTGGAATGCCCTAAATATAATCAAAAGTAGGCAAAATAAACTAGCAAAAGATGTCCATAAATGATCTCCTCCAAAGAGGAGAGTACGTGATGCAAAATACCCACCAGAAAACCATCCAAACAATGCTTCCATTGGAATGCCCTAACATAATCAAAAGAAGTAGGCAAAATAAACCGCAAAAGAAGTTTAAATGCTCTGCCCTCCAAAGAGGTACAGAGTACAGATGCGATGTCCATAAATGATCATCCTCCAAAGAGGTGCAGGAGTACGATGCAAAATACCCACCGTAAAACCATCCAAATGCCCAAATGCTTCCATTGGAATGCCCTAACATAATCAAAAGAAGTAGCAAAATAAACCGCAAAAGAAGTTTAAATGCTCTGCACCTCCAAAGAGGTACAGAGTAGATGCAAAATATCCCAAATAAACCATCTAAGCAACCATCAAATTGCTTCCATTGAATGCCCTAAATATAATCTCAATAGCAAAATAAACTGAAAAATGACATAAATTATCTGTATCTCCAAAGAGGTGCAGAGTAGATACAAATACCCTAAAACCATCCAAACAGTTTTCAAATTGCTTCCATTGTAATGTAATGAACATTATCTCTAGAATCTACAAAATAAACTAAAAAGTAAATGATCTGTAATTCTCGTGAGAGTACAGAGTACGTAAAACCATCCCCAACCATCCAAGCAGCTCCCAGATTGCTTCCATTGTAATGTAATGAACAATATCTCAAAAAATAGGCAAAATAAAATGAAAAAGAAATCCATAAATGCTCTATACCCTCCAAAGATGTGCAAAGAGTACAGATGTAAAATACCCCCCGTAAATCATCCAAACAAATTTTCAAATTATATGTAATGAACATTATCTCAATAAACAGGAAAAATAAACTGAAAAAAATGACATAAATGATCTGAATTCCAAAGAGGTACAGAGTACATGCAAAATACCTCAAAAAAACCATTCAAACAAATTTCATATTACTTCTACTAGAATGCCCTAAATATAATCTCAAGAAAAAGGCAAGATAAACTAAAAAAGTTGGTCTTAAATGATCCAGACCTCAGAGAGGTAGAGTACATACATGCCATAAAAAAACCCCAAACCATCTAAATTCTCCAAATTGCTTACATTTGAATGTAATGAACATAATCTCAAGAAACAAAGCAAAGAACGAAAAAAGCCTTAAATGCTACCATCGAGAGGTAAAGAGTGATACAAAATAACATATAAAATAACCAATCTTTCATGACAAAAAGAAGAAGAGTAAACCCTAAATTCATTCAAGTTCAGAATGCATGTAAATACCTCATGTAGTCACCTACAATACCTCAATTTTGATTTGTTATATCACCGAAGTGGCGTCGACGTAAGGCCGATCGAATGAGCGCTAAGAAAAATCCTTCGCTGAAAGAAAACACTAAACCTCTATAAGAATGTCGAACAGATCATCTCATTCTTCTTCTCCCGCTTTTGAACGACACCTGCCTGGGGAAGTGTAAATGCGTCGGAATATGCCATCTCCGGTCGTTATGTTACTGCTCCATTAACCGCTAAAACGGGAAAAAATACACGCCATGGATCGAGTCCGCACGAAAGCTACGCGACCGATGTAATATTTTCTCTCAGATTGAGGGCCTTGCTCATTTTGGTTTGGGAGAGGGAAGGGGAAGGAGCCTAAGAGAAGAAAATGGCCGCTTGAACTCACCTCCATAGATATCGTTCTTGTTAAGGCTGAGGTATCATTGTGGGAACTGAACGTATGAAAGGTTGGGTGACAAGTCTTCATCTAGAAAGTAACAGGAGCTTGTTGAGGCATATTAGAATCTTTGGAACGCATGTCATAGTCTAAGGTAAAGATCAACGATGCATGTCAGGGAGTGAGGGCTCCAGCTGAAGTGGGGGAGAATTGGTGCTTCTCCCAGATATAGATTAGATTTGGGAGGGGATGTCCAAAGGATGTCCTTGTCCTTGGCTTTCCAAGAGAACCTGTATAATGAAGGATGGTCTCTGCGACTGAAGTTCTTCCATTTCTTGAAAATTTCCTTCTCCTCCAGAGAGCTCACTATGTTGTGATCGCCATAGCCTTTCTCCACAGCACCATCCACACTTTCTCTGAGGCTTTCAAACATCACCTGAGGAGATCAAATGGAAGGGGTGGGGGGTGGGGAATGGTTGGAGGAACTGCTAATGCATGGAGGAGGCCAGATGAGATGAGCCTCGCAAGCACTCACCTATGCAAAGAGGAGGAGCTCTCGGTTCCCCTACATGCGTGAAGTAGGTGAAGAACCGGGTCGCGGTAAAGATTAAATGAACCTAAATCAGTAGGGATTAGATAGGTGGTTTTAAATTGATTTTTAAATTGATTAAATGACTTGAATGTGAAGTTTACGCTGATAAAATCACATGGTTAATATATATATATATATATATATATATATATATATATATATATATATATATATATATATCAATTGCATGTTCAATGCAACCATTTTACATGAGGCGCTTGGTTTGAGTGAACGTCAAAATGAGTCAATTTTAGCTCAAAATATGTGTCATCATTTTCGACCACTCAATTTTTGTGCAAACTTATCCGAATTGAGTGTGAATAATCTTACTTCATATATATCGATGTTTTGAAGCTAACGGTATAATCAATTTTGTGAACGAAGGTCATTTGATTTACGTCGGTGCCTCTTGACCTCGATATGCATGCAAGCGCATTGACGACTCAATCGCTTGATCGGTTGATCATGAAGTTGTGCATTGTTTATATTCTGACTAGTCTATTTTGAATGTGATGGCAAAGTCTGTTCATCGATCGGAAGTCATTTGAGTTAATTTTGGCGACGTCCTATGTATTTCAGCCTCATTTGCGAGATGTTACTTCAAATTATTCGATATTTGCACATACTCGTCTGAATTAAGCGTGGACAGTCTCATTTAATAGTTTTTGATATTTTGAAGCTAATGACATGATCAATTTTAACGGATGTCGCTGGGCATCATCTTCCCTCGATATGCGCACATCGATAGGACGCATAATGTCATTGTCATTTGATTATGTAATATTTATATCTTGACCAACTTTAATATTCTGAACACGATGGTGAAGTCCATACATCGATCAAAGATTGTTTTGACCATTTTCGACGCCCAAAGGTATTTTGATCCCGATTTGACCGCCCTTCCAAGTTCATTCAATTAGACTTGTGGGCTTGACTCGACTTATGACACATATGTGGAGGTCAATAGAGAACTTTTCAAAATTCTCTCCAAGCAAACCTCACCACGAAAGTTACATGAAAATCAACCAAATAAAGTAAATTTCATTTATTGATTGACTAATCAAAGTTATGTAAGAAACATCTACACACACATCTTATCATTAAACTTGAAGTTTGTGATTGAAGTTCCGTCAAATATATTAAATTGAAAAATCTCCTCATTAGATGTACCTTATTGATTACACAGGGCTTTTCATATATATTAAAGAGTGTCCTTATGAATCATATTGTAGTAGTTACATTGAGGATATTAAATGTGACATTCGTGCTTAATTGTTTGATAATCCCCAATTATATATCCATCAACTACCACTCATATCGATCAATGATTTGCCACTTTTTTCTCTAAGAAGTTAATGGAGATTTTTTTAATATACATACCTATATAAAGAGAAATTGAAATCAAATATAGATTAATATAAAAAGTATATAATCAAATATATATTGAAATCAAGCCAAATTTTGATTTGGATTAAGCTGTAATCAAAGTAAATAAACTATTTTGAGCTCAAATTAGGATCAGATTGAATCAACATATGATAAAATTTAACTACATAACTTAAGGTTGAAGTAAAAGCAAATGATCATTGATGTAAGCAAAATTTGAATTGAGAATTTGCCAACTACTTGCAAAGATATTTTCTTACTTATCACCCACATTTAACCTATAGTCTCAGGCTTATCAAAGAATCATATCCAACTTATTAAGAATTTAAAATTTCATTGATAATAGAATATGGTTTAAAATTTTATTGATAATAGAATATGGTGAGACTTATTATATGAAATTAATAAAAAGATAAGTGAATAAAAAAAATAATTTAAATTAAAAATAAACATATATTTAAAGCAAAAAAATAATGTGATTTTATGGTTATTATCACTAATTTATATTTTTTGTGGTAGAACATTTCTCACGAAGAAAGAAAGAAAAATACAAAAAGTCTGTGCAATGCCTTCATGCTCTGTTATGTGTCATAGTGCTAATTACAAAAGATTCAAGCATAGGAACAGAGAAGACAATACTGCAACTAAGGCTACAAATGAACAGAGCGTTCAACAAGCTACTTGTGACTCGACTCGATTATAGCTTGTTTATATTCGTTCATTTAACTAATCGAATGAGCTTGAACACTTCTATAAAAATTTGATTGCTAAATGAACAAGCTCGAACAAGTTGTTGTTCAGTTCATTTATGTTCATGAATAGTATCATTTAAAGCTTGCGAACAAGCTCGTTAAGGAGCTTGATTACGTCTCGATTAGAACATGTTCATAAACTAGTATCAATTATATTTCTCAACATGTTGCTCGCGAACAAGCTCAATTAAGGCTCATTTATTTCTTTAAACGAGCTGCTTGTTAACAGGCTCGAATAATTTTTTTTAAACGAGCTCGAGTTTGAACACCATCCTAAAAGCTCGAATCTAGCTCGAGCCAAGCTTGAGCTCAAGAATGATAAATGAGTTTGAACTCGAACAAGCCTCGGCTCGGCTTGGCTCGTTTGCAGCCCTAACTGTAACACCAATTTTTGTAGCACTGCTCTATAAGATTTTGTTGATCTGTTGTGCCAAATGGAGCAAAAATAAGCTAGAAGATAGAGAATGCAGTGTTGCAATATTAATACTAGTACCTTTGCGCTGTCTTTCACAGTGTTGTGATGCTATGACCTTAGAAATTTAGTCTTAAAATAGTTTTAGAGCAGACAGGGGGAGTTAGTAGTGCAGTTAGAAGATTTACTTTGGTGGGACTCACATGCAGATAAATTTAAGGGGATAGAGAGCATTTATGGAATCTTTTTATCACTTTTGAAGTATCACTTAATGAGTGTGTGTGTATGTATAAATGTGAAAAGTAGGTAGAAAGGGAGCACTAAGGAGATCAAGGAGAAGAAGAAAATATTTTAGTAGAGCAATTTTCTAGTGTAGCTTTCACATGTTTATGTATTGTACTTGTGCTCTTTACTTTAAAATGTTGAATTAAGTGTTTCAACTCTATATTTATGGTGATCTTTTACTATTCTTTGGAAAATCTTGTGTTATGTTGATGATGTACTAAAATTGTAGTAATTATTTTGTTTTTTCTCTATTCTTAAATTGATATAGTTGCATTATGGCCAAGTATAAACATAAAATCTAATGTGATATATAGATATCGAAAGTAATAGAGATTCTCTTGAGAATGATACTTTACTCATTTCTATATTACTTGAGTGTCATGTGCACTTGCATATAATAATTTGCCTAATCACAAACCAACATTAAAAGTAGCCCTAAAGTAAGGCCCAACTTTTTACATAAAGAGTGTTACAAAATACATCGTAATATAAATCAAAATGTGATGATATATGCTTTGCACAATTGAGCCATCATGTAAGGTTGCATATATATCTTGACAAATATTCTTAATACAACTTAATTATGGCCTAAGATATTACCCATATTATGATATAGCATAATTTTCATCGTGACAGGATTACAACATGCTCCAAAAATGCCACAATAGAACTTGACATGAAATACATAGGATTTCATATATATTAGTATTATTGTTGTAAGCAATAGCTGCTTCATCAAAAGTGAAAATGCTTTTTTGTATGAGAACTTCATAATATATTTGAAAACTTCATGGAGACAATACATTGCCCTTGCAAATTTCATTAGTATGGAATGAAAATCTCCTTAGCAATTTTCTTTTTATTTTTAAAACTTGTAGATCTTCTTCCTCTTATCTTTATTTTTTTCTTACTTTTACTTTATTTATCCCTCTCCTTCCTCATGTTTCTTACTTCTTCTATTTTTACATTTTATATGGTATTAAATCTTCTCTCTCTCTCTCTCTCTCTCTCTCTCTATATATATATATATATATATATATATATATACTTAAAGTTTATGATAGATTGAGAATTTTTATCTAAATCTTATATAAAAATTAGCATGTGCATAAATAAGAGAAGTTCAATAGATATTATAGTTTTTATATGAAAAGTCTAAGAAAAGAAATATCATATGGTCTACCCTAGATGAAAACATTACTAAATAAATAAAGATTACATTAGTTTAATCTTTCCCTCAATAGATGAAGATAAGTTACAAATATGAATTACTATTGTTGCGTGTTAGAAAATCAGCTGCGGTAGAATAAAAGTTTTCGACTTTGTTTTGTTGTGAAATCCAGCACACACACAAATGTTTGAAGAATGAATAAGAAAACTCCATAATTTTTATGTAGAAAACTCTGATAGGGGAAAATCACGGGCCTAGCAGTAAAAAAATCTTCTACTATCTATTTGAGTACAAAGTTTTCCGATAATGAGATTAGATTTATATGAGAAGAATCGACAATGGAACAATGGGCAACAAATGCCTATGTAATAGTCAGGATGTACAATTTGATGATGGAACAATAATCAACGGTGATGTCACGGATGATGATGCGATGGTCGATGGTGACCACCGACGGTCACGTGATGACCGGGGTGAGGAGATGATGTGAAGGTGGTCAATGGCGACGATGATCGGGGTGGGAGCCGGAGCGGGTTCGTGGAAGTGGTTAGCCGACGGCGGTCGCCAATTAATGGTCATTATGCTTGGAGGATTTTCAAGCTTTAGAGCTATCTCTTCTCTTTAGCTTGGGCTCCCCTTATGTGAAGAATGATGACCTATTTATAGATTAAAGGGAGAGCATTTCTGTGAATACATGCGAAATCCAAACCACTCCATCAGATGACTCAAAATGATTCCATTGATCATCTAATGTATTTTAAATATTTGAATGCTCAAATAAAGTTAAAATCAAGAGATCTTAGGCTTGTTAGATCCGGCTCATCAAGACGCTCGATTTGATCATAAAAAATCCATATTTTGAAACTATTTAGGAATTTAATTGATATCCCAAAGTTTTCAATGATATTTTAAGTGCTTGATCTAGACTAGTTTTGACTTAGGATTAGATTGCTTCTGACATCAAGATTCGTGCTATGACTAGTGACATTTTTAGTATCATATCAGTTGCCCCCTATTTTTGGATGACATTATCTCTATCATCCAAAAATATAAGCCAAATAATTAAAAATAATAAATTCTTAATATAATTTGTAGGTTTATTACCCATATAGTTTGAGAGAATAGATCTTCATGGGTGCACAAGATTATGATCACTAAGCGTGGTCAGGATGCTGTGCTGAGCGAGGCTGGTTATAGTCCAGGACGCCATGAGCACTCAGGTGTCCATTGTCGTGTTGGGCGCCCTCACAAGATGTCTTGAGCGCAAACGCAATCGATGAGCATTTTTTTAAATTTTTAAAGTTTTTTTTTCCATTTTTTTATTGTTTACCTTTTTGCCTCTATAGTGGGCCTATAAAACTCCCTTAGGGTAAAGTGAGGAGACACAACTCCTATATGCTCTAGTGTTCCTCTGTATTGGATGAGAAATCATCTAGCAGAAGTTCAAGGGCAAGGGTAAAAATTTTTTTTTTCTTTTCTTTTTATCAGAGAAGTTCTGAGATTATTCTTAAGAGAAGGTCATTTACTTTGTTGATCAAGACCCGTAGCTCATACGGTGAGGCTCCAATTTTTTTTCAAAAGAGGCATCAACTGTTCTCATCGGACCTATTGGGTTTGGAGGCGATCATGGCCCGTAGTTCATATGGCGAGCTCTAGTTTTCCCTCAAAAGAGGCGTCAACTGTCATCGTCGGACCAACCGGGTTTGGAGGCAATCAAGGCCCAGTTCATTTCTGAGAAAGAGGCATCAACTATCCTCGTTGGACTAACCAAGTTTGGAGGCGATCAAGGTTCGTAGTTCATGCGACGAGGTTCCAATTTTCTCTTAAAAGAGGCGACAACTATCCTCGTTGGACTGGCTGAGTTTGGAGATGATCAAGACCCATAGTTCATATGACGAAGCTCCAGTTTTTTCTAGAAAGAGGCGTTAACTATCCTCGTCGGACCAACCAGGTTTGGAGGTGATCAAGGCCCATAATTCATACGGTGAGGCTCCGGTTTGCTCTCGAAAGATGCATCAACTATCCTCATCAGACCGACCGGGTTTGGACGTGATCAAGGCTCGTAGTTCATATGGCGAGGCTTTGATTTTCCTTCGAAAGAGGCATCAACTGTCCTCGTCGGACTGACCAAGTTTGGAGGCGATCAAGGCCTGTAGTTCATACATTGAGGCTCTTATTTTTCTTAGAAAGATGTGTCAACTATTATCATCAGATCGACTGGTTTGGAGATGGTCAAAGCCCGTAATTCATACAGTGAAGCTCCGATTTTCCCTCAAAAGAGGCGTCAACTGTCTTTGTTGGACCGACCGGGTTTGGAGACAACTGCCAAGATGGCAGAGAAGCGTCAAATTGGAACCATCCTTCGAAGAACTCAGAAAGTCTGGCAGGTAATTTCAGAGTATCATTAGAGAGGAATAACTCATTTTTTATCTCATATATATGCGTATATTTTTTGTCAAATTGTAAGCAAAAAGTTTTATCCAAAGCTGTCCGTGAGGGACAAAGTCAGGAAAAGATATGCCCAAGTATTAGGGTGAGTGAGTTGCTTCACACAATTCTCAGACTTTTATCTTTTTTTTATTTATTATGTATTTTCACAAGATGATGGCCGGAAGAAAACCAATAGCGTGACAGCCACAGATGATATATCATCCACTATCATAGTTGATAGTTTAATGGTGCTCCGTAGGAAATTTCATTTCCCTAATGAGTTCATGGCTATTGATGCCAAAAAGTTTAATCGAGCCCATTCACCTCCGCCAGAATACTTTACTATTTCTGAAATGATTCTTCGTGCAGGACTGTGATTCCCTTTAACTCCTAAATTGATTGAGATCTTTAAAATATGCGGTGTAATTTTGTCACAATTTTTATTTCAAGCTTTAGTGATCATCGTTGGTTTGATTGTTTTCTTTAGAGAGAGTGGTGTTACTTTGAAACACTTGTGCTAAATGTGTAGATTCACATGTGATTCTCAGGAATGTGTTTCTTATCGGACTATAAAGAATTGGATATAATTTTTAGCATGGGATCCATCTAGAAATTGATCTAATGGATTTTTTTTTGTGAAAAATCAGTGGGGCCTCCCTAAGAGATGGGGAAGATTGAATGACCTTCCAGATTCATTGTTGATTGAAGAGAATGAAATCTTAATGTCTCTTAATATTCCTAATGTAGGAAGCTTGCAGCATGAGTTACATCACATTGACAAATATATAATTGAAGATAGAATGTTCAAAGTTGGCCTTTCCATTCAAGTAGAGATCTCTCTTCCATTGAAGAGATCAAGTAAAGGTGATGAAAGGTCTCTCCTCATATTCGTGGATTCTTTTAAGAAGCCCGCTATTTAAATTACAGATAGTGTTTCTTTTTAAAGAAAAGAAGATATTAAGTGACTACATTAAATATTTACGGAGAAGATGTTCGCCCCTAATTGGCCTCTGAGAGTTTAGCTATCTCAACTCATAATGGGAGAATTCATTTCTCAAAGTCGCTATTCTTGAAGAGGTGTTAAAGTACGTATGCACTGGATGTCAATGAGCATATGAATTAGTACGTTATCTTCTCCTTCTCTTTCTTTTCTTCTTTTCCTTTTTTCTTCATGTAATATTTGTGAGTTTTTGATTTATAGGTAGCTCAAATATTAGGGCTTATGACTCATTTGGGTGTCACTCTAGATGAGTGGAATACTGAATTTGTGAAGGTAAAATATCTGTAAGGACAGTATGGAGCGAAAAATGGGTGCTAAGGCCAAAGAAGTGGTAACTCTGGAGGATCAGCTAACCGGGTATAGAACTGAGCTAGCAAATATATTAACTTCTCTTTCTCTCAAGCATTAGGAGGTGGAGCACACTCGTGATGATCTGATTGAGGTGAGGGCCGAGACTCACCAGAAAGAGAAAAGACTCAAGGCACTTGCAGCTGATAAGAAAACTCTTGAACTGGAGAAGAAAGTATTACATGATCATCTTTCTGAGAAGGAGCTTATAATGTCAAAAGTAGAAATAAATGAAATCTCCTTGAAAGTAGTGGAAGACTTTAAAAACTCCATAGATTATTGTGATACTATCAAGGACCATGTCTAGGAAGCTCGAAATCATATTCTTAATGTTGAAGTGAAGGACTTGGAGCGCTAATATTTGGAGAAAGGCTTCATCCGAGAATTCCTAAATGGAATCCGCTTAATATATCACAAAATTAGAGCTAGTATTGAGAATCTGTCTCCAAGCTAAGTGTCTTAAGACCCTTCGCCAGATTCAGGAGATGAAGGGGTTCAGAGTGAATTTAAGGGAACATCTTCCAGTGGTGAGGAGGACATTGACATCATGTAGTATCACTTGAGGATGCATTTTTTTCTTTTTATCTATGTATTGTTATTTATTATTTTCATTTTTTGCATTTAGAATTTTGATTCTTTCTTATATCATCATGTTAGTGCTATCGATGATATAAAATTTTTTTGGGTGATTTGCTCTTATTTTGTTTTGACCTATCCGAGGTGATTGGTCGGAATATTATTCGATGATGTTAATCTATACGGATGAGGCCATCAGAAGTCTACCAAAGACTTTTTGGCCTATCCTAGGTATTAGTCAAAATATTATTTGACATTTTACCTATATGGAAGAGGCCTTAGAATGTCCACCAAGGACCTTTTGACTTATCCTAGGTATTAGCCAAAGTGTTACTTGACTTCTTACTTGCATGAAAGAGGCCGCAGAAGATCCACCAAGGATTTTTTTGACCTATTCTAGGCATTAGTCAAAGTGTTACTTGACTTCTTACCTTTATACAAGAAGTTTGATCAAGTCTCCTTGGGATTGATCATGCCCTGACTGAGACACAATGTGAGTTGCACATTTCTCAAGTGGGAGGATTAAATGAAGGAGATTATTTATATGTAACAAGCTTGGAAAAAAAAAGGTCATAAACTCATTACTCTGATAAGATCGATGATATAATCATAAGATAATTTTAACAAAAATATGAGTTTGAAGAGAAAATGACAAACGAGACAAAATAAAAGTTACAATAATTATGCAGTAGAAGTTACTGATAATATTTTTGGAGATTCTCGGTGTTTGAAGTTTGAGGTAAGGTTTTTCCCTCTAGATCTTTGAGCTCAAATGTTCCTGGCTTGACCATAGCTATAACCACATAAGGGTCATCCCAAAGAAGTGAGAGTTTGTTGCATTGAGGGCCTTTGCCCGCAACTTCAAGACTTCGCAGGACCAAGTCACCGATAGAGATGGGACGAGGTTTCACTCTTCTGCTGAAGTGACAAGCTACCCTTTGGTGGTAGGAAGCAGTCTGAAGTAGGGCCATGTCACAAGTCTTGGGGAGTTGGTCCAAGTTATGTCAGAGTTTTTCTTCATTACTATCATGATCGAATGATTGAACTCTTGGACTTTGAATCCTGATATCTATTGATATAATAACTTTTGTGCCGAAACACAAGTTATATGGTGTCTCACCAATCGGAGTTCACGATGTAGTGCGGTAAGCCCAAAGAACATTAGAGAGCTCGTCAACCCATTGCCCCCAGCCTTCTCAAGATGCATTTTTAACCCTTTGAGTATAATCATGTTGGTAGCTTCAGTCTGTCCATTAGTTTGAGGATGTGACACAACCATATACAGCAGCTGAATGTGAAGATCTTTATAAAAAGATGTAAAGACTTTTCCAGTAAATTGGGTTCCATTGTCGGTGATGATCTTTGCAGGAAGACCGAATCGACATATTATATTTTTCCAAATAAATTATTTAGCATTTGCTTTCGTGATTTTAGCGAGTGGTTCAACTTTCACCCATTTAGTGAAGTAGTCGACAGCTAAAATGATAAACTTTCATTGCCCTGATGCTACCGGAAAAGGTCTCATCATGATATCAATTTCCCATTAAGCAAAAGGTCATGGGCTTTGAAGGGATAAAGCTCTGCATGCGGTGTATGAGAGAGGTTAGAGTGCAATTGATAACTCGCACATTTTTTTGTGAACTCTAAGGCATCTTGCTTCATCATAGGCCAATAGAACCCTTGCATTATAATTTTAAGAGCTAACACCTTTCCTCCTAGGTGTTCTCCACATATCCCCGAGTGAACCTCTCTTAATGTGTAATTGGCTTATGATGGTGAGAGGCATTTAAGGTATGGCCCAGAAAAAGCTCATTTGTATAGTTCACATCCGATAATAATAAAGTTTGCAGCTTACCTTTGGAGACGAGTTACAGCAATTGGGTCTTCAGGAAGGGTCTCTTCTTGTAGAAAAGATTGAATGGGGTCCATCCATGAAGGTTCCTTTATCTCATTAATTACTTGTATTACCCATGACCCTTGGATACTAAGAAAGTATATTTCCTCAACATGCCTTCTCTTAAATAGATCTCCAATAGTGGAGGTAACGAGCTTAACGAGAGCATTAGCTCGAGTGTTATTCTCTCATAATATGTGAATGATTTAATGTGTCTTGAAATGGGCAAGAAGTGACTTCACTAAGTTGAGGTATTGTGCCAGCTGAGGATTATGAGTATTAAAGTTTTTCTCAACCTGAGGCAAAGTCGAGTTATGGATCATTAAGTTTTGAGCTTCACAATTGATGACAAGTCTCAACCCTGCAATGAGAGCCTCATATTCAGTCATATTATTGGTTGCAGGAAATTTTAGGTAAAGTCCATACTCTAAGATATCTTGTTGGGGGAAAATGAGTAAGATTCCTACTTCGACACCAATATTTCCTGAAGCTCTATCAACATAAAGGGTCTATTGAGGAGACAAAATGGGCATAATAGATAGTTCATTTGGAGTTGGGACAATACATTCTATTATAAAATCTGTGAGTACTTGAGACTTTATATCTAGCCGGGGTAAGAAATAGATATCAAACTCTTCCAATTATAAAGACTATTTGATTAACCTCCCAGATGCCTCTGGTTTCTGTTGAATGATCATCAATGGTAAATGAGTGTAAATGCCGATGGTGGAGCTTGGAAGTATGGACGCAATTTTTGCACTAAGAAAACTAAAGCCAAAGCCTTCTTATCTGCCAGCGGATAACAACTTTCTATATCAGAGAGAATTTTGCTGACATAGTAAATTGGTCGTTGTATCCCATTTTTTTCTCACACTAAAATTGAGCTTATCGCTTGGAAAGAGACTGTGAGATATAAGTATAACATCTCTCATTGGATAGACTTAGATAGTAAGGGTGGAGATGCTAAATATTCCCTTAATTGCTCAAAAATAGACTGACATTCATCAGTCCACTGAAAATTATTATTCTTAGCTCCCTTTAGTATTTTAAAGAATGACAAGTATTTATCCCTAGAACAGGTTAGAAAGTGGGATAAGATAGCAATTCGTTTATTCAAACATTGAACTTCTTTGATATTCTTCAGAGGAGCCATATCTCTGAGGGCTCTAATTTTTCGGAATTGGCCACAATCCCGTGGTGGGTTACCATAAACCCAAGAAATTTTTTGACATAACCCCAAAATCACACTTGGTTGGGTTAAGTCGCATGTTATAATATTGAAGAAGGTTAAAGCATATTTCTAAGTCAGAAATATGTTGTGATTCTTCCAAGCTTTTTACTAACATATCATCCACACATATCTCTATTGTGCGGCCTAAGAGGTCTTTAAAAACTTTATTCATAAGGCGTTGATAGGTCGCACCAGTATTTTTAACTCAAACGACATGACTTGGTAATAATATAAACTTTTATATGTTTGAAATGATGTAGTTTCTTCATCCTTGGGTTCATTTTTATTTGGTTGTAACCTAAGTAAGCATCCAAAAAACTAAGCATTTGATGTCCAGATGTAGCATTGACCAATTGATCAATTTGAGGGAGAGAAAAACTATCTTTCGGGCAAGATTTGTTGAGATCAGTGTAATGAATACACATTCTCTATTCCATTTGCTTTCTTAATCATGACAACATTTGCTAACCATGTAGGGTAGTGTACTTCTCATATGAATCTCACTTTTAATAGCTTGTTAACTTCTTATTCAATAGCCTGGAGGCGATCAGGTGCAAAACTCTGCTTCTTTTGGATGATTGGTTTGAATGTTGGATCAATATTGAGGGAGTGCATGATCACATTGGGGTCGACCCCGGCATATCTGTTGGACTCCAAGTGAAGATGTCTTGATTTTTGCGCAAGAAGTCTATGTATTTTGCCTTCTATTCATTTGAGAGCAGAGATCCAACTTGCACTGTTCGTAGAGGTTGGTCATCTGATAATGAAATATGAGCAAGTCTTCTACAGGCGAAGCTCTTTGGGGTACTTCTTCATCTCAAAAATTAAAAATTTCTATGCTGAAGGTCACCGAAGGGTGCGGTTGAGCTTGTTTGAGATAACATGATTATGCTATTTATTGATTTTCATAGACCACTCCAACCCCAATAGGGGTTAGAAATTTTATCTTAAGATGGATACTGAAGTAACAACACCAAAAATTGATTGGAGGGGCCTTCCGAAGATAGCGTTATTTGTTAAATCTGACTTGACCATCATGAATTGAATTGAATGAGTCACTTATCAAAAAAATTCTCCGAGGACAATATGAATAGTGATTATCCCCTCTACTTGCACAGGACGATTATCAAACCCATATAATGGTCTTACAGCGGGTTGGAGCTTTTCCCTAACCAAGCCCATGCTAAGAAATGTGGAGTAAAATAAGATATCAATAAAACTCTCATTATCAATCAGAATTCTCATAACATTATAGCATGAGTCACTGACCCCCGTAATGATGACAAGTGGATCTTGATGGGGAACTTGGACTCTTTCTAAGTCTGAGCCATTAAAAGTGATGGAATGATCAATACGAGATTTTTTTAACTTTGGTTCTTTAGAGGTGTCAATGAGGACTTAATTAGATAGTACTGATCATCTTGCGATTGTTTCAATTTTTCCAACTATCTAATGACTATTTTGCTATTTCTGTGATGATTGTCCTGGTTACCCCCTAGTTGGAGTTATGTTTGCTTGAGTCGATTGATTCTTCACAAATCAATGTAGATATCCTTATTGAATGAGCTTCTCAATTTCTTCTTTGAGTTGTTTGCACATCTCAGTAGTATGTTCAAGACTTCGATGAAAGTGACAATATTGCTCCTGATTTTTTGAATTTGGTTTTAGTATATGTGGCCACTTGATGGTCTCTTCATCTCGAATGACCATCGAACACAATAAATATGTGTATTATTTTTCTGGTGGTTCACTTGATGTGAGGCCGCTGAGGGAGATCACGACTACTTTGTTGCTTCTTTGATGGGATTGTCGCCTGCATCGGGTGCTCTTATATTTGGATTATGAATTATTTACAACGGGCATTAATAGCCTCATCGACAAAAATTTATGCTTCCACACGATGAACTAAGTCGGCATATGAGCGGACCGTATCTCGCATTAGTGATGAGTAGAAAAGCCGAGGACGGAGCCCTTTAAGGAAAACTCCTCTTAATAGTTCAGGGTCTACTCTAGGTATTTGGTGAGCTTTTAAGGAGAACCTCTGAAAGTATTCTCATTTTAATGAATGCACGAGAGAGAGGAATCTTTAATGATCCTCCTTGGAACTGCTCTACAAAAATCTTGGCGAGTTCATCAAAGGTATGGATGGATCCCCTTGGAAGGGAGTAGAACCAAGTGCGAGCCTGACTCTTGAGGGTAATTGGAAAGACCTGATAAAGCAGTGTGTCAGGAGCTCATTGGATATGCATGATGGTCCTGTAATGGTCGATGTGTTCATATAGGTCAATTGCTCCATCATAAGAGTTGATGCTCAGAAGCTTGAACCCTACAAGAATAGGATGTTAAAGAATAGCTTCAGTTAGAGGTGAAGACTCCTGATAGCCGTGATGAGAGGGAATATGATTTCATCTCTATAATAGAATTCTTCTCGCACCAAGCATTATAATTTTGCACGTATAACGTGGCTGGTGGAGTCAACAGGACAAGAACGTGCCAAGCTATCAGTAATAATTGGTGGATTAGTAGTCGATTGAGCTACAAGTGATGGATGAGTAGAACTACTAGTGTCAAAGAGGTCATCGATCCGGGAGGAACTTCACCGATGAGAAGACACCAGATTAGCATTTTACCTCCCCGCTAACGATCTTGGGGAGATGCATTTAAAGAAGTGGTCCGTGTTCCTAAAAGTTGGATTATCTTATTTTGAGACTCTTCCATCCCTACCATCTTAGAGATTCTAGCCCTTCACCGACATGCTTATCAAGGGGAAGTGAGGCAGAAGCTTGGCATCCTTGGTTAAAGAATTTGTTTCGAGAGTGACGAAAGTTGGAGCAGGAGGCTCCGTTGTTGCGAGTATTGCGCCTATTGGCCATAATGTAGGTGTTCACAGAAATTGCGATTGAGAGGTTTTATTCCCACATATGGTGCCAAACTATTGTCTGCTAGAAAATCAATTGCGGTAGAATAAAAGTTCTTGCCTTAACTTTATTGTGGAATCCATCACACACACAGATATATGAAGAATGAATAAGAAAACTCCAGAATTTTTATGTGAAAAACTCAGTAAGGGGAAAAATAGCCTAGAAAAAATCTTCTACTATGTATCTATTTCGAGTACAAATTTTCCTAATAACGGATTACAAAAGAATGACAATGGGAATCCGAATCAAGCAACAAATCGCGTTGGTAATTATTGGTGATTGATGATGGTGAATAGTGGTCAAAGTGGACCGTGGATCGTGAGGTGATGACCGACGGGATGGTTGGCGGTGGCGACCAACGACGGCGTGCGATGACCGGTGTGTTTCAGGATGACTAATGGTGATTGATGATGAGATCGACGACGGCGGGTTGGCGAATCGATATGGCGGGTCGAACGCCGAGTGGTCATTATGCTTGGAGGATTTTCAAGCTTTAGAGCTCTCTCTTCTCTTTAACTTGGGCTCCCCCCATGTGAAGAATGAGGGGCTATCTATAGATTAGAGGGAAGTCGTTTCTGTGAATACATGCAAAATCCAAACCACTCCATCGGATGGCTTAAAATGATTTTCTTGATCATCTCATGTATTTTAAATATTTAAATGCCCAAATAAAGTCAGAATCAAGAGATCTTGAGCTTGTTAGATCCGGCTCGTCAAGACGCTCAATTTAATCATAAACACTTCATATTTATAAACTATTCAGGGATTTAATTAATATCCCAAAGTTTCCAATGATATTTTAAGTGCTTGATTTGGCTAATTTGATCGATGAGCTTTTGACATCAAGATATGTGCTTACTAGTGGGATTTTTAGTGTCAGATCAACTATCTTGGCATGTAGTGTATATAGTAAAGAATATAAGAGAAATAGAAAGATAATTATAATGATCATAATAATAAATGTCAATATTACTATCGTGGGTGACAAAGAGACAATCATTGCATAATGGCAATTGGATGATGACAGTTGTGCAATAACAATTGAGTCAAAAAAGTTAAGTAATTGTAGTCTGGCAATGCAATTGAGGACAACAATCACGCTATTATGATTGGACAATAATAGTAGGACTATGATAGTAAGATGGTGGAGATTGGGTGACATTAGTAAGGTAATGATAATTGTGTAATGATAGTTGATAATAGTGATTTTAAGCAGTGATCATCAACATGTACCATCATGGTGAGCTCTAAAAATCTTTAGCTGTTTAAGCTTTCTACAATTTTAATTTTTAGTCTCGGTCTCCTTTCTATGAATAATGAAAATTTTTTATAGAATTTTGAAGTGATATTTAAATATTTTAACCAAAATCTCCGAACACTCAATTAAATGATTTAGATTGATTCATTTTATTATATATGATTATTTAGAATTTAAGTGCTCTAATAATATTATATTGGAGCAATATTGTGCTTATTGAATTCCTTTCATTGAGATGCTTATTTTGATTATAATTATATAAAATTTAGATATTATTTGCCCCTTAAAACATTTTGAAGTTTTTAACACTATATTAACTGCTTAATTTAAGATCATTTGAATTTGAATCAAGAAGTTTTGGAGTTCATGTGCTTATATCACCAAAATATTTATTTTGACTATCAATTCACCAAAATTAAATTTTTGGATAGCCTCAAATTTAATTCTAGGACTTTTTTAATTTAAAAAATTGTATTATGATTTCATGTTTTTTGAAAGAATTTTCAATTTATTAGTTATATTTCCCTCTAATTTTGAGCTTTAAATTCCTTGAGTAATTTTGATTTTAAAAAAAATTAGATTCTAATTATAATTTTAAGAAAATTATGAGATACGATCTCTTCTTCGATATCAACATGGACCTCCTCTTGAGGGTGTGAACAAATTGCAAACTTTTTAAAGTTATAATTTCATTTTTTATTATCTCTTATTTTACAAACACAAGGTTTATCGTTTTATAAAATGGTATTAAATTTTTGATTAGAAATTGTGCTAGTGAAGTGGTGGGAAAATTTTTGCAATATTATTCCTTGGAAAGTGATGCATGTGCTAGTTGTTCCATTCTCATGAATCAATTGTTAGGTGAAATATTTTTGCAAGAAGTTTTTTTATATATATCTAATCATTATATTATGAATAGTGCATTAAATCATGAGCTCTTCATGATGGAGATTAAGTAGTACTCTCATTTTAAGTTTTGTAGCTC
The DNA here is from genome assembly GCA_021442155.1 of Cymbidium sinense. NCBI lineage: Eukaryota > Viridiplantae > Streptophyta > Magnoliopsida > Asparagales > Orchidaceae > Cymbidium > Cymbidium sinense. The sequence continues at coordinate 7,718,463 of CM038224.1, read as the reverse complement.
CTAAGCTTTCTTTTGTAACTTTTTTCTTCATTAATTATAGTTCTTCATAATAAATGTTAAGGATAACTCCCATACTTAAAATTTTGTATATTCTAATTTTTTTGTCAATAAATCGATATTTAAAACTTTTTTATCATGGAGAATGAATAAAACTCCCAACTTTGAGTTTTAAAACTCTCAAGATTTTAACAGGTAACTCACTCCCTCCACCTAGAAATATCCCATATGAGTAAGGAGAAAATCATATTTTTCTCTTTAGACTCACCAATTCTCCTCTATAAAAAGACCTAAAATTGTTCTATATAGGTGAAATTAAGTGGAAAGTGAGGTTTGCATGCTTTGCAATGGTGCTTTGGTCTACGTTTAAAAGGATATTCAATGTCTCTATATGCACATATTAGTCCTAAAGTAACCAAAATTCATACTTCTTATAGTAAACTTTTAACATTCCTCTAAAAAATGATCGATTGTCTCTATCAGGATAAATTAGATTTGAGGCACGAAGATTTTTTTTACCTATTTTATGGCTCTAATGTTTTTTTTTCCCAAATGAGTTAATTGTCTTCCAAATTTTGTAAAAGTCATGTGAAAGATAGAAATTGATGTCATGTTGTATCCTTTCAATGATATGGAGATGACAATGAAGGAATTCATTAAAAATACTAGCAATTCATTCCACACCTTCATTTCACTATTTGTGAATAATCTTCATAATTATTTTTGCACAATTTTCATGCTCTTTTTGTTTTAATTAAATGATTGGGTGCATGCAAGTGTATAAAAAAAGAGATGATTCAATGTCTCGACCTAAACTCGACTTTAAAAAATCTAAGTTTTATTTAATTAATGCTCTGGTTGGGTTCGAATCAAAAGGTTTGATCTATTTGTTATTCAAGTTAGGCTAGGGCGACCAAAATAACATAGAACAAATCAAATATGACTCACTTATTTTTTTGGGTTCAAGTTGTGTTGTTCAAAACAAATTAATTAGATTAAACAATCATGTACATGTTATATAGGTTTTGTTGATTCAAAAAAGATGCATGACCAACATATTAAATGGATTGGATGACTTAGAATTAGGTAAGGAAGCTTCAGATCCGATTGATTTGGGTCAGCTATTGACTTCTATAATAAATGTGTTTGGTTCAAGTCAATCTTATTCGAATTGGGTTAACTTTAGATTATATATGAACCTAACCAATTAATTCCAATTAACACCTCTAAGTTCATGTGATATATCTCTTAAAAAGTTTTCACCAAAAAATTCTATTATTTTAATTTTTTTCGAAGATTTTTTTTTTTGAGATGTCCTAATACTAAAATTATAATATTGCTAACTTAAAATAAATATGATCAAACCAATGTTGAAATTTTTTTTAATCATTATTTTTTCAATGTTGAAGAAATCACAAGTTACCTTTATGAATTTTTTCATATCCAAATACTTTCATTTGGTAAAATAAAAATGAACTTCAGAACTTGCAACCTTATCAAATATAACCTTATATAAAATTTAAAATTTTAAAAATTTCTATAAATTGTGTGCCTAACATAATTTTGCTAAAATTTTTCTTAGTTGCTCTCTTTGATATGTATTTTCTTAATGAAAAGATTTAAAATTTTTCATGATGTAGTTTTCTCTAAAAATATTTTTAAATGTTTATTAGTTCATAAATTTTGATTTGCTTTATTGCAAAAGAAAAAAAAACATTATTGGAGGCATTAAATGAGAGAATTTCTAGTGTTTTGGATGACATTAAAATGAAAATTCATTGATGTATATTTCTCTACAATTATTTATGTACTTATATCTTATTTCTTTTTAAAATTTTGCTTAAATCCCATAGAGATATGTATTAAATTTCATGTACCAACAAAGATGAGGCTTGATTCTCAACTGAATACAAGCTAGAATGTATGAGGATTGAGAAAGAGTGAAAATTATTTGTTACTAGAGAAGTGATTATTTTGATAATTATTATTAAATTCAATGTTAAAGCTAGCATTGGAGTTTAAATTACAAGTGAAACTTGAAGCATCAATATATTGAATAAGAATTTGATATGTTACCTCTTAAATGTGATTTATCTGATGTAGCATCGAATTAGAGTAAATGATAATTGATTGTCTCCTAATCAAGAATCTAAGGACTCTTCACCATATAATATAGAAGCGGAACTAATCAATGAGATCACGAGTGAAAAATATGTTAATATCATATAGATGGAGTAGCATTGTATATAGCTTTCAAATAAGACTCCTTATTTATTCAACCCTAAAATCTACGCTTTTTTAATGTATTTATATAGAAATTTGATTGATGTTTGTGATTCAATTATTAGAAATAAAATTAATAACCTATGAACTCTAAATATGTATACAAGTGTGATCAAGATTTTTGAGAATTTTTTCTTACAAGTGAGACTAAGTCATTTAGATATTTTTGAGACTGCATAACACCTTCAAATTCAATTACAAGATTGTATTATTCATCTTGAAAGCATCACACCTTGCAGTCAACCTACAATAACTATGATAATTTTTGTGTTATTTATTGATGTTTTTATTTATTTGTGGAAACAGTAATATGAGATGCATCACTCATTGTAATTATCTAACAATAATTAGAAGATTCATTACGAATATAACTTTTATTTGTCACAATCATTTTATCATCAAACATGCCACTATTTGTAGTTGATTACATGATATTCAAGATATAATCTAAATAGAGATGCCTCCATTTATGTTTAAAGATGATGCTTTAGCATTTAATTTTTCTACATTTACATTTAACACATACAATATTCAACATAGTTCTCTCTCTCTCTCTCTCTCTCTCTCTCTAGATGCCTAAATGATAAATTCATATTGCTATCCATCCAATTATTTGGAGGTGAAACCAACAATGTATTAATTTTAATGGCTATTGACTTTTTGTACTTAGGGCAAGCCCACTCAATTTGTTCTCAAAAATTTTCTAAAGTTAATGCTTGCTATCTCTATTGTAAATATATTAAAAATTTTTTAGCCAAGCTAGTATGCAACTCTCTTACTTATACATTTTTGTAAAAATTTCTTATGCCAAGCAACACGGTTGAATGTTTGGGTTATTCACTCAAAATTTTATTATATTAGATAATCATCATATGAACATGTGTGCTGGTATTTTTTTAATAGATGTAGCGTTAAGAAATTAGATTTGATGATGGATTGATGTCTAATATTTCTTTTGATATAATCATTTTGATGTTATACTTTTGAACTATTATATAAAATAAATTATCATATTTTCAAATAAAAATATGATGCAATTTATTAGTTGGTTTGTATGCTTATGAAGTCATGAAGAAAATTTACCACCAAAATAATAGATATTTTTAATATTAATTATATAAAAACAAAAAAAGTAAACAACAAATAATTGAAACTCATGAAGCCTATGATGATCAAAACACATGAATATTGGGAGGTGAGGGAAGTTAATAGAATTTTATGAATTTGATCTAACTCTTGATATATGATCCAAGAAATCATAAACTATTTTAAAAAATGTTAGTTGAGTCGATCAGATTTTATGATTCAACAATCATTTACCATATAAAAATTTAAATGAAGTAGAACTACCAATTACCATCAAACTCACTTACTATAACCTTATGCAACACATGCGATTAAAAATAATATAAGATGGTTTAAAATATTATAATATATTTTGAGGTAGTATAAATTAAGATGATGACAATAAATTAATTTTAATACAAAAAAACAAGTAATTCTCATACCTTTGAACCACATTATTGCTATTTTCCTTGCTTAACTATCTCTGTTTCACATATTGATTCCAAGTTTCACTATTATTTTGTTGTAAAATTTTTCAAAGCCAATTAGACATTGATAAAACACCAACATTTTTTTTAGATTAATATTATTTAAATAGATTTTTGATCAAAATAAATTTTGTGAAAAATCAACATCATAATATTTTTTTACTAATAGCCTATTGTATATAATAGACAAAACCTCTATTTATTAGCACCAATATGATGGCATTGCCTATGATGCCTTACATTCAAATATACAAATCAAAATGAAATTGATGTTGATCATTTCTATTTGCAACAATTTGAGTGCTTAATTAGCTTATATCCAGTCATACTAAATCGATAGACCTAGAGGCCTCTGTATTTGATCAAAATTTTGATATAGGAAGATTGGATCTTCACCATTTAATAGGGATAAACATAATGAATATTTATGATAATGGCTAAAAGTGTGATGCTACTTGTAACAATAAAAAGTTAAATGTGCTCTTCATTGTAATTGGCTAACATTGATTAATCTAAATATTATGCTTACTTTAAACATCTATCTTGCCCATTATAATAATACATATAAAATTATCATCAACCATCTCTTCTTTTACACTCTGAGAAAATGGACATACTATTTGTTGAAACCCTAACATAGGATACACTGTATACTATAACTTGCCATCAATTATCAAAAGATTCTTTATCATTTGCGATTCATCATAAGGTTTAACATTGAATGTGTCACTTGCTATGACTAAGTAAAGACTATATGATATTAAAAAAATGTGATAAGGAACAAATGCAATATGAGATTACATTATTGGAGATGATTCAATCTGTGTTGTTTAAGTTGTTACTATCATTCAATTTTGCTGCATTTGTATTTGAGTGCTCGACACAGCTAACCTAAGTATCGTTGACAACTATCTCACTTTGTCTATCTAAATTGACTAAGTTTAAATTTGTATTAAGTGTCCTTTCAATTATTTAAAGTTGAACCATCTCTATTTAAATATCAAAAACTAGTAAATCTCTACAATTTAGCCATGCTCTATATGTTTTTTTCTCTATAAATTATTCACATAGAAGTCCCACTCTTTCAATTTACTATTTCTAGATTTTTTTTAAAGGCTAAATATGTTGAAGATCTCATATTCATACTTTGCAAAAAGGGTCCTCCAATGTATGATTAGGTTGAAGAATTTTTTTTTTATAGAGGAATCGACATAAAAATATGTGAGATTCGAGTGATAAATTATTATTATTTTAATTATTAGGATGGTTAAGAAATATTTGGTTGTCTAATAATGCTTCACATGGCACACAAAACAATAATTTTTTATACTCTTATATCAAAATCCCACTTGCTTGATATGTCTATATGTTTGCTCATTAAGTAATGCAAAAAGTTGTTCATGTAATTGTGCATTTTAAACATTTTTAGCTAAATTAAAAATATGTTCAATAAATTAAAAATCTCTTTGGCATCACTTTTTATTTCAATATTTTATTTTAAAAAATTTATTAGTGTTTTGTAACTATTTTTTCAAAAATAAATCAAATTATTTTAAAATACCTAAATTTTTTTTATATACTTTCATTATTTCAACTTTTGTGATATTCAACAAAGATAAAAATAGCATATATTTAATATATCAAAATCAAAATTATTACATATCAAAATGTAAATAAAGTAAAATAAGTAAATAAAAATAAAATATCAATTTAAAAAATCATCTCAAATTAAGTACATGGGAGATTTATATACACACCACAGTTCTTATGTATTTACATATCTAACATCTAAATTTTAATTTATATATATATATATATATATAACACTCAAATTTTCAATATCACATCAAAAATATCATCATCACTCACTTTTACAAAGTGAATGTGCCTTTTTACACATAAAAAAATATTAGATAAGTAAATATCTAATTTTAAGTATTAGATATGTAAATACATAGGAATGATGTGGCATGTATGTAAATCTTTTATTTATTTATTTTTAAATAATTTGAGTTATTTTGAAAATTTAGAATGCATATCTTAGCTGTTAAGTCAAAACATAATTTCAAAGAATTAGGTGCTGAGCATGGGCCCATTGAAAAGCATAAAGAATGCCTAACTGTTTTGATAATATTGTAATGACATTATAAGATTTATAAATACAAACAAATTGCAATGGTATTCTAATATACATTGCATATTATAATATTTTGATTTATTTTTTTTAAAGTTAAATGATAAATAAATAACTAAAATTCCATTTATTTTATTTATATTAGAATATTTATAAATATAACACTCAAATCTTAAATATTTATAAAACTGATAATCTTTTATCTTTATTTTTTAAATATCACATAAATATCAAAATTCTCAATGAAACCCTAACTCTTATTTTTTATTTTTTTAAATTTTTTAATGATTTATTTGATCATGATACACAAATATATAAGTTTAATAGTTTAAATAGAACATGAGTATTAATTTTATAAATAGATATTTGAATAGCATATTCTTTTTTATTATAATTATATAATTTTTAATTTTTTAAAATATTAAATGTATAATAAAAAGTAAAAATATTTTTGTTTGAGATACTAATATAAACGAATAAATAAAAATAAAATATGATAGCGAATAGAAAATGTCTTATGTCAAAAAAAGAAAAGAAAAAGAAACAAATTAAGCCTAAAATGATTAGATATTTTAAGATTTATTTAGAGTAGCTATAATTTTTTAAAAAGATGATTATAAAACTGCTATGAAGAAAGTAATTTTTTTAAAAAAACTGTTGTGTGTATTTTAAATATATATATTTTTAAAAAAAATTTAAAAAGTAATTTTCTGACAGCTTCCACACTCTAACAGTTCTAGTTTTTAAAATAATTTTTTTCGCAAGATTTTTTGAAATACAATAAAAAAATTGAAAGCCGAACAAAGTTATTTTATTTCTGATTATTTTAAAAAAAAACAAAATAGTCAAAAAAAGATATCTTAAATATACCCTTAATCTCTGCACGTGATTGGTCAGTTCATTTTATCAATCAGATAATTGATCTCGTTAACTTTCAGGATAATTGTTTTATAGGTGAATATTTAAAATAAAATGGAGATTTACATACATATCACGCAATTCTTATGCATTTAGTATTTCACATCCAAACTTTAATTTTTACTTAAATAACACCTAAATCTTTATTATTATATCAAAAATACCACCCTTGTTATTTTTTCAAGTGAAATATATTTTTTTGAGCATAGAGAAAGTGTTAGTTTTGTAAATATTTAAATTTGAGTGTGAAATATATAAATGCAGAAGAATTATGTGGTATATATGTAAATTTTCCTAAAATAAAATAGATAATTGGATTTCGAATGTCGGCCTAGTCGGATCACAACCACATCCGATTGACGACTCGCCTCCGAAAAAGCACGTCCTCGTTGTCCTCGTGGGACCCACAGGCCCACCACTTTCCGGTGCTCTTTTCGCCTGTAGAAGATTTTGCTATCCAGATCGCCGACCCACGCGACACGTTCGCATTGCGCCGCATAGATCGGACCGTCTGCAAGCTCCACTCAGCCACCACCTCCTAAGCGGACGGCTTGATTTTGGCGGCGCACTGCGACAATTCTCGTGGAACGTTCTCGTCCACACGGCCCGGACCATCGGCCCTTCTTCCCGTTCCAGATATTTGCTCTTGGCATGCCAGTTTTGATCAGAGCATGTCTACTTCGGTTTCTGCGTTCTAGGGTTTTCTTTTGGGAAGGGCGTTTGATTTAGCCGATTTATCTTTTCACAGCTGCTTCATGTTTATCTTCGTTGAGTGGTGTGAGATCCGAAACTTTTCTCCTGGTCTGGGAACGGGATTCGGGTTCTGGGAGCTGGCGATTGATAAGGAGGGTTTTATCGGTTGCGCTGGTTAGGGTGATTCTGTGGTGAGATTGAGTATGGGGACGATGAAAGTGGGGAAGGAGGATGAGAAATCTATGAGACCTATGTTTCCAAGGGTACATGTGAACGATACGGAAAAGGGTGGACCGAGAGCGCCTCCGAGGAACAAGATGGCTCTCTATGAGCAACTGAGCATTCCTTTGCACAAATTTAGTAAAAGTACTCTCTCGCCACATAAACCTGGCTGCATGGTCCCTTCTGCGTCATCGATGCAGGTTCCATTTGTCTTTGGATTTAAATTTTGGTTGATGAAATTTTAATGCAGAAAGCTTTCTGTTGATTGTGGTGCTAACCTTTTTATGCCGTTTGGTATGTTTTTATATTTCCCTTACGTACTGTTCTGCTTGAAGTTTTGTTTGGAAACATTGTTACTGTTTGAAGAGTCGGGTGAGATGTTTTTGGTAGAGAATCCGTGTTTAAAGCTGTTCAGTATGAATTTGTTAATGCTGTTTGGAAAGCCTGCTCATGAATCATACTTCCTTAGGCTTGACTAATGCACATTCCAAAATTCGTTTTCTATAGGGTTATAGCTGTTTTTTGAAAATCCAGCCTTGAGTTCTTTATTTAATTATGTTTCAGTTAGTATACGATTATTTCTTTGAAATCTTACTCCAACATAATGAACTTGACCTTGCCTTTTCTAGCTTGTTATAATTTGAAGTCCTTATTCTTCAGTGCGTGTTCAATTCTGGCTATGGCTTAAAATATTCTTGGAAATTTCTTGTTTCTTATTTTTATAACGGTCTACAATGTTTCTTTTAGGTCAAATGCTCTGCTGAAATCTGAAGCGTTTGTTCCTATGATGTATATAATTTCTTAGTCATACTTACAGATTATAGGCATTCTATTTGTGCTTTGGATTTAGAGGTTTGATTGGCAGTTCACCTACTTCCATTTTTTGGTTTTTTGTTCTGTGAAAGCTGTCTAATTTTTCTTGACTTCTTTTTGTTTATTGCTTAATAAATGTAAAGTTATCTCTCTTATGTTAAACATAGTTTCTTATGAATTCTCAGTTTTGTTCACATACATGGACAGGTGATCGTTCTTCTGAAATATTTCCCCATTTTGCACCTGCCCTACATCGCGCTTGTGTTTAATGCTTTTTTGTCCTATGCAATTTTAGCACTTATGTTTACTGAACTATTTTTTGTTCTAACTTGATTATTTCTTATAAATAAAGATTTCAAAACCATCCTTTTTGGAGGTTAATGTCAGCATCATACAATCAGGTACAGACAAATTATTCCTCTTTTGAAAAGTTAATTAACTTTCTGTTATTTCAATATTTACAAGGGGTACATTATTGGTGTTCACTGTGCATTTGGCTTCTGCTTTTCTTGTCAGTTAGTCCCCTTGTTCATGATTTTGAATTCTTCTGAACTTCCTACTGCAAATGCATTATTAACTCATGTTTTTGAAGTATAACTTTATCTTGTTGAAATTTGTTTCTGTATATTCAGCTATATCAGTAACAATATTGTTTGCAAATTTTGTCATCATCTTGTTATTGGAAAAATTGAATTCAATGATTTTATTTGTGCTGTTATTTTTTATTTATTTTATTAAGATTTTAAACTTATAATCCTGTAGACTTTTTTGTTCACTGAATGCACACAACAACTTTGCAGAAAATATTTGCTTGTGACCTTAATAATTATCTGGATGCCAAACTTGGTTATTTGGAGAGAAGCTGGGATAGACTTGTTTAAATTGTCTTGTTTGGTGTTTTGATTCATTTACATTCATTTTCTTTGCCTTCACAAAACTTTTAGCAATTTGTTGTGGTGATAGGAATTTCAATTTCAATACAAGTAGGTTCTATTTTTGGATAATAGACATGATAGGTTCTTTTAGTCAATATCAAGCAATGCACATTACAATAAACAATATTATTATTATAATAATCCTAAAAGTAGGTTTTATGCAACAATTTTTAATGTTATGCAGTTTTATTGTATCTCTCTTTTCTGATAGAGATTCACACTTGTCTATTACTCATACCATCTACAAAACTTTTATTAGGTGTTTACCACTGTGCTCTTTTTATCTCCATTAATTCATAAATGAGATATTTAAAAATCTGTAATCATGGATTTACATTCTACCTATTTCCAGTCCTATTTGTGGCCTTCTCTTTTTCCTGAAATTTCTATCAAGTATTTAATGGACACAAATCTTAAGTTACCTTTTCTTTTTTCATAGCATTATTCTATAATTTAAAGTTAAATGCAGAGTCAATACCTGTTTTTTTGTTATTGATGTTAACAAGTGCTTTTTTGTGACAGGGAGCAACTAATGAGAGGACTGCACATTCTCCATTTTATCTTCCTCCTTCAATGCCTCCCTCTTCAGCTGAGAAGTCTTATTCGTGGTCATCTGATGAGAAAAGTAACAAGACCAGGGGAATGGAATTTGAGAGATCAACTGATTGTGTAGACTATACAACTTCTCGCACTGCAGTTTCAGGTGCTGAAGGTAGTGCCTTCAATGTACATGACTTTACGAGTGGAACAAATTCTTTTAAACCAAAGTATGATGATGATAATGATGATTTTAGAGTTCCTACTTTAGCTCCATCTGAAGTTGCTCCGCATTCAAAAGATGCACCTTTGTTGGAGGTAAACAATCCAGCTTCTTTTGGTGCAACCAATGTGCAGAACTCTACCACTTTTGAGTCACCCATTCATGTTTTGAGTTCTAGTAAGCTCCATGTCAGTGCTTCTGGAAAATTATCAAGGAAACGAGAAAGAATTGATGATGAACAAGAGTCTAGAAAAACTAGTTCAACCAAAGAGCATGAAGATGAATTTTCAAACCATCCAGAAGCTGGTGAGGTGCTTGCTGGTTCTTTAAAAATCTTCTCTGTATCTTCAGATCGAGGTGCTGAGACAAACATGAAGTTTTTTGATAAAACAGGTCGCCATAGTGCCAGGATGGACAATGAAGTATCCCATGATGGTTCTGTTGAAAACAGGAATGCTCACAAGTTGCAACGCCAATCATGCTATGGGCCATCATTTGGTTATAGTCAAAGAAGTTATGATGACAAAGCAAATGGGTCAGGGGAGTTGAAAGATACTGGACGAAGTGGTGAAGGTTCGGAGGCCTTGATGATAGATTCCATTACTGTATTGGATATTTCTCCTGATGATGTTGTAGGAGTAATTGGTCCTAAGCAGTTTTGGAAAGCAAGGAGAGCAATTGTGAAGTAAGTGAAATTTGTTAACTGTGGAGCTGTCATCATGGTTTCATAATTTTGGTGTTTTTTTTCCTTTGATTCCTTCGGTGCAGTGCTTTTGTCCAATTGATAATTGTTTATAAGCAGTTGATAGAGGTTTCATGAAAATAGCATATCATTTTAGTGGACTTTAATGTTCACATGTCATAGCTGTAAGTTATTCTGAGTAGTTTAGCATGCTTATCTCTCACTATTGATTAGATGAGAGCATGACCCTTTTTTATTTGCACCTATTTTATTTTGTGCTTGGATCCTGCCATTTATATTTTAGCTAATATGAGATCTTCTGTTGAGGTGAACCAAATGAATAGACAAGGATGATGGCACTGTATATTAAGTACTTTCCACTGAATTTCCTATTTCCGACGCTGAAGTTTATATTTTTTTTCCCTTGAAGATGACTGTGTCGTTGAGTGAATACTTTTCACTGAATTTTATATTTTTGATTGTTAAGGTTTCAATTTCTTTTTTTCTTGAATTTTCTCATTTATGTGGAATGCACGCCTATAGTTTTCAGTTATAAACATGTAATAGAGCTAGGTTAGTTTGCTAACTATCTTCTATTATGAATTTATGTCTACACTAACCTTTTTGCATTCTTAGGATTTATTCAATGCAGAGTTTTTTTATACCATTTTTTGGATGCAAAATCTATTTGTAGCCTTCTACAGAAGAGCAATTAACTAACTGGTGTAGCTCTACGCTACATTTTATACTTTAATAGTTTATTTTAGTTAGAGGGTTGAATGTTGTTCTGGAATACATGAACAATGATAATATAATCATGTCAATAACCTCCATGGATTTCATGTCACAACACGATTAATGTGTTGTTGCTATGAGGCAAGTCTTTGGAAGTCAAAGAGCATATTCTGTTTATTTTATACAATTAGAATTTGAATCACATCTTCAAGTTTTCCATTTTGCATATACTGTAGTGTACACATAATTAAACTTGATATAATGATTTATCATCATCATTAGCCATATTTCAACTCGTGGGAGTCATTTATATGAATCTCTTCGCAATTTTATTCCTAGTGAATTATGCATAATGTTCTAACACTAGTCTGCATAATTTTTTTTGCACAACCTCTGTCAGTGTCATCCTTGTTCTGTCATCTTTTCTTTCTAATCCATCCACATTAATTCATTACCTACCTTTTTTATTTTTATTTTACTCTCAGTTTACATATCCAAATATTTTAAGTCCCATGTTATCTTGAATCGATGCTACTTCCACCATCTCTCCACTATAATAAATATTCATTTTTTCTTTATTTATTTTACTGCACATTCATTCTAACGTTTGTGTTTATGCTTGTTATAATGCATGTTATTTAAGAAAGGATCTTTGAACTGCATCTATGATTTCATGAATTGATCTACCATTTCATTGCCGACCATAATTGCAATGTTATTCAGGAGTATTGCATAATGAAGTAGGCAATAGGCGTAAGATGTACTCATGGTGATTTGGATAATGGAGATAATTTGAGCAATGAAATAATGTTTTCATATATAAAAGGTAGTTGTTTGGAATCCAGGGTTGAGTCAGTTTAGGTAAAATGAATATTTAGAAATCTAACTAAAGTTGTTGGACAATGCTAATGATGATGATGATGATGATGATGATGAGATTGAAGAAAAATTATTTCAGTTGAATTGTCTTGTGCTAGTGTTAAGCCAAAAAACTCAATTTTTTGGCTTGTGTGCGAATTTTCATCGATGGATCCTAGTTTCAATTTTTTTGCGAGTGAACCTGGTGCAATGGGCAGAAGTTTGACCATTGAAACATCCTCTTGAATGCATAGTACATATTACATTCCTCAATCCCTTCCTACTGTTAGGGTAATCCCATTGGAGAATCTATTATCTAGTTCTTCAATAAATTTAGGGTCTGTATTGTTCAATATATTTCGATAATATTGTTATCTTCATATAAATACTATTCAGATAATAGTGTTATCTTTCAAATGAATGCATTTGGTTTAATATCATCTTACATAAAAATGCAATATTATTTAGAATAAATAATAATAATTAAGGCCATTTTATTTCTTTTCTCTTTTAAGCCTTCAAGATTGAGGTGATCTAAATAACAGCTAATTTGATTGTTATTTATATCACCTCAATATTGGCTATTAAACTTATTCAGACTATCTCCATGTGAGGGATGGCATTAAATCATCTATCTCTTATTATAAGCATTACACTAAAGAAAATGTTGAATCAAACAACCCCTTAGTGAAATCCTCCACATACATTAAGCACACTTTTTTTTTTTTTTGCCATTGAAGTGGGCAAATCATCAAATTTTTATTGCAGCTTTTTGGCTTAAAATTTTCAGTATGCCATTATATTTGGAATGCAGGTTTTTTATGATGTTGATCTGCTTCATAAAGTACTAATGATTAGATTGATTTTTTTTAATGATGTGAAATTGTAGATAGGTTTAGTAATTTGTGGTATTGGTATTGGAGTGGGTGAATGGAGAATATTTTGTTTATAATTGTTTGTGGGGCATCGTTAGTTAGGGCTGCTAGTATGCTTATGCGGTAAGCAACTTGGATGTTTTTGGCATTAAGCAACTTGTATAATTTTGGCATTTCTGGGTACTCTGTTTATCTACCACTAGCTGAATACTGGTTTGTAGCGATGTTGAAGAGCTGGGAGTTGTAGAAGATGGATAATAATGAAATCAATAGGAGTTGAATTTGAATTAAACAGAGAAGAGATTGGTTGCATAGGCTTTTGATTAACTGTTAGTAGTTTAATGGAGCAGTGAGAGTGTGAGACAGTTTCTTTTTAAATTTTGGGAGAAGCTGAATTCAAAGTAGATGTTTTAAATATTCTTATGCCAATTAGGTTATTCTGCAATCACACATTTGGATAACTATTTATGCAATTGTATACTTGTCCAGCACTTGTTGACATTGCAAAAATGTGGTGGATCCTATGGGACAAATCCTTCCTGTTTGGAAGACATGTAAAAGGGTGAACATTGATTGGAGATGTTGACAAACAAGAAAAAATATAAGGGAAGTGCTGAAGGCATCAGATGCTGAGATTGTAACTTCTAGGAAATTGATAGATTGCGGGGTGATGGGGATCAAAGTAAAGGGGCAAAAAAAGGAACGAAGAATGATTGGCAATAATAATAAAGTAACCTACCAAAAAAAAAATTGTATGACAGAAAGCCAACATCAAGACTCAAGAATATTTTTAGGCTTTTTTGATCACTTAGTTTCTTTAACGTGCAATGGCTTTCTGAAGATTGCTTATGTATGCTGGTTGACATCGTGGAATGGAGCTTGTGATACTTGTGACTGAGATTTACAATGCTATGTTAAAGGGAAATAATACAAAGAAGCAATTAAGGCCTTTGTTGGCACAATAAAGAAGGCTTATGAATTTAAATGAGCTGTGGTAGATGAATGATAGATAATGGAATAAAGTTGCTGGAGAAGGTTCCCTACAGATGTGAGATTGTTTCGTTGTCATTCATGTTATATTCTATTACTTTTAATCAAGTAAACCATTATACCTTGATACTGCTGAGAGAAGTGGTGTTGCGCAAAGAGGTTGAATACTTATTTTGTCCAACCCTTCGAGTCTTTAGGTTTAAATATCCATGCCAATGGAAAGGCCTCATAACTTTTGATCTATCTGTGAGTAAAAACTACACTAAATTGGAAGGGTAACTAAAATTTCATTGATCGATGCTCAATATGGCATAATTGGATTTTGAACATTAATGTAGCTTATGTTCACTAGCTGGGAACCAAATATTAGAGTGATGCTAAAGAAGCTGGAGACTTGTGGATGTGGATAATGATTAGATGAGAATGGAGATTGCTGATAAGAGGTGTATTGTGGGGGAACATCATGGGGTGATGAATGATGGGGATAACGATGGGAGTGGAAGAATATGGCCATACATAATCAAATGATGTTTGTAGGTGGATTGAAGGACCATATTGTATCCTCTTCAACCCTAAATACTAAGAGGGTGTATGTTCCAAGCATGAGGAGTATGTGTTTAGCTTTGATTTTGAAACACCAATGAAAATATACAATAGATAGGTTTATTATGTTGCAGGTTTTGAAAATGGGCCTCTAACATAGAAACATCTATTTAAGCTTTTTTTATTGCAGTAACTTAGGTCAATGACATTGGTGAGTGATTTGGTATGAAAATAAAATTGATGTGCACTTAATGAGATTGTAGTATATATGTTATAAACATGGAAGTGAGTCTTACCAAATCTCCCTATTAACTCCATTTTTGAAGCTTCTTATTCTTCTTTTTGTATATAGATCTTGTCCTTTGGATATCTTGCCTAGTGCTCAATGCTTCTCCCTTGCATCTTTGTCTTGTGAGAGATTAGAGGGAGGAAGGGAGGGAGAGAGAGAGAGAGAGGTCATAATACAAGTTGGTATTTATAAGCTAAAAAAATCTCTAAAAAAATAACATAAAGATGATAATTTATGTCCTCAAGTTTAAGTAACCATCATAAATGCAAGGAGCCTTTGTGAAAATAGGATAACTAGTTCCTGCTATCCTTAATCTAGAAGGATAAGTACTTAATATTTCAAAACAGTACTTTTCTCCCCAGTTGTTGGGTTTTCATCCCTTAATTTAATTTTTTGTATTTTTGAAAAATGCTTGGATCTAGCAACTTTATTTCTTTTTTGGTGTATTTTTTGATGCAGCTTTATTTGCTTAGTGCACCCTGGACCCAATTAAGCTTGACATTGGGCTTCACTTTGTGGTTGGAGTCCTTTGAGTCATTACTCTTCTTCTTGGAAGCTATTTCCACTGCATATGGTCAGAGATATGAGTATGTCCTGCCTTTAGTTTGTCGCTTGTGTTAGCTTTGCTCGACATGGATGTTTTCTTTCCAGACCTTGCTTAGGTTGGCAAGGTGTTGGCCTCTTTTATTCCAGCTGGTTTGGGAAGAGAGATTTTTCTTCTGCTAGTGCATGCATTTTCAAACTCTTGGCTCGTTTATTCTGTCTGTTTTTTGCTCTGAAAGCTACTGGGATGATATTTGTTATTGTTAGTGGATGAATATAGAGGATCTTTTTTTTAACTCACCCAAGTCCAGAAGGTGGAGCTTTATTTTAGTGTGGAACTGGATTTGATTCCAAGACATTGACAATAACTTCCAAGGTCCTTACCAACCAAACTAATGGCATCCACCATGAAGATAGAGGGCCTTATTATTTAAATTGATGGCCACCTTTCTTCATTTTGTTGTCCTGCATCTTGATTTTCACCCATAGAATGGTCATCACATTTTAATTTACTTTATTTTTTTTCCAAATATATACATTCGTTTGTATTTATGATATACAACATCTGTATCCAAAAAAAAAATAAATTTTGTCTTAGATGATATATTTAAGGGAACTACATCACAGATCTCAACATTATTATAATGCAGAATAATGGCAAACTTCACACTTCATTGTCTAGTCACTTTAAACTTAACATCCTTTTAAATCTATTTTAAGGAATAAACATTTAGGTATGCTGTGGTATCTAAACTAGGTATGCAGATATTGATTTCTTACTATTAGTATGGTTCACACTTGTGTCTATAATTAATGTTTTTCTTGACGCATTTAGATTAAAGAGGTCATGATTTTGCTTATCATTATCTTATGCCATTCGGGATATTATTTCAATTTAATCAATTGTTTGTAGTTCTATGAAATCTCTAGTTATGTTAGTGGATTTTGCTTGGTCTCCTCTTGCTTTGTCATTTTTCTTATAGTGTAATTTGCAATAGTTCTAATATGAGTGACCGTCAAGCTTACACTAGGAAAAATATAGTTCTGTCTTTTCTTTTTCTCATAAGCTTCTCCACATAGAGCTTAGCATTTTGAAGGAGCTTCCAATTTTTGTTGTTGTGGCTGACTTTGTTCTCCCCCTCACTGGTCTATACTTTATTAAAATAAAATTTTCCTTTGATGAGATTCTTATAGGTAGCTTGTCTACGTAACTTTGCTGTGCAGTCTTGCACAAGTTCATATTTTTGGCCCCAGTTTCTATCGTTATTTCCATTTCTTCATGGGGACAATGTGATTAAATTAAAACCGAAGTAAACACTTAAACTTAGATTATACCAATCTTGATTGATCTATTTCTTGGATTAAATATTCCACCACGAGTGCATGTGAGGACATTTTTAAGCCATGCAAAAGAGATTCCTTGTGCATTGATATTGTTATACTTGAAAAAAATATATTTTATGATCTATTAAGTTGTCAATCACCTCGCATTGACTATGCTATCATACATGAGAATCCCTAGTTTGACGTCCACGTCCACTTAGAGTAGAAGTTGCTCTCTGAAGTGATGAATATTATTTCCTTCTCTTTCCTCATCACCAGATGACGCTTGCAAGACACAATCTTCTCCAAATGTAGGAACATTACCTTCTTATCATGATGATCATGGTTTTTAGTTGCCACCATTCTTTTTCATTTTGGGGCTTTGTTTTTTTTTTGTAATCATTTGCTTAGTGAATTGTCATAAAATTATCTAGCTTGTTTAATCTACATTTTGAACATAGCCATTTAAACATAGGGGTTTTTTTGTTATGCTCTGATGTGCTTTGTATTTTCAATTAGCTCCAAACGGTAGTTTTTTTTATTATTATTATAATCCTCGTAATTTTGAGGTCAAGGATATGTACATTGATACTAGTGTTTAACCAAGATTGATGGAATGGCTGTTAATCTTTCCTCTTCAATCTTATATGACAAGGCGGGTGCATATAAGAATATTAGTTTAGCCTTGATCTCTAAAACACCAACAAATAAAAAAAATAGATTGATATTCATATTATTGGTTTTGTAGGTAAGCCTTTATAATATTTTTGGTTTTCTTATTGTCTAACCTTAGGTCAGTGAGATAGTTGTGAGAATTAGTACGAAAACAAAAGTGATATGCACTGAATGAGAATGCCATGAAAATTAGTAATCAACTAGATGCTAGATGGGCCTTATCAAATTTCTTTGTTGACACCTTTGTTTAAGTCTCTTAATTTTTTCACCTTTGTTGAAGTCTCTTAATTTTTTTTCTCTTTTGATTTTTACTTAAAAGTTTTTTGGAGCAACTATCTTTGGTATAATGTAGTTGATCGCATTTGGCGAGCTGATCCAAGAGTCCTTGGGGCTTTCATGAGGGCTGTCAATGATATTCTCATTGTCTTGTTTGACTTCAGTTTAGTGGGAGATTTGATGGAGCTTTAATGCTTATCTTTAAGCCGTTGATCTTTCTCTTATTTTTACTTTTCATCTTATATGCTTAGAATTGTGATTTTGTGAATTCTTGTCGAGCTGTGGATCAAGCCGTTGTTGAGACTCGAGTGGAGAGTCTTATTATCATAAGAGTCGATAGAGGAAGTGGATGTTATTAATTTAATATTGATGATTGAGCTGTAGTTGGAGGAGAAGTGACCATTTTTCCTCTTTTATGATTTTTGTGGTGCATTGAACTTCAGAGATTGCTCAATCTTACAAATTAATGAGGCTTTCTACACTTTATTTATTTTGGGGATTTGATTTAATTTTTAAGGATTGTAATAAATTGTTGGCATAAATGAAAGATGTTTGATCTAAAAACATATATAGTTGTCAATGTTGAATGACATGTAATAGTGCAAAGGTCTCGTGGTGCCATAGCTCATGGCATTAACATACATTATTTAAAATATAGCACAAACATAAAAAAAAAATATAAATATACACAAGCATACACACACACACACACACACACACAAAACTAGATTGAAATTTATTATTTTATACTAATGAAAACAACAATTGATAGAAAAATTTAGTTTGTAGGTTGAATTGATGCATACGCTATGTGCTCAACCACTCAAAATTCAAAATATTATAAAATTTGCATACTAAAAAAATTTAAAACTAATAAAAATAACTTGTGATATTAATATTAGTTCTAAGTAATATATTAAATAAATCAAAATAATGCCATTGTTATTTTTGTACCCAACATCTTATGATGCGAGTAAGAGGTGTGTCTCATCATGTTTTGGACATTAGCATGGATTATTAACATATATGAAAACATTTGGTTCATTTAATAAGATATAGTTATTTTTCCCATTTTTTATTTGCATTTGATTTGGAAACATTAACACTATCGTTGCTGTGCCCCAAGTCTCGAATGACAAAAATTGAGGGTTGCTATAACACACAAACCAACATAAAACTAATAAAAATTACATGACATGAATCCTTAAATACATAATAAACTTAGATATGTTTTGGTGAAAAGTTTAGTATCATGGATGATAAATTATATTCAAAAATGGGGAGGATGATAGAGAAATGTTAAATAAGCAAAGAATTTAAATTATGATGGAGAGACAAAGAGTTAAATTATTAAATAAAATTATAATAAAATAGATATATAAGAGTTTAAATATTGTGAAAATTAATATAATTAATATATTATGATTGGTAAAATTATTAAAAATATAAAGATGTAAAAAAAAAAGAAGAAGAAATGACTCATAGGGATTAATACAAAGAATATCTCTTGAATAAAGAATATTTATTAGAAGAGATTTAAATGGACATGTTGATAAAATAGTAGAATATTTTAAAAGCATTCATGATATGGGTTTGGATGATTAATAAAAAAGTATGATCATACTAGATTTTATTTTTACTTATGATTTTTTAATTACTAATACTTTATTTAAGATAAAAAGATTTGCATATTATCAATTATAAGAATGGACCTAAGAAAATGCAAATTGATTATTTTCTGATAAGAAAAATAGATGTTTAGTAAAGAATGTAAGATCATTTCTAGTGAAAGTTTAAGTACCTAGCTTGAACTAGTAGTTTTGGATTTTAAGAATGAGCTGGAATATGAAAAATAAATCGAACATTATCTTTGGATTAGATGAGTTAAAGAACACTAATAAAAATATTTTTAAGAGTAAGTTACATGACCTTAGGATTTGTGATATTTATGAGGAAGTTAATGTTATGTGAAAAAAATATAAGAAGTGAGATTAAATATGTTGCAGAAAATGTATTTAGAGAATCAAAAGAAAAAGTTTCTTTTCATAAAAATAGTTGGGGGGTGGAGTCAAAATATTCAAGAAAAAAATCAAAAATAAGAAATTTTGTTATAAAAATTAGTTTAAATATAAAAGCTCGGAGAATTGAAAAGTTATAAAGTAACCCGTATGGATTTTAAGAAAGCAATATATGACGAAAAAATTTAGCTTTTAATAATTTATATAATAATACAAAAAGGTGAAAGATGTATTTTAAGTAAAGAAAGAGATAAAGAGAATTAAAGATTTAGTTAAGCAAAAGAAAAATCATAAAATGATCATAAGAGATATGAACATATGGATGAATTATTTTGATTAATTTTTCAAGTTAATAGATTGAGTTTAGATGATTCTAAATGAAAATAAAAAATTAATTTTATCATCGTGTTAGTATAATCAAAGTTTAAGAGGTTTTAAAGGAAATGAAGTGTGGAAAAGCAGGATCTAATGATATTTTAATAGAAGTGTGGAAATTCTTATGAGATTAAGGAATTTTTTGGCTTACTAATCTTTTTAATATCATTTTAAAGACAAAAGATGGTTGATGAGTGGAGAAAGAGTTTGTTGGTTCCAAGTTTTAAGAATTAAGATGATGCATAAGAGTGCAAATTATAGAGGAATTAAGTTAGTGTCATACATTAAAATTATGAGAGAGCAATTGATTATAGGTTACGACTGTTGACCTCTACATATGTGTCATAAATCAAGACAAGCCCACAAGTCAAATTGACCTGACGAGGTGACGCAATCGGGCTCAAAATGCACCGGACGTCATCGTAAATGTTCGAAACGACCTCCAATCAATGAACAAACTTTGCCGTCGCGTTTAGAACGTCGAAATTGATCGAAATATAAATTTTGCAAAATTTAACGATCAATCGATTATCGTATCAACGCCACACAATAATATCGAAGGCATGATGACAAAACGACATCCGCTCGTTAAATTAATCACGCTAGAAACATCAAAAGTATCAAATATCATCGGCTCAATTGGAATTTGCAACGCCGAATGATTTGTAGCGCACAAATTAAAATGCAAATGTCGCCAAAATCAACCCCTCCGACACGAAGGACTTCGTCATCGCTCGAGCATCAAACTGCCGTGATATAAATATCGCACAACTGATGATCAACCGATCGCGAGTTAACGCGTGCACGCATATCGGCGGGAGACGCGCAAACCAAATCCGCTCAAATTGACGCGCCATTATTCAAAATGAATCTATCAAATAAGATTGCCGCACTTAATATACGTGCGTGCGAAAGTCGAATAAAGTCAGCGCGATCATTTTGAGAATGTAACGACGCTTACTTCAACCAAACAACCTCGACAAAACGATCGGCCCGTCTCAACGAAATAACTTAAATTGGTATATATATTATGTGATTATATCGATAAAATTCACGTTAAAGTCTATTAAACACTTAAAAATCAATTTAAAATTAATTTAAATCCCAATCTAATGCTCTAAATCCACTCAACTAGCTAATCCCTTACGGTTGACCATTCCTCGCAAGGCCGCTGATTGAAAGAAATCCTCGCTGATCGACCACGACGAGCTTCAGCGCAGGCTCTCCGACGTGATCGCCTTCCTCGCCGGCTCAGCTCCTCCCTTTCCTCTCTCCATTTTCTCCTCTCATCCAAGATGGCAATACCTCCCTCTCCCTCTTTTTTTTTTCTTTTTTTGAATCAAGAGTTTTTTTTTCTTCCTCTTCTCCAAATCGATTAATTCTTTTTCCTTTCTTCTTCTTTTCTCCTCATTTTTTTTCTTTTATGTTTTTTTTCTTCTTTTTCCTTTTCTTTCTTCTTCTTCTTCCAATCCGAAAATCATTTCTTTTCTTTTATGTTTTTTTTTCTTTTCCTCCAAACTAAAGATCCTCTCAGATCTTCCTTCTCCAAACCAGAAGAACTCCTCTCAGATCTTCCTCCAATCAAATCAATTTTTCCATTTTTCTCTCCAAAATAGAAAATCAATTATCAAATTCTCTCATTTTTCCTAATCCGAATTTCAAATTTTATTGAAGGAAAATTTTTTCATTACAAATCGAAGAGGTTCTTCTTTTCGTTCGGATCCTCAGATTATCTTTCCAATCTTCGCTTCACAGAAGAATACCATCAAGAGGTTCTTTTTTTCGATTCTCAGTTTGCATTACATTCCCAATTTTCTTCTCAGCAGAATAACATCAAGAAAGTTCTTCTCTTGGTTCGATATCCAACCTCATCTCTTTGCCGATCTTTGCAAGAAAATGAGTCGAAATGAGAGTGAATGTGGATATATATATACGCTTGTGTTTTGGGTTCAAGGCCTGTCGTTGTGAGAGATGAAAATCCAGTAATGGTCAGAAGACATCGCCGCTAACCAAGAGGCGTATCAGAGTAACATCTTTCTTCTTAAAATGTCAGAAATTTCACAAAATCTCATGACTTAAAAAAATAAAAGAAAAGAATCGAAGAACTTCACACAATGAAACCTAAAATTAAAATTCAAATTAAAAAAATCTCTAAACAAAAACGAAGAAAATAATATGCGACAAACATAACAAAAAAATAAAACTAAAAGGTGAGGAACGAAAAGCACTTACGAGTTCAAACAGAGTTGAAAGCCCACTAATGTCTCTAACCGCTCCCTTTCAAATGTTCCACCTCCAACCCTTCAAATAAATGGAATGGAATGTGATACTCCCTCTTGGCCTTATTTATAGAAATTAGAAGGGATAGTGAAAGATCCACTTTCAAAAAAGGAAAAGGGGAAAATGAATGGAAAAGTTCAATATAAAAGAGGGAAAACGAATGTAGAAAATTTGAATAAAAGAGAAAAATGAGAATTGGATAAATCTTCTTTAAAATAACAAACTAAATTATCCTTTGAATCAGTTTTAAAACAAAATTAATGGATGCAACTCTTCAGATGAGATAAAACATTAAATCAAAATCTATAAAATCATGCGCTTCTTTTAATCAAAATTAAAGAATTTCATTTAATTATGAATTTTAAAATCAACGAAATCACTAATTAAATAAAATTATCTAAAAATATAGACGTCTGATAGATTTAACAAATTTTAATTCATGCAGAGCTAAATTGAAATAAAAGAAATGAAAATATAAAATCAATCTCATAATTCAAATATAAAATTACATAAAATTACTATACACCAAGATAGCCCACATTAGGCGAAAGTTGTTCGGGATGCTACGGTGCTTTCTGCTAGTCTTAAGACTGATGTAACAAAACCTAAAACTTATAATAAGAGTTTCAAATTGAAAGATCAGAACCGATTCGTTGACAAGAATCTAATTGCGGTAAACAAAGTTGAGGATCAAGTTATTAAACATATTCTAATTAATCTTTTAAGTATTAAAACTAAATGAAATTTATCATTAAAAGTTTTAAATCAAAACTCAATCTATCTTTTCGTCTTGTGGACAAATTAAGAAAACTCTGAAAGGATGTCAAATCAGTATTCACATGTCACTCTCAATCAATCTCACGCCAAGAAAGGATGTATGGTCCGACCACGTGGCTTTATAAGAGCTCATGAAATAAATTAATTGTAGTTCCGACGGGGTGGCCAAGCTCCATTATATTACGATCAGTGCTGTAGCTTCAATGACCGCTTTTGAGTTGAATCATGTAGATACTGAGGGATAAACAATTCTTCAGTAGATTTAAGATTTTCTTGACAAACACCACTGCGCCTACAGGATTTCTGACGACGTAATCGCTATTGTTAATGGGATCCTTCTACGGGGTTGGTCATTCCTCGACTAGGGACCATGATGTCGGGATGACGAACCAATGAGATCTAGACGCGCACGCCATCATTTCCCAACCATCTAGTTTGTTTAAATGATGAATTTCATAATCTAAATTCGCTCACTTATACGCTATTTATTTACGATCTAATGATTAAATTTAATCGAAAGTTCTCTCGCCATTTGGGGTGATTAACTATAGAGGCTTGTGCCATATGAAACCCTAATGATCTAAAGCCCTCACCAATGATAATGAAATCTCTGGGTAGTATCTTATCTACTATCTCATCTGCCTTCTGAAAATTATACCGACACTTTAAATCACACTCTCTTCAATTCAAATATTGTCGAGAGGTCAGTGGCGAATTTTCGAAGCCCATAACGATATGATACAAAAAATTCTCAAACAGTTTCGCTTCATGTTTGGGTAGGTCTACTATTAATGCTATACATTAGTTGAGAGGTTTGATGGAGAAAAAATCTACTTATGATATTTTGTTTATTTAGAAAACATATGATAAAGTTCCAAAAGAAGTGCTTCGGAGAATTCTAGAAAAGAAAGGAGTTAATATTCCTTATATTCAAGTTATTAAGGATATGTATATTGGGGTTGTTGTGTTCAAACATAAGGAGGATTGACGAAGTATTTTCCTATTTTAGTTGGATTACATCAAAGATGGACTTTAAGCTCATATCTTTTGGTTTTTGTTTTGGATGCTCTTACTAGACATTTATAAGAGGATGTACCTTGGTGTATGGTTTTGGCTTATGATATTCTTCTTGTTGATAGGACTAGGGTTGTGCATTTTTTGATTAAAATCGAAAATCCGAACCGATCCAAATAGAATTTTTGAATTCGGATTGGTTTTATAAATTTTTTTTTTGGATTTGGTAAAATTGGTTGCTTTTTGGTTTGTATTATCTTAATCCGATTAAACGAAAATAGCTAAAAATTTTTTTTTTTCATTTTTTTAGAAAATTCCTCAAAAAAGTAATTTCAATGATAAATTTGTATATTATTAGTTTCATTTGTTAAAGAGTTATTTAATTTTGTATGAAATGGTTTGATAAAATGATGTAATTCTTTGATTAATATTATTATAGTAATTATATTTTTAATTTTCGATTTTTCTAAACCAACGAAAATCGAAAAAAATTTGGTTTGGATGGTTTGTGTTATTGATTAAATAGATCGGTTGTTTGGATTTTGGATTTAAAACCCAAGCGGTTTAACAATTTCAAAACCGATCCGTCAAATAATGACAGACATAGATGGGAGAGGAGTTCATGAGAAACTTAAATTATGAAGGTCAACCTTAGAATCTAAAGGCTTTCAATTAAGTAGATATAAAACCAAATAGCTAAAGTGTAGTTTTAGTTGTAAAAGATCTAGCGGTGGGGTTATGACATTAGTGAGCAAATCATTAAAAAGAGTGAATGTTTTTGATATCTTGGGTTGATTGTTCAAAATGATGGTGAAATAGATGGGGATGTTATTAGTAGAATTCAAGTTGGATGGTTGAAGTGAAAGAATGTATCTGGCCTATTATATGATAGAAAAGTACCACTTAGACTTAAGGAAAAATTTAATAAGATGGTGGCAAGACCTGTAATGATTTATGACGCAAAATGTTGGCCAATAAAAAAGAAGCATAAAATGAAGTTAAGTGTTGTAGGATAAGGATGCTCAAGTGGATGTGTCGCGTCACAGTTAGAGACAAAATGTAAAATGAATATATATGTGAAAATGTTGGAGTAGCTGAAGTGGTAGATAAGATTAGAAAGAGTCATCTTAGATAGTTTGGTCGCATAAAAAGTAGATTGTCTGACGACCTAGTTAGATGAGTAGATATATTAGGTTTGACCTTTGTTAAGAAAGGTAGAGATAGACTTAAGAAGACTTGATTAAGTAGTATAAAAATAATTTTATTTTATTAAATTAAATGAGAATTTGACACTTAATAGTACACAATGGAGAAGTAGGATTCATGTATCGCCACCACATAGTGGAATAAATGCTTGTTGTTGTATTTGATTTGGAAACATTAGGTTCTTTTAATAAGAAATTTGGCCTAGAAATTGTCTCACTTATTTTTTATTTATATTTTATAATTATTAAAGTTAAGATGAAGTAATGCAAGCATAAGAATTTTACTTAGAATATTTTAATTTTTTCACTCATTTTTAATGCATTCAGAACAAATATACTTTTTGTTTATTGGAATATATTATGATTCATGAACTGATAAATGCTTGTAAAATTTTTAATGCATTTGAAATTATTTTATTGTTTTTAATTATTCATTTATTTAGTTAAAAAATTAATTTAAGTTATGCTTATCTTGGAATTGGGCATGACATTGGATTTATTTTAATTTTTAATTTGGCGTTGGAGCCTCATGAATCACGTACAAAAGAAATGATGTGAAGGAGGCCGTATTTGGAGGAGGCAAGGGTGATAGAATATAGGGATTCAGAAGGCGAAGGAAAAATTATTACAGTGATATCTTTGAAAAATACAAACAATGAAAATCAGTCCTTCCTCATACTAGTGGTTGATTGACCTGTGCGAATATAGCGTGGTTTGTGATTTTTTCTAAAGCATAATTTGTAGTATCATTAATAAAAATCCAATGAATCATAGCTTAGAATTACACTACTATGTTATTACACAAAGAGAGAGAGAGAGAGAGAGAGAGAGAGAGAGAGAGAGAGAGAGTAAAAGTGAAGTAAGGGATTTCTAATTATTTTTTCATTGGTAAGTTGCGATATTCTTATTGGTTTTCTAATTTTTCCTTTTTTTTTTCGGCTTATATTAATATATTAAAGAAGGAAAGCTAGTACAGGTGGGGAAAGCCTAACACCAAGTAGTATATAAAGACAGCCTTAACAAACTAAAACTAAAATAGGATGGCAAGATAAGAAAGACATCCTGTAGCACAACTACTAATACTCTAGTCATCTCTATGAGGTTCATCAAACCAATCCTCATTCTCATCATTGTCCATGCCTATGTTACTAATGACCACATTGAGCTTCCCAACAATACTCTGTTGCATGAGGCCTCCATCTTCTTTGTCATCGAGAATCCAGATCTGATTCTAAGCTGCAAAGTTATCATCTTGAAAAGAAGAGGAACCAACGACAAACTTGATTCAGGTGAGTTTAAGTTTGAAGGAACACAAGGTGTCATCATCCACATATTTCTTCTGATTCAAAACATAGTAGTAGGCATATGAAGATCTCAGATACCCACAGCAAGGGCAGAGTATTGCCAGCCTACAATTCCCACAGCATCCATTTGAGTAACAATTGAGTCAAAAGTAGTAACAACACCCTAACCTTAAGTGAAATATACTGCAGATTTCTCATTGGGAATAGAAGAAGCCTCCTCCGAAGGATCAACCTGGACATCTACTTTCATATTCCCACTACAAAAAGAGCCAATAATTCACTGCTACGCACGCCCTTTAGAAGCCATCCCCACATCCCCACAACGGGATGGACAGTATGGGGATTACGGCCATGAATTCTAACACCATTGTATCAATGTAAAGGGTGTGTTGGTATGGACAATTGCGTGGATTAGAAGGCACCTTGTAACTGGTTTTTTTGTTTGATAAGAGCAACTCCCCTTTATTTCAAACATCTCCTAGTTGAGTCCTTTAAAAATGGTTGTATATTTCTCTTCTATAAGCGATAATGGGTCATAATAAATGCCTATTTTGCCATTATTAGTTAATTGACTACCAAAGTCCTTGATCTTACTGCTATTTTGGAGTCCCTATCATATGTATATATATATATAGGAAATAATGGAAGTAGGCTGATTGGCAATCCATAGTACTGCATGAGGAATGAACTATTATCAAGGACGAGTGGCCTAGATGGAGTAGAAGAGCTTAGGCTGGGTACAAGTGGTGTATATAAGCGGAATGTGAACAGCTTACTCTGCCATCCATTCTTGAGCTTCAGCTAAGTTCGAGTTTGCTCCAACCATGGTTTGCTGCATTGTCAGCAAACATTGGTGTGTTCTTTGAATTTTGGTTTTACTAGTCTAAAGTATGGATGTGGATAATTTTTTAGAAATTTATTTGACACCAAACGGGATTCTATTCCGTTTGATCTAATCCCATTATTGGTATAATATATAAATCAATGATCAATTTCTTTTTTTCCCAGTTGGCAAGTATTTCATCAGCAAACTTTTTTTCTTGGCCATGCCATTTCCTGCCGCACTAAGTATTTCATACTTACTGCAGTACTTTGCTTTTGAAGGAATGCCCAGTCTCATGACAACATGAGCTTGTCATATGTTTGAATTATCATTTGTGCCTTTGTGTTCCATATAATTAACCACCACTATTTAATTTTTTTTGCAGCCAACAGAGGGTTTTTGCGATTCAAGTGTTTGAGCTGCATAGATTGATAAAAGTTAGTATGTCTGAACCCAATTATATACTAGTTTTTGTTTTATTCGTCATCATACTATGTGTTGTAAATTACAGTTAGCTACGAATTGTTGTTTTATAAACAGGTACAGAAGTTATTTGCAGAATCACCTCATCTACTTTTGGATGATTCTGATATCATTACAAGCCAACCAAAAGTAACTACAAAGAGCCTTCCAGTCGCGTCCAGCTTGAAATATCAACAAGTTGTCCAACACAGAGATTGTTCCGCCCAAAAGCTTAGCCAAAATGCAGATCCTCTGGTCGACAAGACAGCTGCTCCCACTCTTCAAGCTGAAGGAAAAGATCCTAAGAAAGAGCTTTGCCAACTTCCCGGATCTGCTCCTATTACTGCCAACACTCACGCGATCCCTATGGCTCATGATAGCGGGCCATATCCTTGGTGTTTCCAGCCACCTCCAAACCAGTGGTTGATACCAGTCATGTCACCTTCCGAAGGACTTATTTATAAGCCTTATACTGGTCCTTGCCCTCCTCCTGGATTTATGACCCCTCTCTATGGAGGCTGTGGCGCTTTAAATATGTCCTCTGTTTCTGGTGACTTCATGAATTCATCGTATGGTTTTCCATCATCTCACCAGCAACAAAACCTCATTCTTCCCGGCACTCCAGCAATCGGCCCAAACTACTTCCCGGCACCTTACGGCATGCCCATGGTGAATCCAGTTATTTCTACCTCTGCTGTAGAGCAAGTAAATTGCTCTTTAACCAATGTAAAATCTAATGGACGCTCCCTACAGTGCTCGCAGAATTCGTGTAACGTATCAAATGCGAAGAGTGAAGCGTTGTCGGGTTATCCTGTAAAGAATAATTCATCTTCCAAGGATAATGAGCTGCAGGCCAGTACAGCAAGTAGCCCCTGCGACAAGGCACAAGAAGGGAGGGACTTGTTACCAATTTTTCCCGTACCTCCGGTAGCAGAGGGATCTTCTCAGCCTTCTCAGTCAAGCCGTAAGGAAAACCAAACTCATGTGATTAAGGTTATTCCACACAATGCAAGGTCTGCAACAGAGTCTGCAGCAAGGATATTTAGGTCTATACAGAGAGAGAGGCGGCAACTTGACATGTAGTCTGAATGAATGCCTCAGGTTTTTCCTTACCATATTGCTCTACTTTAAGTTGAAGCTCTTATACTAGCTGTTTGGATGCTTCTGCTGTGTAGCTTATACATAGTTTTTGGTTCCTTTTATGCCCTTTTTATAATTTTCTGCATATTAATAGAGTTTTTGAACTGTTTTATTAGTTTTTCTTTGTAACTCTTTAACCTATGCTGAGCAAAATGGTGCTTGTAATCCTCTCTTGAAGTTATAAATGTAAGCTATTATTTTCATTCAGCAAGAAAATTATAAGCTTACGTTAAGAGCAATGTGTTATTAGATCTTGTACAGTTGCTTATACAAATATTTATATTTACATTATATTGAAAAGATTGGAGTGTTCTTAGCAGTCAATCGATTTTTTATTATGTTATTGTAGACGGCTGACATGCTTTTCTATATATTGAGTACAGATATGTTGTCCATTTAGGGTTTAGGGCAAAGCAAGTGTTCTTAGCAACAAAAGGATTAACGTAGATCAAATATCATAAAAAAGATATAAAGTGCTATTGCCATACCTACTTGAGTGAGATCACTTAATGTGAGTTCAATGCTTGCATTGAGGAGATCACTATTTGGTTGTTGTGATCGAGCCTACGTTAGGGTTGGTAAGATTGGTCTATAGCTAATTTAAGTTCATTTGAGCTTTATGCTTTGGCTATCAAAGCATATAGGGAATTGTGTGTGATATACTTTGGAGTTTGTTTAGGGATTGATCACATCATTCTACTAACCTTGTGTCTAGGTTAGTCTTATTGGAGGGTTTTAGAAATTGCCAAAGGAGACTAGAATTGATTATAATGACACTTGAGTCAAATGATTGTATGAGAAGGTGTTTAATTAACTTTATAAGTGATTATTTAGTGAAATATATTTATTAATCATATTTGGCAATGTGATTAATAATTTTCTTAATTAAAACAAATAATAAAATAAATAAATAAATAAATTCTATGGATGACAAATATGGTGGAAAGGGATGGCTCAATGATTCGGAGAAGGTAACCTTTTAAATGTTTTAAGATGACATATTTCAAACATTGTTGTTAGTAATTCGAGTGTGTTAAGTGGAAGTGCAAGAAGTTAGGTTGATACAATGAAAAAGAATGAGAATGTCACATGAATCATGTAGATCATTATTGATGGAATATGTGGATTTTTTATAATTTGATTGTAGATTTCGATGACTTATTGTGTGATAGAAAAGTATCGTTTAAACTTAAGAGAGAATTTTATAAGATGGTGGTAAGACTTGTAATGATTTATGGTGCATAATATCAATAAAATGTCATAAGTAAGTGTTGTCAGATGAGATGCTATGGATGAGTTGTTTTACTCTTAGAAATAAAATGTGAAATAAGCAAGGAAAAAAATAAAGCTAAACGATAAAAGATTAGAGAGAGTCGATATTTACATAAAGCGTACCATCGATGATCCGTAGAGAGAAAACAGATTTTTATGTTAAGAAATGATATAGAGACCTAAAAAATTTAGTTAATATGCATAAAAAATGACCTTAGTATACTTGAATTAAATGAGAATTTGATACATAATAGGATATAATGGAGATGAATGATTTATGTAGTTGACCCCACTTAGCGAGATTAAGGCTTGTTGTTGTTATTGATTGTAGATTTGGATGATGCGAGCTACTCTAAGGTTTCATAGAAATTTCAAAAAGATTTAATATTGATGAAAACATTTTGTTTTTGGTAAGCTTGAATGCAAAAGATTGTTGGGTTCTTACTCAAATTATGTATTTCTACTAGTCATGAGCAATTAGCTTTTCAATACTATTCAAGATAAGAAGATTTACATGCCACATAATTTTTATATATTTATGTGTTTAACATTTAAAATTTGATATTTATATTTTTATTACTTATGCATGAAAATTAGTATTTTTTTATGAAAAGATAATAATAGTAGTATTTTTTATATGATAAAGATTTGAATGTTGTTCATGTAAACATCACAATTCTGGTGATAAATATAAATATAAGATTTATGTGATATATATATATATATATATATATATATATATACATATATATATTATATATATATATATATATATATATACATATATATATATATATGTAATGTTTTTATAATATTTACAATTTTATGAAGTATATTTAAAGGTATGTGGATTCATACTTTAATACTTATTAATTTATGTAAGAATTTCATTTACATTCAAATGTGGGCTTAATGTTTTATTCTCAATTTTTATTTTGTATTTGTATTTTTATGTTCTTTTTAAAATTATATTTTTTAGTATATATTTTTACTATTTTTTTTAATTTTTAAATAATGGCCAAAATTGAGTTTAGAATAATTGCCATTACAGTGAAGTATGAAATTTTCAATCTTAGATGAAACAATGTATATAATTAATAAAATCAATTTTAAATTAAAAATAAAATTAGATTTTCAGTGTTAAATTAATTTGCTCTAATAGTTTTTAAAAAAAAATTGTACATGTGGTACACAATTTTTATGCATATAAATATAATATATTTTTTATAATACTACAACAACAAGCCTTAATCACTAGGTGATAAATAATCTTGTTATCAGATCCTATTATGTGTCAAATATTTAAATTAAGATATTAAGATTATTTTTATACATCTTAACCAAAGTTTTTATACATTTACTTTTTTTTTACATAAGACAAATCTAAGCATCTACTCTCCTAATCTGTGACGGCCGACGCTTTATGTAAAACCATCTAAGGTATCCTAATCTTATCTATGAGATTCAATTTTTTTCCTAATATACTCATTTTGCATTCTCTAAAGTCACTCATTTATTATCTCTGTATTTATTTTTATACTTATCTTTATAAACATTATATTTATATTTTTATCAATTTATAAAATTTTTTTAAAGTTTAGTTTTAATTTTCTATCACATAATAGTTCAGATGTATTCCTCCACTTCAATCATGACATGAATCCTTTATATTTTTTATAATAAAAATGTTATTTTCGATGTAACATTAAAAAAATATTAAATGTTATAAATGTAAATATTTAAATATTAAATATTAAATATGTAAATATATAAGATTATTACCCTTTTAAAATACTAAAAATATTTAAAAAATTTTTTGAGTCGCGGAGAAAAAATTGGGCACGTTTTCTCAAGTTTGGTTTGCGTTCATATGAAGCTGCCGCATTCTATTTTCACTTCCAATTTAATTAATTTTTAATTCATATATTAATTTATATTATCTTATTAAAATATGAAATAAATGATATTAAAATTTTAATAAGACGGCCGTTATCTTTACCCATCCTTATTTGCAGATAAGAAAAATATATCAAATGTTTATCATACGGTAATACATTAAAAAACTAAAATAGTTATTTTAAAATGATATTTTAAATTAAAAATTATAAGATAAAGCACAAACTCATTGTTCTTATAAGGCAATTTGAGCGTCCTGATACTTTTATAAATTTTTTTTTATTATTTTAGATAAATAAATATCTGATATATTTTTTTCATGGAGTTTTTAATATAATTTAATTAAAAAAAATATGAAGCTCGTTAAAAAGCGTGCAAAATGTGGAGAGAGGAAATCTATTAGAAGGATTAACAGATGCAAGGCATGACTTATTGTTAAAGACTATAATCAAAATGTTGGAATTTAATGTTAGATATATTTTCTCGTATTGTTTGATTTTAAAATAATTAGTTTAATAAATTTTTATGTATTTACATATTTAATACCTAAATTTTAATTTTTTACATATATAATATTCTAATCTTCAATATCACATCAAAAATATCAATGTATTCACTTTTTAAAAGTGAAATGTACATTTTTAAATATAGAAAAGTATTAGATAAGTAAATATCTAACTTTATGTGTTAAATATGTAAATACATAAGAATTGTGTGGTATGTATGAAAATATCTCATTTTTTATTCTTTAATTTTTTAGGATATATTTGAGATCAGTTTTTATTTTTGTATTTGTATTTTTATGTTCTTTTTAAAATTATATTTTTTAGTATATATTTTTAATAAATATTTTTTAATTTTAAAATAATGGCCAAAATTGAGTTTAGAATAATTGCTATCACAGTGAATATGAAATTTTCAATCTTAGATGAAACAATGTATATAATTAATAAATCAATTTTAGATTAAAATAAAATTAGATTTTCAGTGTTAAATTAATTTGCTCTAATGTTTTAAAAAAATTTGTACATATGGTACACAATTTTTATGCGTATAAATATAATATATTTTTCTATAATAAAAATGTTATTTTTGATGTAACATCAAAAAAAAAAATGTTATATATGTAAATATTTAAATATTATATAAGATTATTACCCTTTTAAAATACTAAAAATATTTTAAAAATTTTTTGAGTCGCGGAGAAAAAATTGGGCACGTTTTCTCAAGTTTGGTTTGCGTTCATATGAAGCTGCCGCCTTCTATTTTCACTTTAAATTTAATTAATTTTTAATTCATATATTAATTTATATTAACTTATAAAAATATGAAATAAAGGATATTAAAATTTTATAAGACGGTCGTTATCTTTACCCATCCTTATTTGCAGAT
Source organism: Cymbidium sinense (assembly GCA_021442155.1). Classification (NCBI taxonomy): domain Eukaryota; kingdom Viridiplantae; phylum Streptophyta; class Magnoliopsida; order Asparagales; family Orchidaceae; genus Cymbidium; species Cymbidium sinense. Next base: position 7,684,408 of record CM038224.1, on the reverse strand, counting down.
AAGAAAAATATATCAAATGTTTATCATACGGTAATACATTAAAAAACTAAAATAGTTATTTTAAAATGATATTTTAAATTAAAAATTATAAGATAAAGCACAAACTCAATTGTTCTTATAAGGCAATTTGAGCGTCCCGATACTTTTATAAATTTTTTATTATTATTTTAAATAAATAAATATCTGATATATTTTTTTCATGGAGTTTTTAATATAATTTAATTAAAAAAAATATGAAGCTCGTTAAAAAGCGTGCAAAATGTGGAGAGAAGAATTCTATGAGAAGGATTAACAGTTGCAAGGCATGACTTATTGTTAAAGACTATAATCAAAATGTTGGAATTTAATATTAGATATATTTTCTCTTATTGTTTGATTTAAAATAATTAGGTTAATAAATTTTTTTTTTTTGGTAGCTTGAAATTAATGGAAGATATATGAAATATATGCAAAGTTAATCTGCTTAAACGGAGTTTTCAAAATTGTCAATATTCAATAACAATCAAATTATGAAGTTAAAGGATAAGAAAAAAAAAAAAGATGTTGAAGAAGAAGAAAAAAAAGTCCAAAGGATAAAATATCATAATCAACAAGTACTTTCAAGAAAGTGAGTTTACCGAATGTCCGTATGAGATGCTACCAACATCAAAATTCAAGATGAAGAAATATTAATCATTCACCTAAAAATTAATGATTTAATCTTCATTAAGAACAATCAAAGTTTGTCTGAAGAATTTAAGAAACAAATAATAATGAAGTTCATGATAATTAAGTAATGAGCTTACTATCATCTTAGTATTGAAGCCAAGCATAAGGAAGATGACAATTTAATATCATAGGAAGGTTATGTTAGAGAGATTCTCAAGATGTTTAAAATGATTAATAAAAAATAGATAAACAAGCTTGTGGAATGCAATACTAAAGCACCTTCAATGTATGAGAAAGAAAAAACCTATAAATTCAATACTTTTGAAGAATTTACTTAGGAGTTTGTAATACTTGTAATGCATTGTGGCTCAATCGCCACCGATCTCAAGAAATGAGAGAGTGATCAAGTGTAATTTTTAGAAGACAAATGAAATAATAAATAAGACACTACTCAAAGATTTCACCCTCATTTGGTAAGGACTTTAGATCTGGTGTTTCCTATAAAAGCACCTATTGTTAATTACCCCTCAATGAGAGAGAACTTTCGATTTGGTCGTAGTCGCTTAATGCGTCAGTGAAGAAGATGTGAAGTTTTAGAATTTAGAATGTATGAAATTCATCATTTTAACTTAAAGCGGATGGTTGGGGAATGATGACGTGCCCGATCTAGATCCCATAGTTTCGTCATCCCAGGTTGTCGCGGTCCCTAGTCTTCTTAGTGAAGGACCAACGACAAATGATCTTTATCAACAACACATGGGTTATGTCGTCCAAGAAATCTTGTAAATCTGGGGTGGTGTTTTGTCTAAGAAGACAAGCTTAAGTTTACCTTAGCTGACATAGGCTTTTGCCCTATCAAATATACCCTATGATTCACAACTCAAAAGGCAGAGCCATGGGAGCATACGGCTACTAGTAATATAATGTTTATATTTGGCGACAACCACCCGATCAGAGGACTCTGGTCGTAACTGCATCATATGTGGAGTCTACTAGCCAAGCCACGCAGTCAGAGGACACGGGCCACATCCTTACTGGTGTGAGATTGATTGAGAGTGAATATAGTAGAACACTTAGTTTAACATTGACTTTTTTGTGAGCTAGAGTTTTCTTAATTTATCATCTGACAAACAATTGTGGAAGGTGGGTTGAATTTTTAACTTTTAAGTTTTTAGATTGAATTTCATTTAACTATTTAGAGTTTAGTGATTTATCTAATTTTATATTTATATTTATAATTAATTTAGATTAATTTGATTTGAGCTTGCAAGAGCATTTTGATGGCAAGTATCCCCTCGATTGAAATCACCATTCAACACATACCATCATCGTGGTGGTTTATTATTTTAGATCTTATCGACTCTATTAATTCAATGATAAAGGATTAGATCTACTATCATATGACATAAAATTAGCTTCTCAGATATTTTACTAAGTTGAAATTCTTATAATAGATTTTTAGGTTTTGTTAACCCGACCCAGTTTTAAGACTAAACCAAGAAGCAACCCGTGTAACATCCTCAAACACTAAATTTGAGCATTCAATGTAGTGTGGACCATGCGGGTGTTTAACAATTTATAAATTTTATGTTTAAATTATGAGATTAATTTTATATTTATTTAATCCCAACTTAGCCCGCCCAGCCTTTTCAGAAAATAAAATTTACACTTTAAATCTCTATGTCTGAGAACATGCACGTGTTTATAGCTTAGATAATTTCATATAATTAATGAAATCACTGAAATTAAAAATCATAATTAGAATAAAATTTCTTTTATTTTTGGATTGAAAGAAGCTCTATAATTCATGGAGAATTTAATTTAATGTCACCATCTATCTGCTTGTACAAAGAATTGCAGATCCGGTGGCGTTTGAAGGCATTTTAATTTAAAATATTACACACACTTAGATTGCTTGTTAAATTTTCCAATTCTCAAATATCATTTGGCTTGTAGTTGTTAAAGAACTTTCAAGTTTTTATCAATTAGTCACCTTCGATTTTTATTCTAAACCAAAAAGAACTAATTTTACATATATAATTGAGCATTGAGTTTATCACAACTCTAATTCAAATTATATAGATTTTTATTGATTCACTAAATATATCACGTAGTGTAACTTGAGAGTGATTATTGAAAGAGTTTGTATATACTCATTGACAAGCTAATTAATTATATTGTAAATCCTTTTATAAATTTCATTTGAATACCATTAATTTTAGGAACTTAGCTATGCCATAATTCTCATGTTCTTTAAATATAACTTCAAATACAGGATTGAAGTGATCCTTTCAAAGGCTACATTCATGAGTGATCATGTATTGCCTAATTGAATTTGTGGCTACATTCATGAGTGATCATGAGTTGCCTAATCGAACTTGTGCTTGTAAGAAAGCCACCAAATTACTTGCACATTGTTATTAATTTGAAATTAAACATTCAAATTTACCACCAATCATTTGTCCTTTGATATTCAATCCTTATTTTCTTTGATGTCAAATGCGATTATTCATGTGTATTATTCAAGCTGATTATTTGTTCATGAAAATTTAACACTTTGAATATCCAAAGAGAAGTTTTGTTCACATAAGAAGAGTTCAAATCTAACATGAATTTATCTTTAACTCCACATCAAATCTCATATTTATTTGAAAACTACACTTCAAGTTTATTGTAAGTCTCTTATGAGTTTGACTCTCCAAGTTTCAATTAAAGCTTGTTTAATTTTGAGGAGTTTATAAGAATGCGAACTCACTTTGTCATAGAATTAGATTTTTTTATAAGAGTGGGTCCCACATTGCTTCCTCCAATCCCTATAAATAAAACTAAGAGAGAGCACCTACTTGAGTTTAGAGCACTTGAGAAAGAGGGGAAAGGATTTGAGATCGAACTTTAAGAGGGCTTTCAACTTGCTTAAATAAGTTTTGTAAGTGCTTTTCTTCTTTTCCTCTTTGGTTTGATGTTTATTTTCATATTTATCGTGTATTTTCTTATTTAACATAAGTTTAGGAGATTTTAGTTTGAATTTGTTTAAGTTCCGAATTTCAGTCAAAATTTTGACATCATTTCAGCATAGGGGATCTCATTTAATAGTTTTGGAGGCCTTCTCGTCACGCCCTAATAAGCATGATGATTAGTGTTTTACAACATCTCGATCGATTTTCATCTCGTCACTCCTGATGAGCATGACGAGGCTTTCAAACATGCATAAAGAAGCATATATACATATACACATTCCACACATTTATTCCTACACATCCAAACTCTTTTTTTTCAACAAATAGTGTAGCGATCAATAAGCACAGGTAAAGTGGAAGGAATGATGGAAATGCCAGAAACCTAGAGAAGAACTCGCTTGATGACTCTTCTGGATGAGCAAAAGAAAAGGTCGGAAGGGTAATTCGCGCATGCTTAGAGGAGGAATCGAGAAGGTATATTGAGAGGAACCCGCCTGATGACAGAGTTGCCTCTCTGCCCTCACTTGTAAAAAGGGGAAGTGGCTAAGGATGAATTCAGCAAAGGGGAAGTTCGGCTAGGAGGAATTTGGCAAAGGGGAAGTTCGATAAGGAGGAATTCGGCCAAGAGAAAATAAGGGAAAGAGGATTTTCGGATAGCTTTGGATATGATCTAAATCAAAGGAGGAAGAGAAATAATGAACAAGGAAGAAATTAGGGAAGGAGGAGGTATTTTTGGTCAAGGGAGGTTGAGGGAAATGGAGAAGGTATTTTTGGCCAAGGGTGGTTGAGGGAAATTGAAAAAGAAGGAGGAAAGCTACCCTTGTTTGCATCAATGAGACGAGGAAAAAATTGAGGAGGAGTCTAGGTTTTGAACCAAGGGGAAGGAAGAGGAGGGAGGCTGCACGATTGAAGGGAAGAGTAGGGCTGAAGGGGAGAATTTAGCCAAGGGAGGTTGAGGGAAATGGAGAAAGAAGGAGGAGGTATTTTCGGCCAAGGGAGGTTGAGGGAAATGGTATTTTCGGCTAATGGAGGTTGAGGGAAATGGAGAAGGAAGGAAATACCCTTGTTAGATTTGTCTCAACCGGGATGAAGAAAAAAATTGGAGGAGGAGTCCTGCTAGAGCTTTGAACCAAGGGGAAGGAAGATGGGAGTGGTTGCTCACAAATAAGGGGGAGTCGAGAAGCAAGAGAGCTTGCAGTCTTGCATGGAGCATGCATGCGGAGGGGGAGAACCAAACAAAAGAAATGATAGAGGAGAGGTTGTCATCAGGATGTAAATTTAGATGGGTATAGGGATTTTGCTTTTGGGTTAATAATCTTAAAATGAATTTTATGCCAAAAAAAAAATTATATATATATATATATATATATATATATATATATATATATATATATATATATATATATATATATATATATCAATCGATATATTCCTGACGCAACATGAATTGCTTTCACCCGAGGCCATTTGGCTTAAGTCGCAATGTCATCAATTTTAGCTTAAAATGCACGTTATCACTTCCGACTGCTTGATTTATGTGTATATTTGTTTGAATCAAACACAAACAGTCTCATTTGATAGATTTTGACATTTTAAAGCTAACAGGATAATCAATTTTATGAACAGAGATCGTTTGTAGATCATCGTAGCTTTCCGACTATGATATGCATGTTGGCACATTGATAGCTCGATCGCTTGATCGGTTGATCTTAGATTGTGTAATATTTATATTCTGATCAATTTCGACATTCTGAAAGTGATGGTGAAGTCCGTTCATCGATCGAAGATTATTTCGACTGATTTTTGCATCGTTGAGTATATTTTAGCCTCGATTTATGCACTATCACTTTCGACCATTCAACATCATGAAAAATCATTTGAATTGAGAATGGATAGTCTCATTTGGTAGGTTTCAATATTTCAAAGCCAATGATGCAACCAATTTTATGAACGAAGGTCATTTAGATATCATTATAGTTTCCCTTCCCTGATATGCGTGTCGGCACATTGACAGCTTGATCACTTGATAGATTGATTGTTAGATTATACAATATTTATATTCTGACTAATTTTGATATTCTAAATGCATTAGAGTCCGTTCATCGATCGGAGGTCATTTAGGCTGATTTCGGTGATGTTTGGTGCATCTCGATTTGTGCTCAAGCATCCAATCAAATTCATCTTATAAGCTCGATTCGACTCATGTGGTATATATGAAGGTCAACAAATGCCCCCCCCAATAAATATGATTCATGCATGAAGCGAGTCATATTTGTTGAAAACTGATTAACCTTATTGATTTTCTTCTCTCTTTTTTGTTCCCCTTCTTTTTACTGCTTCTTAGTACATAACTCTTTTTTTCATTTATGCTTTGTTATGCTGTCATTTGGATTCTTATGTGTTGTTTCTTTGATAGTTTAGGAGAATGTTCAGCTAGAGAAGACCTGATGACCTGCCATCTACTGAGCCTAGTGAGGAGGCTATTTGGTGGAGATTGACAGACACGATCCTCATGGAGATGCTGATATCAGGGATAAGATTGAGCAGCACATCGATATGTTGGAGGACGGATTTTACCGTGGTTTCTTTGCACACCTCCATGCTTCCTTAACTATACTGACTGCTTTCCCGAGATCTCACGATTTGGGTGGCTACCATTAAGCTAAAATGTGGGGACTACAATCCTCTGGATACACAGTAGCTCAGGTCAGCTCTAGATATTGTAATATTTTACAGCCTACTTCTGACAACATTGATCAATCTATGCCCTAGACTTGAGCCATCATCGCCATACTGAGCTCCGTGACTTGCTTAGAGATTCGCTAGTGGGTTAGACTTCTACTCTTCCACGTGGGTATGTTACCTGGGCTAGGTATATTTTACGAGAACACAAAGATACTCTATGAACGGGTCGCATATACGAGATAATTTATGTGTCTATGTTTGAATTTAGTGGCATTCCCCCTGCTTGGGCTTACGGAGTTGCAAAGTTTTGGGATACTAGCCGGAACACATGTTGGATAGGTTCAGAGGAGTTGACAGTTACACTTTGGGACTTATAGATAGTATCAGGCCTTCCAGTATCTGGCTACCGCCATGAGGAGTGTGTTCCTCCCGACGAGGAGTTATTTCATAAACAACCTTTAGTTGATGGTGATCGATGAGGTAGATTAGCCATGTCAACTACTTATATTGATTTTGAGCTACTACTACCAGACCTTCAGAGCTTCGGGGTATTCTAGGCGCTCACATGCTACACTTCCCGTGAGTACATGGATTCAGAGTTTCTTACAGGAGCACACTTTTTCTAAGGAGTCTATTTTGCTACAGTGATCCTTTTGGATTGAGAGTGCCAAACGTTAGTAGTTTGCTGAGGATACTACTAAGCCTTCTTTAGCAGTTGGGTACACTTCTCCAACTATATGATTGAGAGGAGTTATTTTAGCGGTTCATAGCTACTGGCTCAGATCTTGTGCTACCAATTACAGGTATATGCTCGTGTGTTCTATTACTACCAACAACAAGATTTCATGAGGTGAGATTTCATTAGCTCCAACAAGCTGAATTTACTGTGAGTTCTTGGAGAAAGGTAGATTCATTGGATATACATGATGTTACCTTGCATTGGCATTACTTATATGCTTAGATTCACCTTCATGTATATGGAGTCTTTGCCTGCTTGAGTATCCAACATACTTTTCAGAGTGAGGATATCCTATAGTTATTCAACTGTACAGAGCATCATCTACTTTTGAGGGAGATCATATATGCCTATTCTTCTTTGCACCACACTTGGTTAGAGATTAACTTTTGTTAGTTCACCAGTCAGATTTAGTTGGTTTGCCAATTGACTTGATAGAGACTGATCTTACCGATGGATTCAATGAGAGTGGTAGAGCCTCATTACTTTGTAGTCGACGGACATTGAGAGTGAAAGTATCTTTCAAAGATAATGGCCCAAAATGGTTTATAGTTTGGTCGCCATCAATGAGGGCTACCAACCCAATCGTGTTCAAATGTATTTTCACCGCTTCATGATGGCACCATTCATCCTGTGGATAGTAGATGTTAGAAGACTTGGGGGTCATGAGACACCTATTATGTCGCCTATATAGTTATATTCATTGAGACTTGGTCGCTCTTATTTTTGATAAATTCCTCCCAGAGTCACACATGGTCACTATACTCAATCACGATCTTTTTGGTTCTTTCTTGGAGCATGGCACAAAGAGATATGAGCATAGAGTGAGGTCTTTGGAGTTCCTCGAGGTCGAGAACCCATCGTTGGTCACCACCGACAAGAGATAGAAGCAGTAGAGGTATAATCATTATCTTACTCTCTTTCAATACTTCTATCATCTTCTTTATTGTATCATTAAAATATATTCAATGTATCTGATATTTTAATTTGATTCATGATAGATGCACTGAGTGACAGCAGTGTCGTATGAGGACACCACTCCTCATAGTAGAGTTAGAGTTAGAGATTTTGCTCCTAGCTACATTGAGATTTCTTCGCCAGCTGACAGACGTAGGTGTATTTAGCCTATAGAGCTTGTTCAAGCTTCATTTGATTATTCCATGAGTCTACTTCCATAGCGATTGGTGATTCCCGACGAGGTGCCACAGGTGTCAGCTAGTACAAGATTTTCTACTGAGGACTTTGGAGTTGAGCCATCGAGTGTGCCCCTTTGATACTACCACCTCATATTTTTCTACTCCTTATGTGGAGCCACTTTTTCCTATCAAGCCTTACTCTATTCATTCTCTGGGAGACTTATGAGGTGAGATACCTCGTACCTAGTGGGGCTTCTGCTGAGCCAACATATAGCTCTGGAGCTTATCAGCTAGTGAAGGTCAGTGAGGACTATGCCACTTATGACACACCAATTCAGTTAGATTTTCCATGTTCATATACTTTCTTCCTCTCTTTGTTCTTTAGTTGCACTTCTTTACATTTACTACTCTGATTTATGCTGATTATTCTCATTTGTCTCTTGTTGTATCTGATTGTAGCTTGGTGTTCTTGAGGGACGTGGTTTCTCAGCTTACTTTGGACTCACCAGGGTCGCTAGACAACTTCACATCATATGTGAATATCATTATGGATCTTCTAGCTCACACTGCTTGGAGGAATAAGTTCTCAGGTACTTGGAGACTCTCTGTAGATACGTAGAATTTTTGATCCACCAGATGAGCTCACTTAGCAATATCCGCTCCCGTGCTTCACTTGCAGAGTATCAAGAATAGCTTAGGCTCAGCAGGGAGACGGTTGACCTAGCACATGATGAGTTTGAAGAGAGTGCTAATACCCTATGCCACTACCATCAGAGTTTGATGGATACCACTTCTGAGTTAGATGCATGACCGATCGGAGTTGTAGTTGTGAGATAGAGAGCTCAGCTATGGAATAGAGCATCACATTACTGATATGCCACTGAGTTATGGTAGATGTTGAGGCGCTTGAAGCTATGGAGGCTTTTAGCTATGAGCATCATTTTTAGCATTTATTTAAGACAGCCGTGATCTACCTAGGCTCCTATGATGTACTTGTTCCCTTTTTTAATCATGTATTATCTTATTATATTAGTGGAAAATCAACATTCCTCTGTCACTCTTGTGGTTTTTGTTTTGGTGGATTTGATGAGAAAATTGGCTTTGATCTGTGCTTTGTGTTTGATCATATCATTTGAGAATAGATTGAAATATCACCCTGCAAGCAATATAAAGATTGATTTGAGGCAGCTCTGAATTGAGAGTTCCCTTAGATTATCTTGGTCTATCGATCAAGTAGAAAAATCTCTTGGATTCTGGTTGCTTGTAATCAATGGGTTGGATCTGGTTTGAGATTGAACAGCTATCACCATTGGACTGACGAACAGGGGCTCTTTCATCGCATCCTTTTCTTACGACTTGTTGAGTGAGGGGAGCTTCAACAACATGACCATTTGTGGGCTTGTTAAGTTCGATCTTTAGAACCTATCTGTGCCTTAGACTTCAGGATGTAGAGGTTGATGTTTTTCCAACTCATTGACTTGAAGCTTTCAAAATTGGGAGTTCTTCTAACTTGATCTTTAGAATTTAACAAATCTGGGAGATAAACTTTTGATATTTAGGGCTGTCTTTTCATGCGTAGAAATAGATTCTTTTTGTTCCTTGCAAGAGCCTTCAATTTTAATAAAAATAATTATAGATGTATTCAGGAATTTTAGCGTAAAGCTTGATGTCAACTTGAATCAGAATATATTCGAGGATCTTGTCCTATAACATGATTTCAACTAGGTTAAATATATAAAAATTCCCCCTATCTTGTAGGGGAAATTCTAAAGCGCTTTGAAAAAGCTCTAAAATAATTTAAGAAAATATATCAATGTATGAGTTGATACATTTGATCTTAAGAGGGTTTTGACATATAACATTGATTTCATCCATGTATATAAAAATCTAAAAATATTGCCCTCTATGTAACAGGGGGAATTTCAACAAATTTTTTTATTATATTGAGCAAGTATATTTATTTAAGGATCTCGACATGAAACACGATGTCAACCCAAATAAATATATTAAAAAAATACCCCTGTATTGTAGGAGGATTTTTGTTGTACCTTGAGAATGTATTTATCTTGTATAATACTTTTTCAGGTATCGACCATTAATTGGTGGCATTGGTCTTTCACCTTTTAAGTCAATGAGTTGGTATTCCCATCCTTGATACACTTTCAATGATAAAAGGGACCTCTCAATTAGACTCAAATTTGCCTCTAATTTTTTGATTAGGAATAATTGGCCTTCTCAGCACCAGGACTAATTCTCCTTCTTGGAATGTTCGAGTTCATACAATATGATCAAAAGGGCTAGACATCTTTGCTCGGTAAACCTCCAAATTTTAATGAGCTTGCAATCTAACTTCATCAAGCGTCGAGTTCCTCCATTCTCATGAAGTATTTTAATCTTTAGTTAGATTGTATTTGATGTCTACTCAAAGTGATGGAAACTTAACTTTTAGTGGAAGAATTGCTTCAGTTCCAAATACTAATGAATAAGGAGTGACTTTAGTTGGCATCTTATAGGTAGTTCAATATGCCCACAGTTTGCTATGCCATTCTCTCTTATTTTTAGTGAGTATCTTCTTAAGCAGCTTAATTAATGTCTTGTTGAACGCTTCTGCCAAACCATTTTCCCTTGGATTATATATTGAAGAATATCACTAATCAATTTTGTGTTGATTGATGAATCTATAAATCTTTGTATTTTTAAAAGCTGTGCTATTATAAGAAATTATTCGATGTGACACTCCAAATTTATAGACCACATTATGCTTAAAAAAGTAATCACTTGATCATCAGTAACTTCTTTAAATTGAGTAGCTTCAACCCACTTAGAGAAATAATCAATCGCTGTTAGGATGAAGCGGTGTCCAGCTGACAATGACGGATCAATTAGTCCAATTACAATTGTACCCCAACATTTAAACAACCAGGATGCTATTGGTGTAATGGATTTGGAGGTTGATGGATTATATTCCATATACTTGACATTCATCCACCTCTTAGCATGTTGATATCTCACCATAGATAAATAATAATTTCCTTTTGATCTTTACGCCATCTTGGGACTGCGATGTGCACCAAAAAAGTGCTTCATAAACTTCAACCATCACTTTGCTAGCTTCATTTGCATTTAGGCATCATAGCCACATTTATTCAAAGGATCTACGATATAAAGTGTTGTTCCCGAAAGCATAATGCAACATTCTCTTCTTGATTTGAGCTGCTAGTGATTTATTATTTGGTAATTTGCCTTCTTTAAAGTAGTTGATGAATGGTTGCATCCAATCATGTGGCTCTTCTACTATAAAGGATTCCCACTGCTTTTCTGAGGCAATATCATACTTAATTGTTCTTGTTATAACTCCTTGTTGATTTTGGAGAGAATGAGGAGCAACCTAAGTCACATCCCAATGTGTCGAATTTAGTAACCTCTACTGTGGATTGGTACTTTGTCGGCTCTAGAATTCATCAGTAAATATCGATCATGACATAATCACCATTCATACTTGTCATTCTAGCTAATTTATAAGCAATGCTTTGCTATTCTCGATCGAGAGACGGGTTATGGATATTTATTTACTTCATAAGCTCACTCGCTTGTGATAGAAAACTAACTCAAGTTTTAATTTTATATGCCAAGTAGTTGATAATAAGTTGAGAATCATCAAAAAAATGCAAGTTTTGAATGCCTATGAAAATAGATTCTTCAAGTCCTGCCACTAATATTGCGTACTCGGCTTCATTATCAATTCTTGGCTCAGTCAACCCCATATGATCGTCTCATTATCCCTCCTTTTAGTGTTATGAAGACGATGCCAATTCCTGCTCAAAAGCCATAAAATTTGTGATTTTTCTCTTTCATGAATGAGCATAATTTGCTGATCAAGCAAATTGTTAAGAAGAGTCCAGGGATGGATGTGCGAAAAAATATGCTAAGACTTGTCCCTTCACTACTTTCTGCGGAACATATGTGATATCAAATTATAAAAGCAATACTACCCATATTGCTAAGCGACCTGTCAATGCTGGTCTTGTCATCAAGCACTTCAGTAGATTGATTCTTGAGATGAGGGAAATCTTGTAAGATAACATATAATGATAGAGCTTTTGGACTGCAAAGATCAATGCCAAACAATGCTTCTCTATCGGAGAGTATCTCATTTTTGCTCCTATCAACCTTCGACTGATATAATAAAGAACATTCTTTTTGCTTTATTCATTGTGCTGTGCCAATAATACTTCAAGGGACTCTTTAATACCGTATAGAATGAGGGCTTCGTGAGTAGGCCGCAAGGATTGGTGGATTTAACAGGTAGCTTTCAATAGTATTGAAGGATTCTAAGCACTCCTTGTCCCATTTGAATCATCCTTCTTCATCAACTTTGCAAATGGTTGACAACATCATGATATGTTTGATATAAATCGATGGATGAATGCAAGCTATTCTTGTAAAGAATAGTCGACGAAAACTCTTCGTATCTCAATTGCCTTGATTTTAGTAGATCAATTTCAATTTTGACATAATATACCCAAGGAATTTTTTGGAGGATACTCTAAATGCACATTTTAGAGGATTCATCTTGAGATCATATTTTTTGATTCTCTCCAATACAATCTCAAGTCTTCAAAGTGATTTTCACGATTTAATCTCTTCACCACCAAATTGTCAATATAATATTCCACCTTCTGGTGAATCAACTCACAAAAATATGTGTCATGGCTCTTTGATATGTAGCTCCAGCATTTTCAATCCGAAGCGCATGACTGTGTAGTAGTATATAATAATTGGCGTCCTAAATGATGTGTGTTTCTCATCTTCAGGAGCCATCTTAATTTGGTTGTATCCCAATGATCCATCCATGAATGATAACATATTATAGTTGGAAGTATTGCCCATTAGTAGTTATGATATTAGAAGAGAAAAGTCATCTTTTGGGCAAGCCTTATTTAGATCCCAAAGTCAATGCAGACATGGATTTGACTGTTCTTCTTCATAATTGGGATAATGTTGGCTATCCAATCTTCATACTTTTCCTCTCGGATGAAGCCTGCTTCGATCAACTTCTTAATTTATGAAATCACCTGTTCTTCAATCTCCAATCTCATTTATCTAGGAGCTTGCTTAATAGGCATCACATCTGGTTTAATGGGAAGTTTATGAACTGCTACATCAGGGGATAAGCCTGACATTTCAAAATATGTCCATGCAAAACAATCTCTGAATTCACAAAGTAGCATTTTTACCTCTTCAACTTTCTCATCAAGTAGAAGGGCACCAACGAAAGTTGATGGGATCATCCTCAACTCCTAGGTTGATTTCTTTGAGTTTGTCCATAGTAGCTATTTGTCCACCATCTTTGAGTTCTTCATGTGCAGGCTTGACTTCTACTTCTTCATCATTTGTAAGAAGAATTTCATGGAGATCATCTTCTTCATCACTATTAGTTTTGATCTTAGCTTTTATTATATTATAATAAACTTTATTTTGTTGAGATTTATGGATAAACCCAAGACCTTTAGTGATAAAATTATCACTTCTCTATGATGCTTGAGGACTTCTTTGGCTCCACATCCTGTTAAAGATTTGAGTTCTATTAGTAGTTCCAATATGAACTCCATGCTTATACATCATTCTTCGTAATTTTTGTGGATAGTATATTGGTATTCTCTGAACTATCTCATCGATTTTCATGTTGAGTGTCGATCAAAATTGTGAGAGACTCTTAGATTTGTAAAATAGAGTTCCTGTTCCACCACTCTCACTCAACGGCTGCACATAGAATGTTATCAATTCTTCAATATTATGAACCTCTAGTGGAGTGATTTCTTTGAAATACTACTGATGGATGGATATAATTTTGAGTGAGTCATTTGACTTTGCCAAGTCAGCTATCCTTCTTGATGCGACCTTTTGAACTCTATTTCCATAAGTAGATTCAAAATCATTGTCTGAATTGAAATCACTTATCTCATACTTTGTCTTTCTTGAAAGTTTATAAGTTCTCTTGGGTTTGACAAAAATATTTTCTTCATCTTGTGTGTCACTTCCCAAGTGAGGAACTGATCTTCTTGATTTAGATGTAGCATCAAGTGTTTTAGGGAAAGTCGGCATGGACTTCTTTCTTCCTTTTTTGCTTTTGCTCTTTCACATTATGAAGTTGCTTTTTAGTTCCCGAAGTGGATGTGTTGACCTCAATTTTAGAATGAGCTCTCAACCTTTCCATCTTAGACATAGGACTCCTATTAGACATTAAGAGTTCCTTAGTCTTAAGACACTTCTAGTTAGGTGAGCATTCAACCTAACCCTAGAGACTTAGAAGAGTTAGCCATAGGAATAGGTCATGCCTTAGGGGTGTTAGGAAAACTTGCCTACCCTATAGCTTAAACCAAATCCTTACTTCCTTCTTTCAAGTCAAACTTTAAATTCAAATCAAACTTCAAATTCAAATCAATCTTAAATCATAATCAACTTCAAATCCAAATCAACTTCAAATTCAAATCAACCTTAAATCCAAATCAACTTCAAATCCAAATCAACTTCAAACTTAAACCAATTCTAAATCAAATCTCAAATCAATTCTAACTTAATTGATTTTCTCAAATCTTAAATAAATTCTAATGGATTTTCTCAAATCATGAATCAATTCCAAATGATTGAAATCCATGATCAATTCTAAATCCAAAATCATTTCCTAAGCCATTTTGATTTCATCTTATGGACTTAGTTCAAATGAAAATCAAATCATTTTAAATTCAATTGATTTTCTCATAAACTATTTATATTCTCATTTATATTCACAAATATAAATGAAATATAAATTTAAATACCCAAAACCAAATCCAAAACTCAAATAAAAATCTAACCCAAATTCAACTATACTTTTCAAGTCAAATTCTTGAACTTAACCAAGTCAAACTCAAACCAATCCAAACATTTAGATTTTCTCTTCAAAATAATCAATCCTTCAATCACAAACCAAATTCAATCATAAAATTCGATCATCAAACCAAAACTAAATATAAAACTCAAACCCAAATCAAACCCATATTCATCCTTTGAACTTGAAATTGTCAAATGAATCAAAACCCATTTGACTATAAATCACTTGCAATTGAATTTATATTTCAATCATAAGTCCATATGTGAGTTCAATCAAACTTGAATCAAGCCTTGATCAAGTCAATTGACCCACTTAGGCTCACTTGACCCAAAGTGACCTAAAATACCTTTTGAATCAAATTCTAATCCTACCAACATTGGATTGAACTAAGCCCATCTAAGCCTCACATTGTGAGAGACAATCATCATAAGATGATCAATCACTCAAATTGGGTCAAACCAAGTCAAACCTAGCCTTTGACCAAGTCAACACTTAACCCAAATGAAACCCAAACTAGCCAAAATCCAATATAGGCCAAATTGATTGAAACCATTGATCAAAACCAATTCATGATCAATGATTGAACTTGACCAAGTCATCATTTGAGCTAAACCTAGCCCAATTGGCCACTTGACCTAAGTTGACCCAAGTCGACCTAACAAGTTAAAATATGTCAAATCTTGATCTAAGCCAAATTGATTACAACCAATAGGTTAAATTCATTCTAAATCATTTGTTGAACTTGACCAAAGCCTTAATTGGCCAACTAGACCTAACCTAGCCCAATTAACCATGAACCCAACTTGACCTAAAAGGTCAAATCAACTTAAAACTTAACCAATCCAAAATTGATTGAAACCAAAGCTTGCAAAATATTTCAAATGATCAACCAAGCCTAAACTAACCCATGACCTAACCCAATTGGGTCAAATGAGTCAAATTGGTCAACTTGACCTATTTGACCTAAGTGAACTCAAATGAACCAAAACCAAATATAAATCAAATTAAACCAAACCAATGATATCAACTCACTCCAAATGATCATTTTAACATGACCTAACCCATGGTTTGACCCAATTTGACCAATTGGTCAACTTGACCCAAGTTGACCCATTTTGACATAAATTGGTCAACATGAGCCAAATCATATCAAATAAACTCTAAATTCATTGAAAATTGGCACAACCCATTTTTCAATCTTTTAAGATCTTCCTAAATCAAAATCAAATCCAAATGACCATTTTACCCCTAGGGCAAAGGGTAACCTATTGCCAAATCCACTTGAAATTTGGTCAATTCCTTTTCATGGCCACTTGACATCCACATAGTGGATCATTTGGACACCAAGGGGGGGTGGTGCACATGACCCAATGGGTTTGGGTTAGTCAAACCCAACCCAAGGCCAAAACTGACCACTCTATTCAAAATTCTCCACATGGATCACCTCCTCCACTCATTTTAACCCATGTGCACCTCCACACTCCCACTCCTCTGCAAAAAATCAAACCACATGGAGCTAATAACAACCAAAACAACCTATTCAATCAGAGCAATTTGATCAAAATGGCAAGGAGGCTCTCAGCCATCCGATCCATGTAGGGGGAGATATACTCCCCCTCATTCCAATTCAATTCAATCCTATTGCATTTGATTGAGCTCAGAGGATCCAAGGCAAGCATCCACAAGCTTCCCTAAGCAATCCTAAGATCATTCCATTTCTCTTCTCGATTTTACTTAAGCCAAAAATAGGGGAGGTAGGATAAATTTCCAACTCACTCATCACTCCACCAAAGTCCAATTGCTCTTGCAAGCACCATCAGGGAGGAAAGTCGAGCTCATCCAAAGCTTCTCTCAAGTCTCCAAGCCACGGGAAGCCTCACCTAGACCAAAGCCGCAAGCCATTGAAGCAAGCTTCGATCAATTGGAAGATCCACTATAAATTGAACCTTCAAACATTCAATAGGGCTTCATCTCCACTAGACGAAGTTACCTCAATGGTTGGAAGCACCGTTGATAGCCTTCGATGAGGTATAAATCAAAATTGAGCTTAGGTTGAAAATTCTTTGGTCCTTTATGAAGGGAATTATAATCCCATTGAATTTCCACTGTTAGATCTTCTTTTCTATGCTTCTTGATGGTGTGGGTTGAATCCTAGCCTAATTTGAGCTTAAGAGAGCTTGAATCCCATGGATGGATCTCATTTTCTATGGAAAGGGGGATGAATCATGCCCATCCCGCATGTTGTTTTGATCCCATTAAATAGATCCGATTATTTTTTTTTAGAGGCATGGGTCTTGACCATCCATCTGACAGACAAGAGAAAGCGCCAGAACCGATGACATGTGATTTGATAACTTAAATAATGAATCTCGTGCCACATGGAAAGCGCACGCCGCATCAGCGGTCCACATGTCGATGAGATTAGTTAATTAATTAGGGTTATTTAATTATCCCTTAATCACTGAAACTTCATAAATCTATAATTAAATGTAGAAAAATCAAAAAAATATAAATGATGGATCATTTTAAAGATAATTCAATGAGGAATAATATAAAATTATTTCTATTAAATTTTGAAAAGTGAAGTTTCCTTAATTAGAGTTTAATTAAAAACTTAATAACCTAATTATTCTTGAATTATTTTATTAATTAATTCAAAACTTCTCAGGCATGTTTAGTGGGATGACTTTTGCCTCTCTTAATTTTCTTGGAATTTATTAATGAGTTAATTAGGGAAATCAATTAATGAATGCCTAATCACCTTCTTAATATAATTAAGAGTAATTATGCATGTGAACAATGGTTTAATCACTTAATTAAGATAATTAAATATTGTTTAAGTGAAGAGGAGGTTTATGGAATGGGTTTGGAGTATTTTCCCTAAGTTATTCCTTAAACCCCATTGTTCCTTAATCCAAACCTAATTAAGAATTAATTCACTAACGATATACTTAATTAGCTTAATCAAAATTTCAAAATCAATCTGAACTTAATCAATCTCTTTCTGGGTAGATCCTTTGGTGTTCAAAAGCCTAAGGTAAATTTAAGAACCATTTCCATGTCTCATGTAAAGAAAACTTAATTAATCAGAGCCAATTGCATTGGGCCCCTTTCTTTCCTAGGTGCATTGCTGATTTAAATTCTATGTGGTTACATATCATATGTTGTCTCATAATTATTAGGTTAATTATGTTAAAGTAGTTTAGGTAAAGGGTAATTGAACTTAACTTACACCTCAACCTAAACAAAACATAAAAATCAATCTAATGGTTCTAAAATTAAACTAAATCAATTCACATAGGGAAATGGGTTAGGACCAACAAACTATTTTCACATTTTCTAAATCAAATTCAAAACAAAAATAAAAATCTCTTTAAGAAATGTTGATTCTCTTTAAATGATCTTATTTCATAAGATTGTCTTTAGGAATTAATTAGGGTGAATGAAGTTACATGCTTATATCACTTTATTTCTTTCCAAGCATGCTAAATGTTGTGTGCCATATGAAAATCATGCATTCATATCTTTTAAAAAATCAAAATAAATGAAATATTTCCTTTATGTCAAATTGCATGTTTTGGCTAAAGTAAGAATATGAGTGGCTATTATCACTATTAAATCAAAAACTATTTTCAAAATTATAAATAAAAGATTATAAATGAAGGTATGCTACTTATAAATACTTATAAGCTTGCATGTGATTATAACATAAAATGTGTTATGTGGTCTTCTTCTCTTTTCTTAACATGGGTTTGTATAGCATTCGCAAAGTGTGTCGTTCATTTGAAAAGAACATAACACTTGCTTAAATCCATTTCTATGCACTCCCATGTCATGAATTAAGAAGGATACCCACATTACACATGTAAATTAAACAACCAAAATCAAATAAACAAACATAAACCTTTTGCATGATTCTTCACCCATTTGCTTTCTCTTTGTTCATGCACATGTATTTAAGAAAGTGTGGTATAGACATCTGTGGTTGAGACTTTAAGTAGCCTTAAGAAGGTCTTGTACCTTATACCCTTGGTGTAGAAAATAATGGCACCATACTCACTTATGTCTTTGTACATGTAAATGTGCATTTGATTAATGGATAAAAGAGTCCCTCTTTTCTACTTAACAAAATCATGCATCATGAAACATCCAAATTTTCTTAGGAAACATCTCTTAGCATTCATCATTAAGGTGTACTAAATATTTTCATTGCATGTATAGATATGCTTAAGATTTATTTATATGTATGATACACATGTTGGAAAGAGATAAATGGTGTGTTTTGTGATAGTAATTCACCTTAATTAATCTTAAAATTGCCTTTCTTATTTCATAGGTTTATTTAGAGTAAGTCTAAACTTAAGATTAATTAAAACACATAATAAAATATTGACTAAAGAAAAATCACTAATGAATCTACCTTAGAATTTACTTAAGGAAGGGAGGAAAGAGAAGTTCTCTTCTCTTTTCCTCTCTTTAAAATACTTAGTAATTAAGTGTAGGTTCATTAAAACCAAATAAAATCATTAAATAAAATTAACAAATCAACTAATCACTTAAATGAAACCACCCTCTAAGTTGAATTCTTCATACTTAGAAAATTTTAACCTTAAAGCCTAGCTAAGACATACCACACAAGCCTTAAATGACACACACATTAGGCTAAGTCACCATTTTTAGCTCTATGTTAGGGCGGTGCATGGTTTGATGCTTGATTTTGTTTTATGATGTAATATTTTAGTCTAGATGTTAGGGTGTATGTGCATAGACTGTTGATAGGATGATCTTAGTCTAATCATTATCTTCTACAGGGGATTGTGCTTAAGTGATACTGTAATAAAAATAAAAAATGCTTTTGTTGTGTAGGTTGCTTATACCCCTAAGCATAATCCAAATTAGATGATGGACTTGTTGGGGTGCTAAGTTAAATTTATTCATATACATGCTTGA
Source organism: Cymbidium sinense (assembly GCA_021442155.1). Classification (NCBI taxonomy): domain Eukaryota; kingdom Viridiplantae; phylum Streptophyta; class Magnoliopsida; order Asparagales; family Orchidaceae; genus Cymbidium; species Cymbidium sinense. Next base: position 7,664,422 of record CM038224.1, on the reverse strand, counting down.
TGTGATGTTTAGCTAATCTTTATTTTGTAGGTTTAGTTAGATTTACTTTCCCTTGTTCATGTAATTTTGTAATTAAGATTTAGAATGAATGTTTTGGGGGATTAGGATGAACATTGGTCATAAGACTAAGTCTTATGTACCATGTGAAGCCTTTGGAGTAACCACATTCCAACCAACCAAAAGAAGGAAAGAAAGAAAGAAAGAAAGAAAGAAAGAAAAGAAGAAATGAAGAATGAAGAGCCCCCCTCCCCCCCATAACATGAATTATTTCTAAATTGTAATTAATTCATTTATAATTGGTTGTATAAGGTAGAGCTACCCACATTTTTTTTTGGGTTTGTGTGGAGCCCAAAAAGGCCTTTATTTTTTTTGCTTTTATAAAATTGTTTGATGTATGTTTATTTGTGCATTAAGATGATATATTTTTTATAGTTTCTTCCTTGCTTTGATGAATGCATGGATGAGATTAGGCTCTTAGAAAAAATAAATTTTCTATCCAATTAATCAACTCAAAATAAAAATTAATAACTCATAACCTCACCTAAAGCCTAGGTTATAAATCAAGATAAAAGATTTAGCAACCCCTTATGGATGTTGTATATCTCACATCATGCATAAAAGCATCTTTTCACTTGCTTATGGAGGGCTTCCACCTTGCCAAAAAGAACTTAGCTTGACTTTGAGAGCCATGGTAGAAACACACCTCCTTCTTGTCGATTTTGGCCCATAACCAATTTCTCATGCATTAGCATATGAATCACATAGCTCCAAAAAAATTGTCCAAAATAAAAAATAAAACTTAACAAAAATTGCATTAGATTTAAGTCATTAATCATGCCCTACATGATCTAGTCTCTTAGGGAGTATGTTTAAGGACTTTGTTTCTAAATAAACAATAGCCTAGCTATCTTGCAAAAGCATGTGACTTGCCTACATGTATTTAAAATCGTAGGAGGAGTTAGTTGGCCACCCCGTGTGGTTGTAAGTGTCAACGTGGTTTATCCTCTTTGGAGGTAAACCATATACCCATTTTCACCTTAGATTTAGGTTGTTGGCCCCAAAGCTCTAGATTTAGGTTCGAGGTTGCTACTTCTCATGCTACAAGCATAAATCCTCACCTCTTAGACATTTTCATGATCTTGTGTTATGGAATTATAAGCCCTAGATTTCTAATAAAAATTCAACTCAAATAATTAACTCTCTTAAAATTTCAAAATATAAAGCCCAACCATAGGATATTTTGGGATACTTTTTAGGCTTCATAGTATCATAAGTATCCCTAACTTATCTCTCTTTGGTTTCAATAATAACTCCCCCCTCTTGATCAATCCCACTTGATCTTCCAAAAATAAACCAAATTGATAGTCCTATCTTTGAAATCTTTGGAGACAATGATCATTTACCTTAATCGAGTATTCTTAAGGAATCTCATTCTTTAAGATGTAATTAACTATGGGGCTTGCCTCCATAGGAACTTAACAACCTTTAAAAATAAACCCCGCTTTGCTTTTCCATATAAAGTGGGAAAGAATATACATCCAAGACCCATTGTTTTATGTCACATGATTAGGTCCATTGCAAGATGTTGACTTCTATCTCTCGAGATAGTACATCATTCCTCAATGCTATACCTGATCACCCTAATGAGAACAACTGCGGATCTACATGGTGTCCAAACAAGAAGTATTATTTTTGTCTTTATTTTTTTTCTTAAGATAGATGAAGACAAGAATAAACAATAAAAAATTCACCAGATTTTCTGTCACTTTGGGATGGTTCCTCTCCATCTTTGGTAAATGATCATTTGAGTATCGACAGTGGATTTATATTTTATATGAATGAGACTATCTTTCTTTTCCATTGGCACTTAGTTTCTTTCATCCTTAAGCTAATTAGCATCCTTAGGTTTTAGGACCTCACTCCATGTGGGTCTTAAAACCCATGTTAGGTTCCCCAATAGGTGAAAATAAAAATTTAATAAAAAGAATAACTAAAGACTTCCTCCTTACCATTTTTACAGTAAGGTAAGGTTCATTCTAAAAATAAAGCAAAATAAATCCTTTATAAAAATAACAATTTTCAAAAAGCACTTTTCCAAAATGTACATAATAAAATATTTCAACCTCATCTAACAATATTCATGATTGTTACATGTAGGATCATTGCAAAAATAAAAATCAACAATCATATTTTCAAAAAGCACAAATGAACATCCTTCATTCAATATGCCTAAATTTATTGAATGAAGATTTCATTTTCAAATAAAAATCAACAATCATCATTTCAAAAATGAAATCAACAATCATCTTTTCAAATAAAAATCAACAATCATCTTTTAAAAAATAAAAATCAATAATCATATTTTCAAAAAGCACAAGAACATCCTTTATTCAATATACCCAAATTTATTGAATGAAGATTTCATTTTCAAATAAAAATCAACATTCATCTTTTCAAAATAAAATCAACAATCATCTTTTTGAAAATAAAATCAACATTCATCTTTCAAAATAAAATCAACAATCATCTTTTCAAAAATAAAAATCAACAATCATATTTTCAAAAAGCACAAATGAATATCATTCATTCAATATACCCAAATTTATTGAATGAAGATTTCATTTTCAAATAAAAATCAACAATCATCTTTTCAAATAAAAATCAATAATCATCTTTTCAAAATAAAAAATCAACAATCATATTTTCAAAAAATACAAATGAACATCCTTCATTCAATATACCCAAATTTATTGAATGAAGATTTCATTTTCAAATAAAAATCAACAATCATCTTTTCAAATAAAAAATAACAATCATCTTTTCAAAAATAAAATCAACAATCATATTTTCAAAACGCATAAATGAACATCCTCATTTAATTTATTGAATGAAGATTTCATTTTCAAAACAAAATCAACAATCACCTTTTCAAAAATAAAATCAACAATCACCTTTTCAAAAAGCACATATTTGAAAATGAACATCCTCTTTCAAGATACCCAAATTTATTGAAGAAGATTTCATTTTCAAATAAAATCAAATCATAACATTGAAATTCCATTTCAACATATCTCACATATGTTGAAGTTAGAATTTATTTCTTTTCAAAAAGTACATATTTGATAATAAACTTCTTCATTCAATATATCCAAATGTGTTGAATGGAGGTTTTATTTTCAAATAAAATTAAACCATTTGAAATTCTAAATACATCCCTATGTTAAGTCTTTCTTTTCAAAACACACACAAAACTTCATTTTGAAAATAAAATATGACTCTTTGACATACCCAAATTTGTCAAATGAGAGTTTCACTTTCCAAAACACATTTGGATCTTTTATTTAGCATACCCAAATTTGCTAAATAAAGATCCCTCTATTCAAAAATCAAAACATCAAAACCAAAAATACATTTGGACTTTATTTAGCATACCCAAATTTGCTAAGTTAAGGCCATCTTTTCAAAATTGAAATCCCAAAAATCAAACACATTTGAATCCTTTATTTAGCATACCCAAATTTTCTAAGTAAAAGTTTTATTTTTTAAAATCATAAAAAAAAATCAAAACACATTTGGATTCTTCATTTATGATACTTAAAATTGCTAAGTGAAGATCCTCTTTAAAAAAAATAAAAATAAAAATAAAAAGCAAAACATATTTGGATTCTTCATTTAACATACCTAAATTTGCTAAGTGAAGATTCTCTTTTCAAAATCAAAAAAAAAAAAATCAAAACACATTTAGACTCTTCATTTAGCATACCCAAATTTGCTAAGTAAGGATCCTCTTTTCAAAAATCAAAAAATCAAAACACACTTGGATTCTTCATTTAGCATACCTAAATTTGCTAAGTGAAGATCCTTTGTTCAAAAAATCAAAAAAATCAAAACACATTTGGACTCTTCATTTAGCATACCCAAATTTGTTTAGTAAGGATCCTATTTTCAAAAATAAAAAATCAAAACACATTTGGATTCTTCATTTAGCATACCCAAATTTGCTAAGTAAAGATCATCTTTTCAAAAATCATAAAAACCAAACACATTTGGATCCTTTATTTAGCATACCCAAATTTACTAAGTGAAGATCCTCTTTTCAAAATCACAAAAATCAAAACAAAAGAAAACATTTGGACTTTATTTAGCATACACAAATTTGCTAAGTAAAGATTCCATTTCCAAACTCACTCATGATTCACAAACAAGAAAAATAAGAAGAAAATTATTTTCAAATAGCTCATTTGGCATACCCAAATTTTCTAAATGAGCAATTCCAAACAAAATCAAAATTTGCTAAATAAAGGGTCCCCAAACAATCAAAAATCAAATTCAAATATGAACCAATGGAAGCATCAATCTCTTCAAAATATATGAACCCATTTTCAACATACAAATTTATTGAAAATGGATTCCAAGTTCAAAAATTTTCTCTCCAATCCTAAATTTAAAGTCTCTCTCCAAAATCAAAGATCCCCGCTTAACATATTCAAATTGTTGAGTGTGGGTTCAAATTCTAAAAACAAATTAAAGTAGAAATATGATTTGAGTTTATTTTCCAAAATTGTAGAATTTCAACTCAATTTCAGTTAATTTTCAATTCAACACTAATTGAAGCTCAAAAGTACGTGTTTACTTTTCCTTTTGGAATGGATTTGGCCTTGATCGCCACCTCCCACTGATCTTTGCCCACCTCATTCATTTTAAGGTTGAGGGGGGGATCACTTGTGAGGGGACCACCCTCACAACCGTAAGAGTGTGGTGACCGTATCATCCATGTAGATGTTTGAGAGTTTCTCAAGAGTGTTTCACGGGTTAGTCAATGATTTCTCCCAGATGCCAAGTACACTCTTTTTAGTTTCTTCCAAGGGGAAGGCTCCATCTTTGGGATAGTCTCCATCTATAGGTGGTCTAGCTCTTGCCTCCTCACTAGACCTAACATCGTAATCAATGCCGCAAGATCAAGTAGTATCATGCAAAAGAGATGGAGTCAGCCGTATAGGAGTTACCCGTGATAGTCTCCTCCTGAAGTTTCATCCCTCTCCGGATCTAATGGAGAGAAGATATTAGGATCTCACTCAGCTTGCTGCAGCTCACTTTGAGGCTCCTACTGAGATAGAGGAGGTCATGCGCCTTAGATTAGATCTGCATCATAGGCAGCTAAACAGTCTACTGATTTATGATCATCATCCCTCGCAATGGGAGTACATCACCATAGAGAGAGTAGGATGTATTCATGTGACCATAGAGAGATGCATGCTAGGCCACCGCCCTCATGGACTTTCTCGATGATGCCCGATATCATCCGATAGATTTCATGGGTACCACCCACCACAAGAGAGAAGCTCCTGCATAGAGAGAGTCGGTGGTGCCTCTGCCACACCACTCTACTCCACCTCCACCATCTCCAATATAAGTTCCATCATCCACACTTCCATCAATGAAGGCTGCATCTGGAAAAAAAAATGAAGGATGCACTGGGGGAAAGAGAGCCCCACTGGTGATCTAGCTATGGCCAAGAGATCCCATTCCATCATTGATAGGTGAGGCTCCTCTCTTGACCGCCTCCAACATTAAAGAAGGAATGGCAACCACATATCAATGCCATCACACCACCACCACCATGATGAGCATGGAGATAAGAAGAGAGGGAGAGGAGATTTTCCCCCATGGTGATAGATCCTAGAGTAACTCCACCATCTAGAGATGAGAGCTTTTTATCTAGTGAGCGTAGTCCTCACAAGATTAACCCTTTAGTAGCAGGGAAGATTAGATGTCTCTCTATTCATGATAGTGTTCCCACCATGGTCAGCCACTTGCCTTCATGCCTATTGGATCATCCCGATAACATTGTAACAAGATCTTTTGAGAAGAAGGAAATTCTAGGTATGCTGGTCCAACTGAGGATGAGAAGGTCAATTTTGATCCCAATGAGGATGATCTATTGGAGGATTCAGCAGGAGTACATATGATTGACATTCCTCCTTCGTGATCAAGACTTTGGAAGGTGTTACAAAATGAAGATGACACAACTTATTTGACCCAACACCTCCATCAATAAAAAGAAAGGAAATATAGATAGATGGGAAAGAGGCTTGAAGATTTATGAAGCAGCTTTTGGTCTTCAACCAAGCCCCAACAATGCATCCTACTATTGCAGAGATAAGTCAGCTAGAGTTGTTTCATGTCTTGGATCAAGCCAAGACTTCATCTCTAGTAGAGCAGGGAAGCACTAGCTTGTATAGGAAGGTAGTGGATAGTACCTCCGTACAAGAAAATGACATTAAACTCATGGTTGAACAGCATGTGAGAGAAGCGTTGACACAAGCCTAAGGAGGATCATCGATTTCAAAGGGTAGATCCTACCAAGAGGAATTCGATGCCATCCAATATCCTAAGGGTTTTGTGCCACATTCTTTCAAGAGCTTTGATGGCAGCGGGAACCCACGCCACATAGACTCTTCGTAGTTATTGCAATGCCGGGCGATGTATTACTATTCTTCACTTTTTGTCAAGAAGCGTATAGTTTTGATTGGTATGTCAACTCCTAACAAGCTCAGAAAATTTTTTTGAGTTGGAGCAACTCTTCATTAAGAGGTTTACTGGAGATTAGCAAAGGGTTAATATGGGCCATCTCATCAAAGCAACAACACCTGGGAGTCCTTAATTATATTCTAGATGGCACATGAATATGAAATGTGAATACCAACATCATGCCATTTAAATTTTACTAAAGAATATTCATGGCCTGATCGCATTCATGCTCAAAGGTTTTACCATCAAGACATTTGAGAAGCTAATCAACAAGGCAGCTAGCTTACAAGGAGAAGCCAAACAATTATCTTTTTTGATCAATCACCAAAGCCAAAGCCACAGAAAGCTTATGAGAAGAAGCTAGGGGCTTTAACAGTGTTGGACAAGGGGAAACAACTAGCTAGGGATCAGCACGAGAGACCTTGAGCTCCATAGCTATCACTTCCACCTCCTCTACCATCATTGAGGCCATCCTACCGGCTGCCACATCAGCCTCCATGGCCTTCACCACCTCTTCCTTTGCCAAACTCATAGCAGCGGTACTCATACCCACCGCCAGGTAGCTACCATCCATATGCTCTTTTGGGAAAAACTAAACAAACCTTATTCATTTAAGAGGGAGGTAATCAAAAAAATTATTAAGAACCTCTTAAAGAAACCTGATTTTCAGCTACTTGAGCCTAGGAAGCCGGAGGAAGTGGGTAGGTGCAATGATCCTAACTTTTGTCCCTACCACCGCATGCTAGGCCATTTAGAGGATTATTTTAGATTCAAGGACGCTTGAGCATACAAGACATAAGTTATCCAAAGGAATACCTAGAAGCAACCATCCAATTTATTTGGATAACTTGGGGATACATGATCCTTTCAAAACCAAAGAAGGTTGGGATATCTCCTTATCTCAACCTCTAAAAAAAATTATTTCAAAATCAAGAAACTTTCCTCAGGTTCTGAGGTAGCTCAAACCTCCAACATCAAGGAAGGCAAGTTGCCAAAGATAACTTGGGAAAGTGGAGCTTAGAAGAGCCCATATGCATGATATGGCAACCATCAGTGACAACCTCCATTCCACCTGTACTACTATGAATTTTAACTTCTCTTAGCTTCTAGTAGATATCTTGTATCGATGGATGATGGCATCAAATCCCCACTTACTTTACTAGATTTATACTATGTACCTCCTTCAAAATCTAAGAAATTGAGAAATAAAGCTAGTTTGAATTACATCTGTGTCACTTCTGATGGGTTGTCTAATTCTTCTCTCTTAAAAAACTCTCCAAGTCTAAATAATATACAAATAAAGATCTTTCTCTTTGATGAGTTGACTTTCCTTTGAATACTCATGTTCACCTCTTAAGATAGACTAAATCATATGATTTGAGGGTCCCATAGGAGAAGCAGGTGAGCCCCACAAGCACATAGAATCTTCCACTAACCGCAAGAGATCATCAAAGTCAACCTCCAAGTGGCAATTCTACCTCCTAGGCAAAGCACCTCAGATAAGGAAAAAGTCATTGGTTTATGATCAAGCCCTCCACAAGATGCTCCACCCTTGGATATGCTAGTGGAGGATCAGCCCAACATGGATTATAATGTCCTTGCTCACCTAAGAAAGTTGACAGCTAAGTTAAGCATATATGATGCCCTTGTCTTATCCAAAGAGATGAGGGAATTATTAATCAAGGCCCTTCTTGATCTAATATGCTTACCACCACCGCTTGGAGAGGAGGCACATTATTCAGTAGCCCAAGGAGTCACTTTCAGATGAAGACCTTCTCCTGGGGACATGGAGCACAACCGCCCCTCTCTTACAAACATAGTATCTGACTTTCTAGGTTCTTGTGATCCGTATCATGAATATGAGTCTAAAGACCCTGCTATTTTGAGGATTGACATCTCTACACTTGAGGAGATCGGATGATGTTGAGAGGATTCAATGAACAAGGTGAGAAGACTTTAGGTTCCATAGTTTTACCTTTGGAAATAGATGATTGAAAGATTAAAGCCAAGTTCTATATCATTGATTTGAATATCTCATTCACTGCTTTGGATACATCAGAACAAGATGATTCCATCCTCCCTTCATCAATGCATCAAGTTCAGAAGGGATGGAATTTAATACTGTGTGAAAGGAGATGAAAAGCCATTTTTAGTCAAAGAGGTTGAAATATATAAGGATGTGACCTACTATCTTCCTCAAAATACCTTTTCTCATGAACTTGGTTAAAATGCAAATGCAGAAGAAAAAGAAAAAGAAGAAAAAGAAAAATAAAAAGAAAAAGAAAAGAAAAATGAAAGTACAAGTGAACGAGAAAAGGATACTCAAGAAGTAGTCAAACATTCCACCACGCTCATTCCACCATGGAATATGGGTAGATGAATCAACCTCCATAAGAAGCAGGTACATAGAGGCCCAGAGGTGGAAGACTCTGGTTGCCCAAACAATGGGTTTTAGTTCATAGTACTATTCACATATAGACTTGAATCCATGAGGATGAGTCTAATGGATAAGCATACCCCTCTCTCGTGGGTTTCATCAAGGTGACACTCGAGGACAACAAGAGCCTCCAAGCAAAGCTCGAATGTATTCCAATCAAGTTTATGTGAAACTATCAAGAAACAGTTAAGAACCTTAGCTCTAACCTCACTTGCCTCTCAAAAAGTGGAAGGTTTAGTAGTTAAGGAAGCCCCTCAATCTTCTATGTTGCCAAAGAGATTCTTTGGGATCATCATCCTCAAGTCTAAGTTGATGTAGAACTGGATAATTCATAAAGAATTAATGGAACCTTTTGATTGGTACTAGCCTATGTTCTTAATCTTGCAAAGAAAGGTTTGATTCTATACATGGCCCAAGCACATGACTTTACTCAAAAGGAACAAAGAGAAAGGGGATGCACAATCAAGATGACTAGATTTGAGTGATGATATAATTAGCTAGTTATCACCAATCATTTGGAGTCTGATAGGTTCTTCAACCACACTAACTCTTATGAGGATGTGTATTTAGAAACTTCTGATGATCTAGATGATCTCCAAATCAAAGATACACCTCCAAAATCTGAAGAGGAAATCCATTCAACAATTGACAAGCTCAAAGAAATCAACCTCGGGATAGAAGAAAATCCATGCCTCCGACATACATTAGTTCGTTGATGAATGAAGAAGAAACTAATGACTTAGTTAGGCTATTGATTGAGTTTAAGGACTGCTTTGCATGAAGCTTTGAAGAGATGCCCAGATTATCCTATGACATAGCAGTCCACAAACTAGCAATATACCCTAATGCTAATCCTATTAAGCAAGCTCCTAGATGCATGAGATTAGAAATTGAACAACAGGTAATTTTTGAAGTCAAGAAATTGATTGATGCTGGTTTCATCAGGGAAGAAAATTATCCTACCTAGTTAGTGAGTGTCATGCCAGTTAAGAAAAAGAATAGCCAAATTTGCATATGCGTCAATTTCAGAGACTTAAACAAGGCATGTCCTAAGGATGAGTTTCCTCTTCCTATACCAGAATTAATGGTGGACAAAGGCTCATCTCATGCAATATTCTCCTTTATGGATGGGCCATCTGGCTATGACCAAATCAAGATGGCCCCCAAGGATGAAAGAAACACTACTTTTTGAACCTCGATCGGAATATATTGTTATAAGGTTATGCCTTTCGGCCTTAAAAATGTTAGTGCTTGTTTACCTCATTTTCAGAATGAGCTCTCAACCCCTCCATCTTAGACATAGGACTTCTCTTAGGCACTAAGAGTCTCCTTAGTCTTAATACACTTCTAGTGATTAGGTGAAAACTCAACCTAGCCCTAGAGACTTAGAAGAGTTAGCCAGAGGAATAGGTCATGCCTTAAGGGTGTTAGGAAAATTTGCCTACCCTCTCATGTTCACCCTTTGAACTTGAAATTGTCAAATGAATCAAAACCCATTTGACTTCAAATCACATGCAAATAGATTTATATTTCAATCATAAGTCCATATATGAGTTCAATCAAACTCAAATCAAGCTTTGACCAAGCCATTTTACCCACTTAGGCTCACTTGATCCAAAGTGACCTAAAGTACCCCTTTTGAGCCAAATTCTAATCCTAACCAAATTGGATTGAACTAAGCCCACCTAAGCCTCACATTGTGAGCAACATTCATCACGAGATGTTCATTCACTCAAATTGGCTCAAACCAAGTCAAACCTAAGGGTTGACCAAGTCATCACTTAGCCAAAATAAAACCTAAACTAGCCAAAATTCACCATAGGCCAAATTGATTGAAACCATTAATCAAAACTCATTCATGATCAATATTTGAACTTGGCCAAGTCATCATTTGAGCCTAACTTAGACCAATTGGCCACTTGACCCAACTTGACCCAACTTGACCTAAAAAGTCAAAATGTGTCAAAACTTGATCTAAGCCAAACCAATTGAAACAAATGGCTCAAATTCATTCTAAAATGATTGTTGAACTTGACCAAAGCCTCAATTGACCAACTAGACCCAACCTAGCTCAATTGACCATGAGCCAACTTGACCTAAAAGATCAAATTGAGCCAAATCAAAATATAAATCAAATTAATTAGAAACAAAGATACCAATCCATTTAAAATGATCAACCAAACATAAACCAACCCATGACCTAACCCAAATAGGTCAAATGGGCCAAATTGGTCAACTTGACTTATTTGACCTAAATAAAATTAAATGAAATAAATTCAAATATAAATAAACTGAACCAAACCAATGATGCCAAAAAATTTCAAATGGTCATATGAACTAAACCCTTGGTTTGATAATTTGACCAATTGGTCAACTTGACCCAAGTTGACCCATTTTGACCTAAATGTGTCAACATGAGCCAAATCATATCAAACCAACTCCAAATTCAATGAAACTTGGCCTAACCCATTTTTCAATTATACCAAACATATTCAAACTGAAATTAAGGTCAAATGACCATTTTATTCTTAGGCCATAAGGTAACCTAAAATCAAAACCACTTGGAATTTGATCAATTCCTTTTCATGAACACTTGACATCCTCTTAGTGGACCAAATGGTCACTGATAGACGTGGTGCACATGACCCATTGGGTTTGGGTCAGTCAAACATAACCCAAGGTCAAAATTGACCACCCCCATGGAAATGAGCACTTGAGAATCCTTCCTCCACCTATTTCAAGCACATGACACTACTATGCTACCTCTCTAGACAAATCAAATGTAACGCCACCCTAAATGGCCTAACAAACCCACTCAATGAGGTGTATAGGATCAAAACGACAAAGGAGCTTGCGGCCGTCTGATCCTTCAAAAGGGAGATGTACTCCCCCTAATTTCATTTCAAGTGAGATCTCTTGCATTCGATTGAGTAATAAAAAGTCAGAGCTGGCATTTCAGAGCTCCTCCAATCTTTTTAGAGCCAATTCTACTTCTCCATTCTTGGTTTCTCCAACCCGAAAATAGGGGAGGTATCAAGGAAATTCAACTTAGCCAATACATAAAACCAATCCAATTCCTCCTTTGAACACCCTCAGAGGGCCTAGTTGAACTCATCCAAAGATTCTTCCAAGCTCCAAAGTTAAGGGAGGTGGAATTTGATAAAGATCGAATCTATTTGAAGGAGAGATTGGTCCATAGGAAGATTCACTCAACCAAACCACCTCAAATCTTCAATAGGGATTTGTCTCCACTAGACGAAGCTATCTCATCAAACTCGAGCACCGGTGATAGCCTCCGGTGAGGTATGCCTTCAACCCGAGCTTAAACTAGAGAGTGTGTGGTCTTTTCTTAAGTGGATTTTCATCTCAAGAAAAGTTAGCCATTGGATGTATCCCCCCTTGCAAGATGATGGTGTGGGTTGAGTTTGAGCTTAATCCAAGCTCAGTCAAGATCGAATCTTGCTCTAAAAAATGGACGGATGTCCTCTCCCGTAGAGAAGATCTGATGGATCGCCATCCATCCGCATTTTGTTGCCATGATCAAGACACATAGGATTCTTTGATTTCCCCCTTAAGAACCATGGGCTTGATCTCAGTCATTCGATCTTGGATCAGACGGATGGAGAGAAAGCGCGTAGCACCGCCGCTGATGCGACACTATAATGTGGCAACTTAATTGGCCTCTCCCATCGTGCCACGTGAAAAGCGTGTGCCGCAATAGCCTCCACGTGGCGCTGATGAGATTAGCCATATAATTAAGGGATTAAATACTTAATAGTCATGGAAACTTCAAATATTCATAACTAATTATAGAAAAATAGAAAATACAAAATATAAACTATTTGAAAGATAATATAAAGAGGAATATTTTAAAATTAATTTCACTTGATTTTGAATAGTGATATTCTCTGAATTTGAGTTTTATTGGAAGTATAATTATATTAATTACCCCCTAATTATTTTAGTGATTAATTCCAAACTTCCTAGGGGTTGATTAATGGGATGATATCTACCTCGCATAATTTTCTTGGAATTTATTAATGGTTTAATTGGGGTAATTTCTTGGTTCATTCCTAATTACTCTCTTAACCAATTAAATGATTAATTAACCTTTTAAATAGTGATAAATCCATTAATTAATTTTTCTAATTACCTTAGAACAGTGAGTGGACTTAGGGAATGAGATTAGGAGTTCTTTCCCATATCTTTTTCCCTTAGCTTATTTCATTTGGGCAAAAACTAATCAAAGTAAAAATTAATTAAATAATTTAATCACTTGATTAAATGGCTTAATTAATCAAACTTTTTGAATTCAAAATAATATAGAACTTAATCAATTCATCTTGGATAGGTGCTTAGGTGTTCAATAATCTAAGTAACTTAAGGAAATCAAAATCCAATGCACATGTGTGGGAAGGGTTATGAAAGTACTTAAATTAAACCTTTGAACTTAAATAATCACTAATTATGAGCTAATTGCATTAGGCCCTTTCATTTCTAGGTTCATTACTAATTTAAATTCCTTGTGTAGTTTTATGTCATACATTGGCTCATAATTATGTGATTAAATATATTAAAGTGGTGTAAGTAAGGGGTAATTAATACACTTACTTAACACCTTAACCTAACCAAAACATAAAATTGATATAATCACCTAAAAATTAAATTAAAACATCATACACATGTGGGAATGGGTTAGGAACAGCAAGTTCATCTCACATTCCTCAAATTAAAATCAAACTCAAAATAATTCAAACTCTTTTTTTAAAAAAAATTGATTTACTTTAAATAATCTTATTCATAGGATTGTCTTTAGAAATTAATTAGGGTGGATGAACTTACATTACTTCCATCACATTATTTCTTTCCTAATATGCTAAATGTGCATGCCATATGAAAATCATGCATTCATGCTTTTTTTGAAATCAAATTAAAAATGAAATGTTTCTTTTATGTCAAATTGCATGGTTTGGCTAAAGTAAGAATATGAATGGCTATTATCACTATTAAATCTAAAATTATTTTCAAAACTTATAAATTATTATCAAAACTGAAAGGTATGCTACTTATGATTATTTATAAGTTTGCATAAGTTTGCATGTGAGTAGAAATAAAAAGATGTGCATAGTGTGGCCTTCCTTCTCTTTTCTTTTAACATAGCTTTGAATAGGATTTGGTAAAGTGTATAGTTCATTTGAAAAGTACATAACACTTGCTTAAATCCTTTCCTATTCATTCCTATGTTATTACTTAAGAAGGACATCCACACTTATACATATAAATTACATAAAAAATAAAATAAATAGACATAAACGTTTACATCTTTCTTTTCCATTCATTTCTTTTGTACATGCATATGTATTTAAGGAAAGTGATATATTAGTCTGACAACCTGGTGAGGCTTTAAGTAGCTCTGGTCTTGTACCTTACACCCCTATAACAATGGTGTACTCACTTATGCCTTTCATACATATAAATGTGCATGTGAAAATGGATACAAAGAAATCCCACTTTTCTGCTTAATGAAAACCATGCATCATAAGGCATCCAAATTTTCTTAAGTAACACTACTTAGAATTATTTATTAAGGTGTGCTAAAAATTCCCATTTTCATGTATAGATATGTTTAAGATTCATCCATATGCATGTTACACATGTTGGGAATGAAATGAAATGATGTGTGTTTTGTGATATTAATTCACTTTACTTAATCTTAAAATGTCTTTCTTTTTGAATAGGTTTATTTAGGGAAAATATTAACTTAGGATTAATTAAAATACATAGTAAAACATTCACTAAAAAAAATAAAAAATGAATCTACATTAGAAATTACTTAAGATAGGGAGGAAAGAGAAGTTCTCTTTCTTTTCCTCTCTTATAACTTAGTAATTAATTATAGATTCACTTAAACCAGATCAAAATACAAAATAAAATTAACCCAAATCAACTAAGTAACTTAAATTGAAACCATCCTCTAAGTTGAACATTTTCATACTTAGAAAACCTAAACCTTAAAGCCTAGCTAAGCATACCACACAAACCTTAAATAACACATTAGCTAAGTCACCATTTTATTTTACTTAAGTGCATGGTTTGATGTTTTATTTTATGATATAATGTTTTAGTCTATGATGGTGAATGTGCATAGAATGAATGGTAGGATGATTTAGTCTAATTATTATCTCTATGGGATTGTGTTAAAGCAATCTAAATAAAAATATAAAATTACTTTATACCCCAAGCATAATCCAATAGGCTAGGTGGACTTGGTTACCCATGTGTGGGGTGCTAAGTCTAATATATGCTCATACATGCTTGGGATTTGTATGGTTTGTTTAGCTGATCTCTATTTTGCAAGTGTTAGTTAGATTTACTTTTATTTTTCATGTAATTTTGCAATTAAGATTTTGGAATGATTATTATGGGGGATTAGGATGAGCATTGATCATAAAATTTTATCTTATGTACCATGTGAAGCCTTTGGAGCAATCATATTCCAACCATCCAAAAGAAGGAACCAAAAGAAGAAAAGAAAAAAAAGAAGAAAGAAGAATGAAGAATGAAGACCACCATAACTTGAATTTCTAGTTTAATTGTAATTAATTCATTTATAATTCGGGTTGTATAAGGGTAGAGCTTGGCTACCCAATTTGTTTTCAGGTTTGTGCAGTGAGCCCGACAATAAATGACCTTTTATTCTTTTGTGCTAGCTTTATAAATGATTAATGTTTGTTTAGCTTGTGCATTAAGATGACATCTTTTCTAGTTTCTTTCTTGCTTTGATGTATGACCTGGATGATAATTAGGATCTTATGGAAAAATAAATCTTCTACCAAATTAATCAACTCAAAATTAAAAATAAATAACTCATAACCTTATCTAAAGCCTAAGTTAAATCAAGTTAAAAGAATTAGTAACCCCTTAGCTGAATGTGTACATTCTCTTCTAACATCATGCGTAAAAAGTATATTATTTCACTATTGATTGGAGGGCTTCCACCTTTGCAAGAGAACTTGGCTTGACCTTTGAGAGACATAGTGGAAACACACCTCCTTATCTTGCTAATTTTGGCCCATAATCTAATTTCTAATGCATTAGGCATATTAATTCTAAAGCCCGTGTCAAATTCGTTGTCCAAAATGAAAATAAATATATGAAAAATTTGCATTAGATTTAAGTCATTAAAGCATGTCCTACATGATCTAGTCTCTTAGTGTGTTTAAGGACTTAGTCTCTTTCTAAACAAATAACAACCTTGCTATCTTGCATAAACATATAACTTGCCAACATATTTTAAAATCGTAGAAGGAGTTAGTTGGCAGCCACCCCTATTTGTAAGTCCAACAAATGGATTTATTCGCCAGGAGGTAAACCAAATATCCATTTTCACCTTAGATTTAGATCATGCTTTTAACCCTCACCAAAGCTCCCTAGATTTAGGTTCTGAGCTACTTCTTTGACGAGCATAAATCCTCACCTCTAGGCATTTTTGTGACCTTGTATCATGAATTATTCCTATCATTCTAAAAAAATTCAACTAAACAAGTTAAATTCAATTTCAAAATGTAAAGCCCAACCATAAGAAAGATAGTTGATGCTACGGATTCCTAATATCATAAGCATCCCCTACTTATTTTCATTTGACTTTGATAAGAACTCCCTCTTCTTGATTAATTGTACTTGGCTTCTAAAAATAAACCGATCGATTGATAGTCCTTCCTTTTTGAAATCTTTAGAGAAAATGATCGTTTACCTTAATCAGAGTATTCCTAAGGAATCTCATTCCTTAGGATGTAATTAACTATGGGGCTTGCCCATGAACTTAATGAACCTAAATAAACCCTACTTTCCATATGAAAAAGTGAAGAATATCTGTACATTTCAAAGACCCATAGTCCTCGTGAGTTCTTATTGAGGTGGTTAGGTAGTTCTCTCAAGATAGTACACTTCCTCAATGTCATTTTATCACCCTAATAATCTAATCTGTGGCATCCTAATAAGGCATATTTTATATATCTCTATTCTCATTCATTCTCTTTTCCTAAAAAGAAAAGGGAGATAGATGAAGGCGGAGATGTATAGAATAATTTTCACCATAGATTTTTTTGGTGACTCCGCTGGGGATGGTTCCTCTCTCCATCTTTGGTAAATGATCATTGTCTCCAAGTATCGATAGTGGGTTTATACTTTTGTGTGAATCCAAGACTATCTTTCTTTTCATTGGCACTTAGCTTATTTCTTCCTTAGTTAATAAACATCTTTAGGTTTTAGGACCTTACCCGTTGGTCTTAAAACCCCTTAGTTCCCAATGGGTGAAAATAAAAATTTAATAAAAAGAAAATGATTACTTCCTCCTTACCATTTTTTAATGGTAAGGAAGGTTCATTCTAAAATAAATCCTTCATATAAGTCTTGCTTTTCAAAAGCACTTTTCAAAATACACTTCATACAATATTTGCACGACATCTAACAATTTTCATAATTGTTACATGTAGAAATATTTCAAAAATAAAACCAACACTCGTATTTTCTAAAAGCACAAATGAGCTTCTTCACTTAATTCTTCACACAATTCTTCACTTTAAACCAATAGATTTTTCTGGCGACTCCGCTAGGGATGGTTCCTCTCTCCATATTTAGTAAATGATCATTGTCTTTGAGTATCGATAGTGGGTTTGTACTTTGGTATGAATCCAAGACTATCCTTCTTTCCGTTGACACTTAGCTCACTTCATTCTTGACTTGAGTTAGCCAACATCTTTACATTTTATGACCACATTCCTTGTTGGTCTTAAAACCCCCGTTAGTTTCTCCAATGGGTAAAATGAAAAGATCTAAATAAAAAGAGAACATTTAAAGACTTCCTCCTTATCATTTTCATGATAAGGAAAGGTTCATCTAAAATAATAAAGATAAAATAAATCTTCTATAAAGACTTTGCTTTTCAAAAGCACCTTTTCAAAAAATGCACTTAATAAAATATTTTTTCACAAACTTTTATCACCTTCATTTAATAATTCTCATAATTGTTACATGTAGAAATTTTGAAAATAAAATTAACAAAATTTTTCAAAAGCACAAATGAACATCTTCTTTCAATTCACTTTGATGAAGATTTCATTTTCAAAATAAAATGAAAAATCATCTTTCCAAAAAATCAAAATCATAATCATAAAGTTTTCAAAAAGGACACATGAATCTTTCTATTAAATACACTCACACTTATTGAATGGAAGGTTCATTTCCAAACAAAATTAAACTTTTCAAAAAGCACATATGAATATCTTCATTTAATATACTCAAATTTATTAAATGAAGATTTCATTCAACTAAAATAAATATCATTTGGAAATCCCACTTAAACATATGATAAGAATCACATCATATTTTAAAAATAAATTGATCTCTATTCTACATACCCAAAAGTGTTGAATGGAAGTCATCTTTTCAAAATTTCTAAGTAAAGTTTTTAAACTCAAAATTTTCAAACATATATTTGAACTTCATTTAGCATCCCCAAAACTGCTAGGTAAAGTTTCCAAATCCAAAGTCAAAAATCAACAATCATATTTTTAAAATTTTCAAACATATTTTGGAACTTCATTTAGCATACTCAAATTTGCTAAGTGAAGTTTCCAAATCTAAAATCAAAAATTTTAAACAATCTTTTGGAACTTCATTTAACATACCCAAATTTGTTAAGTGAAGTCTCCAAATTTCAAAATCAAAATTTTCTAAATGCACTTGGAACTTCATTTAACATACCTAAATTTATTAAGTGAAGTCTCCAAATTCAAAATTCAAAATTTTTAAAACACATTTTAGAACTTCATTTAACATACTCAAATTTGTTAAGTGAGGTCTCCAAATTCCAAAATCAAAATTTTCAAACACATTTTTGGAACTTCATTTAGCATGCTCAAATTTGTTAAGTGAAGTCTCCAATCCCAAAATCAAATATTTTTCAAAACATATCTTGGAACCTCATTTAGCATACCCAAATTTGCTAAGTGAAGTCTCCAAAGTCAAAACTAAAATTCTCAAACACCTTTTGGAACTTCTTCCCTTAGCATACCAAATTTGCTAAGGAGAAGTTTCCATTTTTGAAACCAAGTTAAATCAAAATTTTGAACACACCATTTGGAATCTCATTTAGCATACCCAAATTTGTTAAGTGAAATTTCCATTTCACAAAACTAAGTGGGACTTAATCTTTAGCATACCAAATTTGCTAAAGATAAGTCTCCACTTTCAAAACACATCAAAAAAAATGAAACACCTTAGGATTCCCTTAGCATACCAAATTTGCTAAGGATCCTACCTTTTCAAAAATCAAAATATCAAAACAAAAATGAAACACTTAGGTTTTCCTTAGCATACCTAAATTTGCTAAGGATCCTATTTTCAAAAAATTGAACAAAACACACTTGGATCCCTCACTTAGCATACCTAAATTTGCTAAGTGAATTCTAAAATTTTCAAAATCAAAACAAAATTTGCCAAAAAAAAAGAAACAATCACTTTCTCAAACAGTTCACTTAGCATACCTAAATTTGCTAAGTAAAATTCCAAAATAATCAAACAAAAACAAAATCATTTGACCCTTACTTTAACATACCCAAATTTGTTAAAGGAAAGGGTCCTCAAATCAAAAATTCAAATTCAAACAAAACATGAACCTATGGAAGCATCCTTTTCAAAAATTTTGAATCCATATTTCAACATACCTAAATTTATTGAAGTTGGATTCATATTCAAATTCCTCTTTCAATCAATCTTCTCAAATCCATTTGAACCCCACTTAACACTTCCAAGTTGTTGGATGTGAGTTCAAATTTTTAAATTCAAATTCAAAATTCTATAGAGACAAAAATCTGATACAAATTCATTCTCATTGCATCTTTACATTCGATTTCTCAATTTAGTCTTATAGTTGTGAAATGGTTGATTCTCAGTTTGTTTTACCTTCCCCATGGTATGGATCTTTGGATCAAGGACTTCCCATGGACCATACTCCTGATTCACTTTGGTCGGATTTGAGGGCCAAGTGAGGGTACCTCACTATAGTAGGACCAGTGAGGTAGAAGTCATCAATTGACTTACCCTCGACTTGATGTCTCCTGAAGAGGAAAGCTTTGTAACCAGACTCTCATATGTCAGTAGCACTTTGATTACCTATGAGTTTCTCATGTTGCCCATGGTTAGTACCCTACCATCACCCTCAGGTAAGGCTCCCTGGTTCTAGGGCTTGCCTCCCCACATTTGAGTATGGGTCTAGCTCACTCCTCCCATCCTACTGTGTAGGAATAAGAACGCATGATCAAGCGGTACACACCAAGATAGCTAGAGGAGCTGGGCCATCATGGATGAGTTCCCGTTGTCACTTCACCACTAGTTACAGAAAACCAGTTCCATCCTCTCTGGATGGACATAGAGGATGTCGAGGATCCATTCACCTCCTCCTGGTGCATTTTTAGCTTCAGGGAGGAGGTGGATGCGGCCCATTCTATCTTATGCCAAGTAGGCAAAGCATACAGTCAAGTGCATACTGATTTGATCATCGATCTGTTATCCCTGCATGGGGAGATTCTAGGAGGGCCCGTGAGGCCCATCACATGTTACTAGCGGGAGAGATGGAGGTTCAGGTCGTTTGCTTCACTTTGATTGATTTTCTTCGGTGCTACCCCGACCATATGACATTATCCTTCTCAGGGCTAGCCACATAGGAAGTTCCTGTGCATGAGAGTTGGTGTCTCCACCTCTACCCTCGTCACCATCGCCATTAAGTTTATCTCTATTCCATCCAGGCCATGTCAGGAAAAGCGCCTCGTTGGTGATTGGCCATGGATCCTACCCTTACACCCATTGTGGTAGGCCGCTCTCTGCTCGACCTTCTGAGTGGTGGTGCAAAAGTGGACCCCGGCATCATGGTCATCCCTTTCACTTCACCATGTGGAGATGGTGTGTATTTGATATTCAGGATAGTCGGTACAGGTGGTGGAACATCTTAGGATTGTTACCCTCTCATAGCTAGTATGAGTGTCATTCATCCAATGAGTATAGTCCAAAGTTGACTCTCCGGTGATGGAGAGGTTGTGTCTCGTGCATGATAGTGATCACCTCGACTAACTGTTTGTACACTGAGATGGATCATTCTTTAGATGAGATAGTTGCACATTATTTTATGGAGAAGGAGATCTTGGGGTATGATTGGTTGATGAAGAAAGTCACTTCAATCCAATGAAGATGACTTGTTGGGGACTCTTTGAGTCGCATGGTTGACACTAGGATCTCTTCTTAGGGAACAAAAAGCCATGGAAGGTGATGAGGTTGATCGAGACACCCGAATAAATAACCTCCGACTTTTGAGAGAGATGAGTAGATTGATAGAATGGACATAGTTAGACTTGTTAGGTTTGATTCTTAGAAAACCCTTTAGTTCATCCTACATCGATGACATCGATGTTGAGTTAGTGCATGTCTTACCCACCAAGACTCTACCTCCGTTGAGCAAGGTAGCACTAGCCTATAGGAAGGTAGAAAAGTACCTCCATACAAGAAAAGACATAAAATCATGGTTGAGCAGGTGAAGGAAGCTTTGGCTCAAGCGGAGGATCATCGGTTCCAAAGGGTAGACCCTAGAGAATTTGATGTTATCTAGTATCCCAAGGGTTTGTGCCTCCTTCCTTCAAAATCTTTGATATGGGAAACCCAAGGCATCACATAGCATATTTGCGATGTTGCAATGCAGTGCAGCGATGCTCTTTCACCTTTTTTTAGTAATTGGGTATTGCTTTTGATTGGTATTATTGAAATAGTTTGGTAAAGATATTTGAGTTAGAGCAACTCTTCATCAAGAGGTTTGTTGGAGCTCAACAAAGGGTTCTTGTATCGTTGTAGCAACATCCTAGTCCTTGTTGATTATATTCTTCGATGGTGCAACTTGAGTATGAAGTGTGAACCGCAGCTGTCTGAATAGCATGCCATTGAGATTCTCTTAAAGAATATCCATGGAACGATCATCGTCATGCTTAAGGGCTTCACTATCAAGACATTTAAGAAGCTAATCAATAAAGCATCTAGTCTACAAGAAAAGTCCAAACAGTTGCCTTTTCAAGATCGCTAAGAAGTTGCGAAGGTCTATGAGAAGAA
Source organism: Cymbidium sinense (assembly GCA_021442155.1). Lineage (NCBI taxonomy): Eukaryota > Viridiplantae > Streptophyta > Magnoliopsida > Asparagales > Orchidaceae > Cymbidium > Cymbidium sinense. The sequence continues at coordinate 7,642,302 of CM038224.1, read as the reverse complement.
GCGTAGTGGTTGACAAGGGACTAGCTAGAGATCAGAGACCATGACCTCATGGCCTCCACCTTCTTTGCCACCACGAGATAATCGGCCTCCACCAACCTCCATGGTTGCACAATACATACCACCGGTTGTAGACATGCATACCCACGGTATGGTCCACTACTCTTTTAGATAAGTTAAAATAAACCTTATTCTAAGAGGGAGGTAATCAGAAATCTTTAAGAATCTCTTAAAAAACCTAATTTTTAGCTAGCTTACGAGCGGAGGAAGTAGGCAAAAGTCATGATCCAAACTTTTACCCTTACCATCATATGCTAGGCCACATTTTGGAGGATTGCTTCACATTCAAGGACTGGCTTGAACATAGTTTCAAGACCGGTGCTATAGTTATCCCAAAGGAATACCTTGTGGAACAACCTTCTAGTTCCATTAGGGTAATCCTTGGGGATACATGTGATCCTACCAAAACCAAAGAAGGTTGGGACATTTCTTTATCCAAAACCTCTAAGAAAATAATTCAAAAGATCAAGAAGCTTTCCTTGTAGGTGTCTGAGTCAACCTCCAACACCAAGGAAGGTTTGCAAGTTGCGGTCAACTCTATGAAAGTGGGGGAGCTCAAGTGACATGTATGTGTTGTATAACCACCATATTGTGTCCATCCTCCAACTTTATTTGTACTTCCACCGGTGACTTCATTTCTTTTAGCTCTTCTATTTCTTCTACTAGTAGAACTCTTGTATAAGGGCATCAAATCCTTACTCCACTCACTTGACTTTATACCTCCTAATTCTGAAATTGAAGAATAAAGCTAGTTTGAATTACATCTGTCACTTACATGGGTTGTCTCTTTATTCCTAATGATAACTCTTCAAGTCTAAATAACTATAATAATTTTGATCTTCCTCTTTTCGATTGAGTTGGACTTTCCAACTCTAATACTATTTCACCTCTTGAGATAGACTTGGAATCATCCGATTAGTCCCATAGGAGAAGGCAGTGAGCTGTGCAGGTAGAACCTTCCTTGCCCAAAGAGTTATCAAGTCAACCTCCATAGTGGCAAGGTTCTACCTCTTAGGCACCTCAAGATAGAGGGAAACAAGTCATTGGTACTGAAGATTAAGAAGCCCTTCCATAGGATGCTCCACCCTTGAATATGCTAGTGAAAGACCAGCCGAAGGTGGACTACAACGTCCTTTCTCATCTAAGAAAGTTGACATCTAAGCAAAGCATATATGATGCCCTTGTCTTATCCAAAGAGATGAGGGAATCACTAATAAAGGCTCTCCTTGATCTTAAAATATGCTTAGCTTGGCGGCTATAGGTGAGGAAGCACATTATGTAAAAGAAGCCCAAGGGATCACCTTCACAGATGATGACCTTTATCTAAGGGACTTGGAGCACAACCATCCCCTCTACATCACAGTTGACATAGACATGTTCAGACTTGCCTGGATTCTCATGGATTCAAGTGCATCGGTGAACATTATGAGTCTAAAGACCCTTGCCTATTTGAAGATCAAGATCTCTCACGAGGAGATGATGATGTTGAGAGGATTCAATGATAGCTTTAGGTTATAGTTACCTTTGGAGATAGATTTGGAAGGTGAAGCAAGTTCTAAATCATTGATTCAAATACTTTATTCACTACTTTGCTTGGTAGGCCTTGGATACATTCTATCCTCCCTTCATCAGTGCATCAAGTTCAGAAAAGATGGGATTGAATGTCAATGGAGATGAAAAGCCATTTTAGTTAGAGTTGAGATTTATGAGGATCCTACTATCTTTCTCAAAACACCCTTTATCATGAACTTGGACAAAATTCAAATGAAAACACAAAAGAAAAGAAAATGAAGAAAAAGAAAAGATAAAAGAAAATGAAAAGAAAAATAAAAGTCCAAGTAAACAAGAAAGTGAAGAAGAAATAGATCTATATCACATTCCACCCAGTTCATTCCATCATATGGACATGTGGGTAGGATGGCTCAACCTCCCAGAGGAGGCAAATAGAGGTTCCAGGGTGGGAGACCCCCTAGTTGGCCTTCACCCAATAGAGGTGTTCAGTTCATAGAGTACCCTTATTCACAGACTTGGAATCCAGCTCAGAGGATGAGTCTAATGTGATTAGTATACCGGCCAACCCCTCTCAGGAGGTTCCATTGGAGGTGACTTTTGATCTAGATAAAGATGAAGACCAGGCCTCCAAGCAAAGCAAAGATTTGAATTTGGTTTATGTGAAACTATTAGGCAGTAGTTGGGAACCATAGCTCTTACCTCACTTTCATCTCAGAAAGTTGAAGGTTTAGTAGTTAAGGAAGTCCCTAAGTCTTACAGTGACATGAAGCAGAAGAAGTTCTTTTTGGGATCATCATCCTCAAGCCCTGAAGTTGATGTAGAGCTTGAGGAAGATACTTTTAAAGAATTAATGGAATTACCTTTTGACTTTTACTTGCCTTGTGTTCAAAATCTTATACAAAAGGTTTAGTTCCTCACACATGGTCCAAACGGTCAGTACTTTGAAAAGCTATGGAACAATATGAGGGAAGCACAATCAAGAGTAGGACTAGGATTGATATGGTGGGTTTGGTTATTGATGAAGATTATTGTTACCAACCATTTGGAGTCGATAGGTGCTTCTCACATCCCCAACTCTATGAGAATGTGTGTTTAGAAACCAGATGATCGGATGATCTCCAAGTCAAGAGGCACCACCATTTGAAGAAGAGATTTATTCAACAATCAACAAACTTAAGAAATCAACCTGAAGAAAATCCATACATACAGTTCATTCTGAAGAAACAATGACTTAGTTAGGTTGTTGAGTTTAAAGAGCTTGCATGAGTTATGAAAAAATGCTTTATCTCCGTCAGTAGCAATAGACCTAACGTTACCCCAAGCAAGCTCCTAGAATGCATTAGAAATTGAACAGTCATTTTGAAGTCAAGAGATTGATCGATCTTGGTTTTGTCAAGGAAGAAAAATATCCTACGGTTAGCTAGTGTCATTAAGAAGAAGAATGGCCAAATTCACATTTTCAATTTTAAGGACTTAAATAAGCATGTCCTAAGGATGAGTTTCCTCTTCCCTAGAGTTAATGGTGGACATTGCCTCATCTCATGCGCCTTCTCTTTCATGGATGGGTCATTTTAACCAAATCAAGATGTCTCACGAAGATGAAAGAAACACTTTTTTAAACCCGATGAATCTTCTATTATGCCTTTCGCCTTAAAATGCTTGCTACTTACCAATGGGCCATGACTCAGATCTTTAATGAACTCATCCATCATCAGGTTGAGTGCAATGTTGATGATCTAGTAGTTAAGAGTTTAGAAAAGGAAGACCACCTCTTTGACTTGAGAGTAGTTTTTGAATGGTTAAGATAATATAACCTCAAAATGAATCCCGGTGCATTAGAGTAGCAGAGAAATTCTTGGGTTTGTTGTTCGACACTAAGGAATAGAAATAAATCCTGAAAAGTTCAAAGCTATCTTAGAAATGCCACCTCCCAAGAGTTTAACTCAACTCAGTTCCTTTCAAGGATGGATGGCGTATTTAAGATGCTTTATCTCAAACATACTAAGGACATGCAAGCCATTCTCTACACTTGTCAAAAAGGATGCCAAGTTCAAGTGGGATGACAAGTGCCGACATGCCTTCAAGATATCAAAAGTACTTGGTGAAGCGCAGTTCTAGCACCCTATCCAGGCGGCCTCTTCCTTTACATTGTTGTGGATGACTCTTAGTGCTCTCTTGTTGAAAGGGAAGGAAGCGCTCTACTACCTCCGTTTGATTCTGAAACTATCCTATCAGAAACATTAGCTTTGATCTTTGCATCTCTAGACACTATGCTTTCTCATAAGGTGAATTTAATCTCAAACCAATCCACTAGTATCTTGACACGGTAACACTTTTTTGAATGTTTGGCCATTGGTCCATGATTTTCTTATACCTCTCCCTCCTTGGTAAAGGAATAAACTAGATTTCTGCTTTTATCCACTTCTTCTCCGTAGCGTCTTGGGAAACCATGGGAGAGAATGGCCGCTTCCAAGAAATGCTTTAACCCCTGATTCTCACCTTTACCAATAACAAAGCTAAGTATGAGGCTTTGATTACGTTTGGTTAGCCACCTATCGTGTCAAGAGCATCAACATCTTTGGGGATTCTCGGTTGGTCATCAACGATTGCGGGTCCTACCAAGTTCTCAAGCTTCACTACAAGTATACCATGAAGAAGTCAGTCTCACCATCTAAAGGTTCCCGGCAGAAAGAGTAGATACCTTGTGGACTTGCCAAAGAGTTGTGAAAGATGAGTCCATTTCAATAAGGGTCCAAGTCCTATCCCTTATTGATCGAACTCATCGAGACTTTCTCTTGAAGGGAGGTTGCATTGCCAAAATGGACAAGGAGGCTGGATTGGAGGCAACCGTTCATAGATTATTTGACAAACTACCTCAAGAGAAATCACAAGCCCATCAGGTGAAATAGAGAGCTCTCTCTTACGCTCTTGTTGATGGCACCTTGTGCCGATGGTCCTTTGACCAAATGTGGTTACATTATTTGGATAAACACAAAGCCCGTGGCATTGTAACCAAGGTACATTTAAGTTTATGTGGAGTGCATCAATATGGTCCAAAGATAAAGATGAAGATTAATAGACTAGGATACTACTGGCCTTCGATGATCACAGATTACATGGATGTAGCTAGGAGATGCCATTAGTGTCAAGTGCATGGTGTGGTTCTCCACCAGCCACCCAACATTCTATTCCCTACATTGGTCTCATGGCCATTTGAGAGTTGGGGTACTGACATTGTAGGTCCGATTGATCCTCCTTCTTCCAAGGGGCATCGATTCATTTTAGCGCCACCACTACTTTTCCAAGTGGTAGCCATCCCACTCAGAGGTCACAACTCAGATGTGCTTTTTTAGGAACCATATTATATATAGGTTTAGGGTGCCTCAAATATATGATAATATGCTACATTCAAAAGCATGAAGATCAATAGCTTTGCCGAGAAGACAGTATAGATTGGAGATTCTCCACCATCTACTACCAGAGCAAATGGCTTAGCGAAGCATTCAAAAATCTCATCCAGATCTGAAGACTCTTGATGACAATAAACATAGTGGAACAAGTTGGTTGAACTTGAGCTTACCACATATCAAACTCAACTCACCCATTTTCCTTAATGTATGGGTTTGAAGCCGTTCTTTCTTTAGAAGTTAAACTCTCATCACTAAGGACAACATTGGGTAACAAGATCACTATAGAGCAGAATGCAAAGTTGCGGTTAGAAGAGCTCAGAGGTTTGGAAGAGAGTCAATGCGAATCTCGAGTTGTACAAGGCCAAAATGATTCAAGCTCTCACAAGCTTCATACAGGTCTTTCTAGTAGGAGAACTTGTGTTAGTCTAAGGAGACCTATTGCTTGTTGAAAGATGGGAGGAAAGTTTGAACCCACTTGGGAAGGCCCCATGTCATAGAGAGGCCTGGAGGATCTTATCGACTTATTGATTATAAAGGGGAACACTCGATGCTTTTAATTAATGGGCTTTATCTAAAGAAATATTACCCATGAAATAAATCATGTTTGAAAGTAATCATTAATAAAAAAGAATAAAATCTAATTCCATTCATCAAATCTTCTCTTCTTTTCGAAGTGTTGTTTGCTTATCATGAATTTGTGGCGTGTCTTAGGTGTAAAGTCCCCAGTGGCATCCTATTCCTTTTTCACACCACAAACACAATCTTCTGACTTATTTTCAAGAGGCATCCTATTTCGATTAGCATAATTAAGTTAGGTGTGAGATAACCTGAGTGACATCCTTTCTTAGGGGGAATCCAGCCATCTGTGGCATCTTTTCATCAAAACCTCTAGTGTGTTTAAGGTAGGTGTAAGAGTCCCCCAGAGGCATCCTATTCCTTTTAACATATGCACAACAATAAACACAAATCTTTTATCTTGAGTTATCTTTGATGTGGGAGCAAGCCATGGCTCACTCATTAGGCTCTAGGTCTCATGCATCTACCTTGCTAGTATGTCACCCTGGTGATTGTTGGAGGATGTGAGTCCCCTTTCTTCCTAACTTGATCATTGTAAACCAAAAGTGCCTTGTTAGTATGGTAGTCTTCACTGAGTAACTACCTCGATTGACTTTGCTTAGAAGATGTGAGTCCCCATGCTTTCTTCTTGAACTAGCCATCATGCTCTAACTAAATTAGTATATTTGAGGTTTAGATAAGTCCCCAGAGGCTCCTTTCCTCTTGACTACTTTTGAGTTGATCTAAGTCCCCAGTGGCATTCACTTCAATTACCCTAGGTGGATAACACTGTCAAGCGAAGACTATCCCATTCGGATATAAGGATGTGAGTCCCAAGCTTTCTTCTAGGTGATTATTGCAGAGAACCTTAGGTTGGTTGATGTTAGCTATGACAGGACTCCTTGGATACACCACTCTTGATATGAGTCTCCATGCTTTCTCCTTGAGTTGGCACCGAATACCTATTGATATATGACTAGCCATGTCATTTTCTCCAGGGTGTTAGATTAAGCCCTTATAGGCCCCATCCCCCGTGGGCACTCTATTTGGATCAAGTCCTTTGCGACCCCATTTAGACACTACCGGAGGTTACTCTTGGATTGGACAATTCTCCCTTTCTTAGTAGCCACCCCACGTGGTTGAGAATTTGATGCATTCTCCCTTGGTTTAGTAAATAGATACGATATAAGCTCCTTCTTAGTTTGATCCCTCACAAACTAAAGGTCCATGATAAAATAAATGAAACAAACAAACAAAATTAATTTGCTTGTGGATTAGGAATTCAAGCCCCAAAGGGCCCCTTTTCCCAAGCAAGCATCTTATCTTTAGGGTAGTGTCGTGACTCCCCATAGGAATTGCGACTACACAGTTGAGATAAGTCCTGGTTAGACTCACTTCATAGTTGCCCTTAGGTTGATTCAATCTATTTTTCCATGCAGTTACCTAGTCATTCCACTTTGAAAGACTATGCATTCTTCTTTATATTATACGACGGGCAGCTAGGTGGTTTTTATTTGCAAAGCGATCACCCTAGTGGTCTTTTCTAGTGAAAGATGTGAGTCCCCAAGTTTTCTTCCCTTCAATTGATTATTGTAAACTAAAAGACACTCCTTTGTTCAGATAGTTCTCCTATTGGCTGGGAAACTACTCCCTTTAGTTCAATAAATCTAAGATAGGTCTAGGCTGCTATAAGCTCCTTCTCAGTTTGATCCATCACAAACTAATGGAATCCACCAAAATAAATAAATCTAAGAAAATGAAATCAATCTTGACTATCTTTGAGTTGATCTAAGTCCCCAATGACATTCACTCAATAGTCACTAGGTTCAATCAGTTGTCAAAATCACATGTCTCCACTTTGGAGGATGTAAGTCTACTTCTTCTACATTATATAGAAAGACATCCTTTGGTTGGCTAGTCTACTATGTTTAGTAGACTACCCTTTGGATTGGTAAATGCAGGTTAGTCTAGGCTTCTATGTCTCCCTCTGGTCATTCATCAAACTAAAAAAAAAAAATTCAACCCTCTCCCCCAATGGAGATTTCTCCTCAGTGAGATTCAAATCAAATCAAACCTCTCATCCTCTTGTGGATGACTTCAACCTGCTTCCCTAGCGGAAGGTTCATACTCTATCCCTTAGTGGATTCTTCCCTCTCTCTTATGTCTTGGACATAAGTAGAGTTACATTGCACTAAGCTCTAGATTCTTTCTACACCTTGGGTTAAAGATAGATTATTTCTATTAGTTCTGTGATCTTTGGTGTTGTTGATCATTTTGGTCAACATAAGTGTTCCTTGTCAATCACACCACACCTATTGGGCACCCTTTGTTGACCTCATTTTAGGATGAGCTCTCAACCCCTCCATAGACATTGGACTTCTCTTAGACTTTAGAGTTTCTTTCTTAAGACACATCTATTAGGTGGACACTCAACCTAGCCCTAGAAGACTTAGAAGAGTTAGCCATAGGAATAGGTCATGCCTTAGGGGTGTTTGGAAAATTGCCTACCCATAGCTTAAACCATTTCTCACTTTCCTTCTTTCAAGTCAAATTCCAAATAAATCTTATTGATTTTCTCCAAATGATTGAAATCCATGATTGAAATCTATGATTGAAACCCATGATCAAAATCCATGAAAATTCCTATGTTCAAATTTTTCCTAAGTCTTTAATCTTCTCTTAAGAACTTAGCCAAAACCAAATAAAATATTTGAGAACCTCTCATATTCTCATTTCAAAAATCAAACTAAACTCAAAATTCCAAATCATTCATAAAATTTTCCTAAGTCCCTTAATTTTCCATTAATGGACTTAGCCAAAATCAACTCAAACCAATTCAAACTCATGGAATTTTCTCAAAATCATTTATATTCTCATTTATATTCACATATATAAATGAAATATAAAATATAAACCAATCAAATTAAAAAAATTAAATTCTAAAAATTTCTTAAGTCCTTAATTTTCATTAAAGGACTTATCAAAATCTTGATCAAACCATTTCAAATTCATGGGATTTTCTCATAACTCATTTATATTTCATTTACATTCACATATATAAATGAAATATAAATATAAATCAATCAAACCAAATTCAAAAATTTAAACTCCAAACTTCATGAAATTTTCCTAAGTCCTTTAAATCCTTCTAAATGGACTTAGCCTAAGTCATGATTAAATCAATTCAAACCCTTGAAATTTTCTCATGATCCATTTATATTCTCATTTATATTCACATATATAAATGAAATATAAATTCAAACAATAAAAACCAATTCCAAAGATCAAACTAAAATCCAACCTAAGCCTTTCAAGTGAAAATCTTGAACTTAGCCAAATCAATTTCAAATCAAGCCAAACTCTTGATTTTATCTCATGATTCAATCAACCCTACAATCATAAACTCCTATATAAATACAAACTCCAATCACTCAATCAAAACCCAAGTCAAAGCCAAAACCTTTCATATTCTTCCTTTGAATATGAAATTGTCAAATGGATCAAAATTCATTTGACTTCAAACCACTTGTAAATGGATTTATATTTCAATCATAAGTCCATATACAAGATCAATCAAGCTCAAATCAAGCTTTGACCAAGCCATTTGACCCACTTAGGCTCACTTGACCCGAAGTGACCTAAAGTACCCTTATGAGCCAAATTATAACCCTAACCAAATTGGATTGAACCAAACTCACCTATGCCTCTCATCATGATCAACAATCATCATGGGATGATCAATCAATCAAATTGGGTCAAACCAAGTCAAACCTAAGGGTTGACCAAGTCAACACTTTGCCCAAAATGAAACCTAACATAGCCAAATTCCATCATAGGCCAAATTAATTGAAACCATTGATCCAAGTTCACTCATGACCTATGTTTGAACTTGACCAAGCCAACATTTGATCATAACCTAGCCCAATTGGCCACTTGACCCAAGTTGACCCAACTTGACCTAAAAAGTCAAAATGTGTCAAAACTTGATCTAAGCCAAATTATTGAACCAATGGGTCAAGTTCATTCCAAATCACTTGTGGAACTTGACCAAAGCCTCAATTGGCCAACTAGACCTAGCCCAATTGACCTTAGACATGATCCATGTTGAGCCAAAATTTGAACTTAACCAAAATTGATTGGAAACAAAGATACCAATCCACTCCATATGACTAACCTAACTACCCTACCTTGACCTACCAAATAGGTCAAATGGGTCAAATAGGTCAACTTGACCCATTTGACCTAAATGAAGTCATATGAGCCAAATTCAAAACAATAATTGAATCAAAAAACCAAAATATTTCAAATGGTCATATGAACTTGACCCAACCCTTGGTTTGACCCAATTTGACCAATTGGTCAACTTGACCAAAGTTGGCCCATTTTGACCTAAATGGGTCAACATGAGCCAAACCCTATCAAATGAATTCCAAATCTCATGAAACTTGGCCAAACCTAGTTTCTCCATACCCAACATATCTAAAAATTAGCAAAATGACCATCCCACTAAGAACAAATTTTGGTTTATCCATGGGTAATTTGGTCAAACCCTCTTCATATCCACTGATGCTTTCTAATAGCTCAAGGGGACCTAATGTAAAGTGGTGCACCTAGCCTAATGTGTTTGGGTCAACCCAATTGGCCCCAAGACCAAACCCAACCCCATGGGTCAAAATGGCTAATTCAAAATCCCTCTTCCACTTAAATTTAAGCACATGGGGGGTTGGCTTTCCACTCAAGGCCTCAAATCAACCATGTACACACATCTAACAGATCAAACAACCCTCCCATTATGATCAATTGGATCAAAATGGCAAATGTGCGATCCTTCAAGGGGAGATATAATCCCCTAATTTAAATCATCATTCCTCATTATTGGAGAGTGTTAGGGGCCATCGAGCATTCCTAAGCTTCCTAGGAGGATTGAAATCAAGCTTTCTCGATTTTCTTCCTTAAAAAATGGGAGCTCCTCATTTCTAAATTTCCTCTTCTCAACTTCAATTGCTTTTGTATACTTTAGGAGCTAAGTCGAGTGCAAAGCTTCCATTGGAGTTCCACATCAGGAGAAGTTGAATTGGATCAAAGCCAAAGAGAGCAAGAGGAGTTGGTCCATATAATTCTCATAAGAGCTCATTCTTCCAACCTTAACCATCCGAGACAAGCTCCTCAAGGATGAGCAGTGATCACCTTCGGTAAGGTTTGGGATTTTTTGACCACCTAGCATAGGAGGTGTTGGTCCTTTATGAAGAGAATTTTCAATTCAAGTAAATCCACTGTTGGATGTGCCGTTCTTTGGCTTTAGATGGTGTGGGTTAAGTTTTGTTTGAATTTGAGCTTAATCGAGCTTCATCTTCCCTAGATCATGGCCTCTGATCAAGGGAAGAAAAGATCTATCCATCCCAAGACATTTTGATGGACAACGAGATAATTCCCCATGTTTAGAATTGATATATCCTTTTAAAATTGGGAGATCCCATCGATCACAGATCGTGCCGGAGTCACCAAGTCACCTTTTGATTTGACACTAGTGCTCACTACATGTGTAAAGCGCACTAACCGCCGCCACACGCCGTCATGAGGAGGATTAGTTAAGATGTTTAATTAAATTCTAATTAATCTAGGGATCTTCTAAAATTCATAACTCTCTCAATAAAATTCAAAAAAATATGAAATAAAATCTTATGGAAAGATAATTCAATCTAAAATATTTTAAAATTAATTTCAATGGGTTTTAAATTATAATTTTCTCTAATTTTGGGTTTTATTAGAAAGTTTATTTTGCTAATTACCTTTTAATTAAGCCTATGATTAATCCCAAACTTCTTGGGTATGTTTTAAAAGATGACTTCTACCTCCCCTAATTTTCTTGGGATTTATTGAAGGCCTAATTAGGAGAATTGAATGTGGATATCTTAATTACCCTTCTTATGTAATTAAGGATAATTAAGGTGTGATTAGTGGTTTTAATCCATGATTAGGGTTGATTAAGGTCAGATCTAGTAAGTAGGAGGTTTATGGAATAATTTTGGGGCATTTCCCTAAGCTATTCCCTAAACCCCTTTTCTTTCCTTAATCTTCTCTTAATTAAGGGTTAATTCATTAATTATCCCTTAATTAATTTCTAAAAATTCTAAAAATTTCCAGAACTTAATTAATCTACTTTGGGTAGATGCTTAGGTGTTTAATAGCCTAAGTTCAATTAAGAAAATCAAAACCCAATTCATATGTGTGAAAGGGTGTTTTGAAATTACTTAAGCTAAACCCCTTAGCTTAATTAACCTTTAATTATGAGCCAAATTGCATTAGGCCTTTTCTTATTAGTGCATTAAATTTAAATTGTGAGTTTTATGTCATCTCATTGGCTCATAATTATTTGGTTAATTATTCTAAGGTGGTGTGTAAGGGTTAATTACTTAATTCATACCTTAACCCAATTAATACATAAAATGGATCTAATTATCTAAAAATTAAACAAAAATATCAAACACATGTGGGAATGGGTTCGAAACATCAAACTCATCTCACCTTTTCAAAATTAAATCAAACTCCAAACTAAACAAAATCACATTGAATTCACTTTGATTTATTTTAAACTTTCTTATTCCATAAGAATGTCTTTAGGATTTAAGTGAAGTGAATTTGTTTACATGCTTTCATTGCTTTGAATCTTTCCCAACATGTTAAGTTTGTATGTCATATGGTTTCATGCTTTCATATTTTTTTTAATTCAAATTTAAAATGAAATTGTTTACTTTATGTCAAAATTGCATGTGTTGGCTAAAATAGAAATATGGGTGGCTATTATCACTACTAAATCCAAATTATTTTCAAAATATTTAAATAAAATATCAAATATGAAGGTATCCTACTTATATTTTAATTATGAGCTTGCATGTGAAAGATTATAAAGGTTTAGCATAGGTTTCCTTTTCTCTATGTTGGTAGTTAAGTTTTTTGATAAGATGTATGGTTCATTTGAAAAGAACCTAACACCTACCTAATTCCATATCCTATTCATCCCTATGCTATCACCTAAGAAGGGTTACCTATACTTGCATACATAAATTGCATAAACAAAATGAATCATTAATACAACTTTTGCATTCTTCTTTTCCATTTCATTTCTTTTATACACATGTTTGTATTTAAGAAAAGTGGTATATTAGTCTGAACAACCCCAAGATTATGAGGCTTTAAGTAGCCCTAAGTAGGTCTTGTACCTTACACCTCGTTAACAATGGCACTATACTTTTATGCCTTTCTTACTTTCATGTGTGTATGTGAAAATTTGGATAAGAAACCCTTTCTACTTAAGAAAATCATGCATATTCAACTTCTAAATTTTCTTAAATGGATTACTTATCATACATTATAAAGTATGTTAAACATTCTCATTTGTATGTATAGATATGCTTAGGGTCCATCCATATGCATGTTATATATGTTGGGAAAGAAATGAAGTAATGTGTGTTATGTGAATTTTGATTCATTTTATTTAATCTTAAAATGCCTTTATTTTTGAATAGGTTTATTTAGAGTTCATCTAAACTTAGGATTAATTAAAAGATTTAATCAAAATATTCACCTAAATAAAACTAAAATGTGAATCTACTTTAGAAATAACTTAGGTTAGGGAAGGAAAGAGAAGTTTTCTTCTCTTTCCCTGTCTTCATAAGTTAGTAATTAATTGTAGGATTCATTTGAACTTAATCAAAACATGAAATAAAAATCAACCCAAAATAATTAAACAACTTAAATGAAGCTCTCGTCTAAGTTGAACATGTTTTCACACCTAGAAAATTTGAACCTAAAGCCATAGCCAGGCCTTTAAAGCACACACATTAGCCTAAGTCACCACTTCTAGGTTTAGGTTAGGTTGGTGCATGGTTTGATGTTTTATTTTATTTTATGATATATGTTTTAGACTATGTTAGGTGTATGCGTAGAATGAATGGTAGGATATTCTTAGTCTAACTATTCTTTTAGGGGGATTGTGCTTGGGGTTATCATAAATAAAATATAAATGCTTTTGCAGTGCTTTATACCACTAAGCATAATCTAATAGTGACTTAGTCACCCATGTGTGTGATAAGTCCAATATACATGCTTGGGATTTGTGTGGTTTGTTTTAGCTAACCTTTGTTTTATGGTGTTAGTTAGATTTTCACTTTTCTTTTTCATGTAAATTTGTGCAATTAGATTTTGGAATGATTTTATGGGGATTAGATGAGCATTGGTCATAAGATCCTATCTTATACACCATGTGAAGCCTTGGAGCATCTACCTTCCAACCATCCAAAAGAAGAAACCTAAAGAAGAAAAGAAGAAGAAAGAAGAAAAGAAAAAAAAGTAGAAGAATGAAGCTTGAAGGCCTCCATAACATTGAATTCCTTGCTTAATTATAATTTAATTCATTTCTAATCCAGGTTGCATAAGGGTAGATTCATACCCACATTTGATATTTTTGTGGCGGGTGCCACCACAATGGCCTTTTATTCTTTTATTAAATTTTATTAATTGATTGATGATTTATTTTAGCTTTTGCATTAAGTGGCATGATTTTCCTAGTTTCTTTCTTTATGTATGGCTGGATGTGATTAGGCTAAGGAAAATAAATATTTTACCCAACTTAATAACTCAAAATAAAATTAAACAACTCATAACCTCACCTAAAGCTTGGTTTAAAATCAAGATAAAAGAATTAGCAACCCTGGATGAGTATTTATTTTGTAATATCATGCACAATAATATCTTATTTCACTCTTGAGGTTTCCACCTGAGAAACTTGGCTTGACTGAGAGCCATGGTGGAAACTCACCTCCTCCCTTCTCATGATTTTGGCCAATAACCTTATTTCTCATGCACCATATGAATCCTATTAACCAGTCAAAATAATTATCCAAAATAAAATAAAATGAAATTTGAATTACATTAGATTTAGGTCATTTAAGCATGCCCTTTACATGATCTAGTCTCTTTAGGGAAATTTAAGGACTTTTCTAAATTAATAACTAACTCGCATAAGCATAAAGACTTGCCTACATGTATTTAAAATCTTAGAGGAGTTAGGCCACCACCATACTGGTTGTAATGTGGTTTTCCTCTATGATGCAAACCAATTACCCATTTTTGCCTTAGATTTAGCTTTCTTGCCAAAGCTCCCTAGATTTAGGTTGATCTCCCATAAGCATAATTCCTCACCTCTTAGGTATTTCCATAATCCTGTATTAAAGAATCATAAGTCCTAAATTTCTAATAAAAATGCAACTCAAACAAACTAAATTAATTTCAAAAATGTAAAGCCCGAATTTAGGATTGCTTGAGATGTTCGCTAGGTTTCCTAGCATCACAGGCATCTCCTACTTATTTTCCATCTTGGCTTCGATAATAACTCTCCCTCTTTGATCAATCATTTTTGATCTTCAAAATAAAACTAATCGATTGATATTCCTTTCCTATTGAAATCTTCAAACACAACGATCATTCACCTTAATCGAGAGTTTTCCTAAGGAATCCCCATTCCTTAAGATGTAATTAACTATGGGGGCTTGCCCTTATAGGGAACTTAACGAACCCGGTTTAAAATAAATACTGCTTTATTTTTTCATGTAAAGTAGGGGAAGAATATCTGGTACATATGCAGACCCATCATCCTTAGGAGTCCTTATTGAGGTGATTAGGTCCATTAAAAAGTAGTGACTTCTATCTTTCGAGAAAGTACTATTCATTGATGATGTACCCAATCACCTAAATAAGTACATCTATGGATCTATGTGGCATCCTAAAAAGATGAATTTCTATATGCTCTCCTCTTCATTTCTCACCACATATTTGAAAGGCGACTCCGTATAGGAATTTGAAACCAACACTTCCTCAAAACAACTTTTCTCATGAACTTGGACAAAATTCAAATTCAAAAGAAAAAGAAAATAAAGAAAAAGTAAAAGTAAAAGAAAAGGAATAGAAAAATAAAAATTCAAGCGAACAAGAAAGGAAAATTGAAGAAGAAATTGAGCCATATATCACATTCCACCCATAGTTCATTTCATCATAGTATGTGGTGATGACTCACCTCCACTTAGGTAGAGGTGAAATAGGTAATGCAGAGAGGTGGAAGACCCCCATAAGCCAAAATTATGTTCTAATGAGTACTCTACTATTCACATATGGAATCCAGAGGACAGTCAGTGATTAGATAATCAACCCTCTCATGTTTCATAGGTGACACTCAAATACAAGGATGAAGACCATCCTTACAAAGCAGTATTCAATCAAATGTATGTAAAACTATCAAAAATAGAACTTTAACTCTAACCTCAAATTGAAGGTCAATGGTAAGCCTCTCCTAGATTTGTTCATTTTAATGATTCTCAATCTCATCTTAAACATAAGACTTCAGATTAAATTCCTATTTTAAGATAAATGATTTCCATCATTGTCAAATTTTGCTAAGTCCTAACCTTCCTTAAGGACTTAATCAAAATTATGATCAAAATATTCAAACCTTTGAGATTTTCTCAAACATTTATATTCTCATTTATATTCACATATATAAATGAAATATAAATTCAAATCAATCAAACTAAACTCAAAATTAAATCAATTCATGAAATTTTCTTAAGTCCTTAATTTTCTATTAACTTAGCCTAAATCTTGATCAAACCATTCCAAACTCATGGGATTTTCTCAAAACTCATTTATATTCTCATTTATATTCACACATATAAATGAAATATATATATAAATCAATCAAATAAAACCCTCAAATTAAATTCTCAAATTAAAATCTTCTTAAGTCATTAATATAAATTCAAACTTGAAACTCCAAATTTTCCTAAGTCCCTTAAATCCTTCTTAATGGACTTGCCCAAATCATGATTAAACCACTTCAAATCCTTGAAATTATAATCATTTATATTCTCATTTATATTCACATATATATGAAATATAAATTCAAACAATCAAAACTAATTCAAAAAATCAAACTCAAATCAACTCAAAATCCACCTAAGTTTCTCAAGTCAAATTCTTGAACTTAAATCAACTTCAAATCAAGCCAAACTTGATTTTCTCTCATGATTCAATCAACCCTACAATCATGAGCTCATATATAAATCAAACTAAATCAAACAATCAAAACCTAATTCATCAAACTCAAAACCTTCAATTCAAAAATCAAATGATCAAAACCCATTTGACTTCAAATATAAAATCAAAAAATTCATATTCTTCCTTGAATATGAAATTTTCAAATGGATCAAAACCATTTGACTTCAAACCACTTATAAATGGATTTATATTTCAATCATAAGTCCATATACAGGATCAATCAAACTCAAATCAAGCTTTGACCAAGCCATTTGACCCACTTAGGATCACTTGACCCAAAGTGACCTAAAGTACCCTTATGAGCCAAATTTTGATCCTAACCAAATTGGATTGAACCAAACTCATATATCCATTCATCATGATCAACAATCATCTTAGGATGATCAATCAATCAAATTGGGTCAAACCAAGTCATCAAGGGTTGACCAAGTCAACACTTGCCCAAAATGAAAAACATCCACCATAGGCCAAATTGAAATCATTGATCTAAGTTCACTCATGACCATGTTTGAACTTGACCAAGCCAACATTTGAGCCTAACCAGCTAATTGCTCACTTGATTAGTTGACCCATTTTGACCTAAAGGGTCAAAATGTGTCAAACTTGATCTAAGCCAAATTGATAAACCAATGGGTCAAGTTCATTCAAATCACTTGTGGAACTTGAAAAGCCTCAATTGGCCAACTAGACCTAACCCAAATTGACTGACCCAACATGACCTAAAGGGGTCATGTTGAGCCAAATTTGAACTTAACCAAAATTGATTGGAAACAAAGATACCAATCCACTCCATATGACTAACCAACTAAACCTACCTGACCTACCTCAAAAATGGTCAAATGTCAATAGGTCAACATTTGACCTAAATGAAGTCATGAGCCAAATTCAAAACTATACCAAATTGAATCAAACCAAAGCCACAAAACATTTCAAATGATCATATGAACTTGACCAACCCTTAATTTGACTTAATTGACCCATTTGACCTAAATGGAACATGAGCCAAACCATATCAAATGAATTCCAAATCTTATGAAACTTGGCCAAACCTAGTTTCAACATACCCAACATATGCAAAGTGGAAAAAATAACAAAATGACTACCCACTAGGCCATAGAACAAATTTTGGCTATCTCATGGGTAATTTGTCATCCCTCTTCATTCACTTGAGGCTTTCCTAAAAGCTCAAGAGGACCTAAGGGAGATTGATGCACCCAACCTAATGGGTTTAGGTCAGCCCATTTGGTCCCTAGACCAAACCCGACCCTATGGTCAAAAATAAAAAATTCAAACTCCCTCTCAAACCCAAATTCAAGCACATGGGAGGTTGAAATCCACTGGCTCAAATCGACTATGTGACACTCTCATCAAACAGCCTTATGATCAATTGGATCAAATGACATGTCCATTATGTTCATCCTTCAAGGGGAGATATACTCCCCTACAAACTCAAATGCATCATTCCTAATTTGATTGAGTGCTAAGACACCTAGAACCATCAGAGTGATAACAAGCATCCTAGAGCTCATTCCATTCTCCCATTCAAACAAGAAAACAAGGAAGCTAATTGAATTAACTTCTTCCACACTTCATTTCCTTCCAATTCTTTGCAAGCACACTTAGAGACCAAAGCTCACCTAAGTTGATTCCCAAGTTTTAAAGGAAAAGGAGGATTGAATTGGATCAAAGTGGGCTCAAGCATGGGAGGACCCATAGGATCCACTCAACCAAGTGCTCAAAACTCAGAAGGCTTCATCTCAACCCACAAAGCTTCTCCAAGGAATCAAGGGGGTGATCATCCATGAGGTGGAATTTTGACCATTAAACTCAATGTGGTGTGGAGCTTTGAAATAAATTTTCACCCCATCGATTTTGACCATTTTGGGTTTCTTTAGATGGTGGGTAATTTGATTGGATTCCATGCTTGATCGAGAATCTTCCAATCATGGACGCCTCTATTAATCGGGAAGAACTTGATGATCTCTCCCATCCATGTTTTGATGATGAGATAATTCCAATTTAGATTTCCATTACTCTTTTAAAATGTGGGGAGATCTGTGATCTGATGAGGATTAAAGTGTGCCATCACTGCCACCCATGATGTGATGACTTAAGTAATCCCCTCACATCGTAATGCATGTAAAGCATGCTAATTGTCACTGCCAAGCATCACGCCGTGAGCCACGGATTAGTTAGGATTAGTAAAATGCTTTAATTAATTCCTAATTCACTTAGAGATCTTCCAAAATTCATAACTCTTGCTAGAAAATTCAAAAAAATATGAAATAAAATTTTATGGATAGATAATTAAACCTAGAACATTTTAAAATTAATTTTAATGAGTTTTAAATTATTCTTTGATCTGAATTTGGGTTTTATTGGAAAGTTTATTTTGCTAATTAGTTTTTAATTAGGCCTCTGATTAATCCCAAATTTCTTGGATAAGTTTTTAGGGGATGACTTCTGCCTCCCCTAATTTTCTTGGGATTTATTGAAGACTTGATTAGAATAATTGCATATGGTTTCTTAATTACCCTCAATGTAATAAGCATAATTTATGATTAGTGATTTAACCTATGATTAGGGTTGATTAAGGTCAAGTAAATAGAGGTTTATGGAATATTTTTGGGGCATTTCCCTACAATTTCAAAATCCCCTTCTCTTTTTAATATCTTCTTAATAGGGTTAATTCAATTATCCCCTTAATCAATTTCTAAAAATTCTAAAAGTTCCAACTTAATTAATCTACTTTGGGTAGGTGCTTAGTGTTTAATAACCTAAGTTCATATGAAATCAAAACCCAATTCACATGTGTGAAGGGTGTTTTGAAATTACTTGCCAAACCTCTTATTTTAACTTTAATTGTGAGCCAAATTGCATTAGGCCTTTTCCTTATTAGGTGCATTACAAATTTAAATTCCTTGTGGGTTTTATGTCATCTCATTGGCTCATAATTATTTAGTTAATTCTTTGGTGTAGGTAAGGGTTAATTAAGCTACTTAATTCATACCTTAACCTAATCAACACATAAAAATGGATCTAATTATATAAAGATTAAATAAAAATATCAAACACAAGTGGGAATGGGTTAGAAATAGCAAACTCATGTCACATTTTCAAAATTAAATCAAACTTCAAACTAAACAAAAATCACTTTGAAATTCACTTTGATTTATTTTAAACTTTCTTATTCCATAAGAATGTCTTGGATTTAAGTGAAGTGAGTTTGTTTACATGATTTCATTACTTTGATCTTTCCCCAACATGAAAGTTGTATGTCATGTGATGTCATGCATTCATAATTTTGAAATTCAAATTTAAAAATGAAATTATTTACTTTATGTCAATTTGCATGTGTTGGCTAAAGTAGAAATATGAATGACTATTATCACTTCTAAATACAAATTATTTTCAAAATACATAAATCAAATACCAAATCTGAAAGTATGCTACTTATATTTTAATTATAAGCTTGCATGTGATAGATTATAAAGGTATGCTTAGCATAGGTTTCCTTTCTTTCTTATGATAGCATAATTTTGAATAGTTGGAAAGATGTATGGTTCATTTGAAAAGAACCCAACACTTACTTAATTTCATACCATATTCATGTCTATGCTATCACCTAAGAAGGGTTACCTATACTTGCATAAAATAAAATGAATCCAAATTAACTTTGCATTTTTATTTCATATCTTTTATACATATGTTTGTAAGGAAAGTGGTATATTAGGACAACCCATATGATTTTAAGTAGCCCTAAGTAAGTCCAGTACCTTGCACCTTTGGTTAACAATGGTGCTATACTCACTTATGTCTTTCTTACTTTCATGTGTGTGTATGTGAAAAGTTGGATAAGGAAAACCATTTCTACTTAAGAAAAATCATGCATATTTCAACTTCTAAATTTTCTTAAATGAATTACTTAGCATGCATCATAAAGTAGGTTAAATACTCTCATTTTCATGTATAGATATGCTTAGGGTCCATCCATATGCATGTTATATATGTTAGGAAAGAAATGAAGTAGTGTGTGTTATGTGAATTTTGATTCATTTTATTTAATCTTGAAATGCCTTTCTTTTTGAATAGGTTTGTTTAGATTTTATCTAAACATAGGATTAATTAAAAGATTTAATAAAAAGATTCACTAAATAAAACTAAATGTGAATCTACTTTAGAAATTACTTAGTTAGGAAGGAAAGAGGTTCTCTTCTCTTTCTCTCTCTTCATAACTTAGTAATTAATTGTAGGTTTCACTTAAACCAAATCAAAACATGAAATAAAATTAACCCAAAATAACTAAACAACTTAAATGAAACCCTCCTCTAAGTTGAACATGTTCTTCACACTTAGAAAATTTAAACCTAAAGCCATAGCTACATACCAATAACCTTCAAAGCACACACATTAGCCTAAGTCACCACTTCTAGTTATTTGCATGGTTTGATGTTTATTTTATTTTATGATATATTTTATACTATGATGCTTCATAGAATGAATAATGACATTCTTAGTCTAACTGTTTCTTTCTAGGGATTGTGCTTAAGGGCTATCATAAATAAAAATATAAATGCTTTTGTTTGCAGGTGCTTTATACCCCTAAGTATAGTCCATAAGACAGGTCGACTTAGTCACCAGTGTATGGGGTGATAAGTCCAATATACATGCTTGGGATTTGTGTGATTTATTTTGCTAACCTTTATTTTACAGGTGTTAGTTAGATTTCCACTTTTTTTCATGTAAATTTGTATAATTAGAATTTTGGAATGATTGTTATGGGGATTAGGATGAACATTGGTCATAAGATTGTATCTTATGTACCATGTGAAGCCTTGGAGCATCCACCTTCCAACCATCCAAAGAAAGGAACCAAAAGAAGAAAGAAAGAAGAAAAGAGAAAGAAAGAAGAAAATAAGAAAGAAGAATAAAGCTTGAAGACCCCAATAATAATTAATTCCTTGCTTAATTGTAATTTAATTCATTTATAGGTATAATGAGCTGACTACCCACATTTGATATTTTGGTTTGATGGTGCTCAACACAACCTTTTATTCTTTTGTGATTAACTTTATAAATTGATTGATGATTTGTTTAGCATTAAGTGGCATGATTTTCCTAGTTTCTTCCTTGCTTTATGTATGGCTTGGATGTGGATTAGGCTCTTTAGGAAAAATAAATTTTACCCAACTTAACAACTCAAATAAAATTAAACAACTCAACCTCACCTAAAGCTTAGGTTTAAAATCAAGATAAAAGAATTAACCCCTGATGGATGAGCATTTCTTTATAATATCATGCACAAATGCATCTTATTTCACTCTTGATTGGAGGGCTTCCACCTTTGCCGAGAAACTTGGCTTGACCTTTGAGAGCCATGGGAAACTCACCTCCTCCCTTCTCACTGATTTTAATAATCTATTTCTCATGCATTAGTCATATGAATCCTATTGGCAGTCAAAATAATTGTCCAAAAAAATAAAAATAAAATGAAATTTGAATTAGATTAGATTTAGGTCATTTGAAGCATGTCCCTTTACATGATCTAGTCTCTTTAGGGAGTGAGTTTAAGGACTTAGTCTCTTTCTAAATAATAATACCTAATATCTTGCATAAGCATAAAGACTTGCCTACAAGTATTTAAAATCATAAGAGTTAGTTGGCACCCCCAAAGGCGTAAGTCCAAGTCGTGGGTGATTTGTCCTCTTGGAGGCAAACCAATACCCATTTTGCCTTAGATTTAGGTTGTGCTTTCTACCTCTGCCAAAGCTCTAGATTTAGGTTCTAAAGCTCCCTTTGGCCATAAGCATATTTCTACCTCTTAGGCATTTCTTAATCATTTAAGGAATCTTAAGTCCTAAATTTCTAATGAAAATACAACTCAAACAAACTAAATCAATTTCAAAATGTAAATCCCAACTATAGATACGAGATGCTCACTAGGTCTCAGCATCGTACATCTTACTTATCTTTCATTTTGGCTCTGATAATAACTCCCTCTTTTGATCAATCCCATTTGATCTTCAAACACAAACCATTCGATTGATAGTCCTTTCCTATTGAAATTTTCAAAGACAATGATCATTTACCTTAATCGAGAGTTTTCCTATGGGATCCCATCCCTTAGGATGTAATTAACTAGCTTGCTTGTAGGGAACTTAACAACTAGTTTAAAATAAACCTTGCTTTTACTTTTCATGTAAAGTAGGGAAGAATCTGGTACATATGCACCCATCATCCTTAGGAGTCCTTATTGAGGTGATTAGGTCCATTAAAGGGTAGTGACTTCTATCTTTCGAGATAGTACACTATTTTTTTTGATGACGTACTTGATCACTTGAATAAGTACATTTGCGGATCTGCATGGCATCCTAAAAAGATGAATTTCTATAAGGTATCCTCTTTATTTTCTCACCACATATTTGAAAAGTGACTCCATAATAGGAATTTTTCTCCACAGATTTTCTCACTTCTGGGATGGTTCTCTCTCCATCTTTGGTTGATCATTGTCTTTAAGTATCGATAGTGGTTTGTACTTTGGTATGAATCCAAGACTATCTTTCTTTCTACACTTCTATTTCATTCTTGAGTTGATTTAACATCTTTAGGTTTTAGATCGCATTCCTTGTTGGTCTTAAAACCTTCTCCAATGGGTAACATGAAAAGATCTAAATAAAAAGGAGAAAATATTTCTAAGGACTTCCTCCTTATCATTTTTATGATAAGGAAAGGTTCATCCCAAAATAATAAATCTTCCATAAAGAACTTTGCTTTTTTTCTTTCAAAAGCACCTTTTTCAAAAATGCACTTAATAAAATATTTTCCACAAAATTTTGTCACCTTCATTTAACAATTCCCATAATTGTTACATGTAAGGACTTTCAAAAATAAAACTAATAACACTATCCAAAAGCACTAATGAATATCTTCTTTTAATTCACTTTGATGAAGATTTCATTTTAAAAGTAAAATGAACAATCATCTTTTCCAAAAATCAAAATCATAATCATAAGTTTTCAAAAGCACACATGAATCTCTACTTCAATACACTCACACTTATTGAATGAAAAGTTCATTTGTAAACAAAATTAAATTTTTTAAAAAGCACACATGAACATCTTCATTTAATATATTCAAGTTTATGAAATGAAGATTTCATTCCCAACTAAAAAAATAAATATCATTTAGGAATTCCCACTTAAATGTACCCTTTCAAAAAAAACCAACAATCACACAAAAAATTTCATATTTCAAAAATAAAATTGATCTCCATTCTATGTACTTAAATTTTTTGAATGGAAGTACTCTTTTCAAAACATTAAAACTTTTACAATCATATTTCAAAATGTTTCAAAATACAATTTTGGAATTTCACTTAGCATAATCAAATTTGCTAAGTGAAGTTTCCAAATCTAAAATCAAAATTAATAATCATATTTCAAAATTTTCTAAACACAGTTGGAACCTCACTTAACATACCCAAATTTGTTAAGTGAAATCTCCAAATCACAAAATTCAAAATTTTCAAAACACATTTGAATTTCATTTAGCATAATTAAATTTGCTAAGTAAAGTTTCCAAATCCAAAATCAAAATCAAACAATCATATTTTAAAATTTTCAAAGCACATTTGAACTTCTTTTGACTTACCCAAATTTTTTAAGTGAAGTATCCAAATTTATAATCCAAAAATTTTTTCAAACAACTTTTTGGAACTTCATTTAGCATATTCAAATTTGCTAAGTGAAGTTTCCAAATCCAAAATCAAAATTTTCAAAACATATTTTGGAACTTCACCTAGCATACTCAAATTTGCTAAGTGAAGTTTCCAAAGTCAAAACCAAAATTTTTAAACACCTTTGGAATTTCTTTCCTTACCATACCAAATTTTCTAAAGAGAAGTTTCCATTTTCAAAATCAAAATGAAATAAAAAATTTTGAACACACCATTTGGAATTTCATTTAGCATACTCAAATTTGCTAAGTGAAATTTTCATTTCACAAAACTAAGTGGGACTCATCTTTAGCATACCAAATTTGCTAAAGTTAAGTCCCCACTTTCAAATCAAAATATCAAAACAAATAAACTCATAGGATCCTTAGCATACCAAATTTTCTAAGGATCCTACCTTTTCAAAAATCAAAACATCAAAACAAAGAAAATTTGAAACACTTAGGATTTCCTTAGCATACCTAAATTTGCTAAGGATCCTATTTTCAAAAATCAAACAAAAAACACTTGAATTCTTCACTTAAAATACTTAAATTTGCTAAGTGAGAATTCCAAGTTTTCCAAACAAAACAAAATCCACAAAAAGAAGCAATCACTCTCAAACACTTTACTTATCATACCTAAATTTGCTAAGTAAGTGAAATCCCAAAACAACCAAACAAAACAAAATCAATTTGACCCTTACTTTAACATACCTAAATTTGTTAAAGGAAAGGGTCCTCAAAATCAAACAAATTCAAATTCAAAACAACAATGAACCTATGGAAGCATCCTATCAAAAATTTTGAATCCATATTTCAACATACTTAAATTTGTTGAAGTTTGGATTCATATTCAAATTCCTCTTTCAATCAATCTTCTTAAATCCATTTGAACCTCACTTAACACTTCCAAGTTGTTGGATGTGGGTTCAAATTTTCAAAATTCAAAATTAAAAATCTATGGAGATAGAAATCTGATACAAGTTCATTTCTCATTGCGATTCTTTATCAAGACAAGAGTTTTCGCCTACGCTAAATGAAAATTTCTCAAAATTTATCTTCACCTTCCCTCATGGTATGGATCTAGCTTTAGATCAGGCTGACTTTCCCCATCTAGACCATACCCACCTAATTCACTTTGGTCGGAGATTTGAGGGAGCCAAGTTCACTTGTGAGGGCATTCCCCTCACCACGCCAGGGAGGGTGACCGGGTAGTCACCGTGACTTACTGATTTGATGTTTCCTCATTAAAGAGGAAAGCTGTGGTAGTACCACATACTTCCATTGTATAGATCGCGTACCTCTTGTAGTTCATCCCGAGTTGCTTATGTTCCCAAGAGCTAGCACCTACCATCTGTACCCTCCAAGGGTAAGGCTCCCCTAGTCTCAGGGCTTGCCTCCCCTTCATTTGAGTATGGGTCTAGCTCACACTCCTCTCATCCTACCTATACCCAACATAGGAACAAGAATTATATGATCAAATGGTTCCACACTGAAGTAGGGAGCTGAGGCCGACCATGGATGACTCTCCCATTATCACTTCATTGGTTACAGAAAACCATTTCATCCTCTCTCGGGAGAGAATGGGGAGGATGTTCATCACCTCCTCTGTGGTGCACTGCAGCTTAGGAGTAGGAGGTCGACGCGGCCTCATCTATTCTATGCCAAAGGAGCATATGACGAGTGGGAATAATTTGACCTTTGATCATTATCCCCATAGTGTGGAGGAAGATTTATTAGAGAGGGCCTGAGGCCCATACACATTACTAGCAGAGAGATGGAGGTCAGCCGCCATACGCTTTGATTTTCGCTTGGCTACCCATGCACCATACTCATAAGATTCTTCTCACCGGACCAACCACCATAGGGTAGTCACAGAGAGAGTCGGTGTCTACCCCACCACTCTACCCCTCATCCTCCATCATCTTCCATGATCTCCCATTCCATCTAGTCCATGAAGGCCGATCCGGGAAAAGCATACCCCATTGGGTGATCTGGCCACAACATGGATCCTACCCTCCATTCACCTAGGGCTCTCCCGACTTCTACCCTGGTGGTAAGGAGTGGTGACCCCAAAGCATCATGGTCATCCTTCACCAACTCCACCCATACAAATGATGTGGAGATGGTGATGACAAATATTTTAGATGAGTCAGTCATTAATGAGAAACATCCTAGGATTGTTACCCCTCTTACAACTAGTAATAGTCAGGAGTATCATTCATCTAGTGAGTACAGTCTGCACAAGATTGACTCTCCAATGTGAGGTCCGGCCTCTCAGTCATGATATGATCACACCCGCCCTAAACTATTTGTATCGAGTTGGATCCCTTAGATGAGATAGTTGCACATTATTTCATGGAGAAGAAGGAGATCTTAGGGTATGCCGGTCGATGAAGAGAGTCGCTTTGATCCCAACAAAGATGACTTATGGGGATTCGCTTGGCATGTGATCACTAGGATCTCTTCTGGGAACAATAACCATGGAAGGTGATGAGGTTAATCAAGAGACACATAGAATTAGCCAACACCTCCAACTTTAGTTGGCGTAAGGATGAGCGATTGATAGATGGCATGCATATAAGGACTTGTTAGAAGGTCGCATGTAAATAAGCCCCTAGTTCATCCTATTATAATCGAGTGTCGCCTGAGTTAGTGCATGTCTTGGACCCAGCCAAGACTCTACCTTTGAGCAAGGTAGCACTAGCATGTATATGAAGGTAGTGGAAAGTACCTCCATACAAGAAAAGATCTAAAATCCATGGTTGAGCAGGTGAAGGAAGCTTTGGCAAGCGGAGGATCATCGGCCCAAAGGGTAGACCTACCCGAGGAATTCGATGTTATCAAGTATCCCAAGGGTTTCATGCTCCTTCCTTCAAAAGCTTTGATGGCAGTGGGAACCCGAGGCATCATATAGCTCACTTAAGGGCCAGTTGTTGCAACATAGGTGGCAGCAATGCTTTACTCTTTAGACTCTTTATCGAGGGTATTGCTGATTGGTATGCCGAACCCAATGGTTAAGAAAGATATTCTTAGAGCAACTCTTCATCAAGAGATTTGTCGGAGCTCAAAGGGTTAGTAGGTGATCTCATTGTAGCACAACAACACCTGAGTCCATTGATTATATTCTGATGGTGTAACTTGAGTATGAAGTGTGAACCATTGTAACAACACCATTGAGATTCTCTTGAAGAATATCCATGGCATCGCCTTCATGCTTAAGGGCTTCACTATCAAGACATTTGAGAAGCTAATCAACAAGGAGGCTAGTCTACAAGGAGAGGCAAAATATTTTTTTGGATTAGCCCAAGCAGAAAAGTTTAAAAAAGAAGAGCAGAAGCAGAGTGGGGAAGTACCAGAGATCACCTGAGACCATAACTCACAACCTCCACCTCCTTGCCACCATCGAGGCAACCTCTCCACCAAGCCTCCATGGCATACCACCACCCTGCCCATACCACCAAAGTGACATGCATATCATCGCCAAGTATATGGTCCACCTACTCTTTTAGATAAGTTAAACAAACTTTACTCTTTTAAGAGGGATATAATCAGGAAAATCTTTAAGAATCTCTTAAAGAAACCTAATTTTTAGCTACCCGAGCCTAGGAGACCGTAGGAAGTAGGCAAAAGTCGTGATCCAAACTTTTGCTCTTACCACCATATGCTAGGCCACATTTTTGAGGATTACTTCACATTCAAGGACTAGCTTGAACATAGTTTCAAGACCGGTGCTATAGTTATCCCAAAGGAATACCTTGTGGAACAACCTTCCAATTCCATTAGGGTAATCCTTGGGGATACAAGTGATCCTACCAAAACCAAAGAAGGTTGGGACATTTGTCTAAAACCTCTAAGAAAATAATTCGTAAGATCAAGAAGCTTTCCTTGCGGTGTGCAGTCCTCAAACCTTGTAGAGCTCAATAGAAACCATCAATAGCATGTGTCACCGAGATACTCTTAGCAAACCACCGACCGTGTCCAGCCTCACAGCCTTCCACACTGACTTCCATTTCATTTAGCTCTTATTTCTTCTACTAGTAAACTCTTGTATCGTGGATAAGGGCATCAAATCCCTTATTCCACTCACTTTACTTGACTTCTACTTTGTACCTCCAAATAATTCCAAGAAATTAAAGAATAAAGCTAGTTTGAATTACATCATGTCTCTTCTGATGAGTTGTCTTCTTCTATTCCTAACGATAACTCTTCAAGTTTAATTAACTATAATAATTATGATCTTCTTCTTTCTGATTCAGAGTTGGACTTTCCAACTCTGAATTGTATGAGTTCACCTCTTGAGATAGACTTGGAATCATCTGATGGAGTCCCATAGAAGGAGGGAAGTGTGTAGAACCTTCCACCACCTTGCCTCAAGAGATTATCGAAGTCAACCTCCATAGTGGCAAAGTTCTACCTCCTAGGGCAACACCTCAAGATAGAGAAACAAGTCATTGGTACAAGATTGAAGCCCTTCCACAAGATGCTCCACCTTGGATATGCTTGAAGACCGGTGGACTACAACATCCTTTCTCATCTAAGAAAGTTGCCATCTAAGCTAAGCATATATGATGCCCTTGTCTTATCCAAAGAGATGAGGGAATCACTAATCAAGGCTCTCCTTGATCCTAAATATGCTTAGCTCAACCGATGGCTATAGTGAGGAAGCACATTATACAAAAGAAGCTCAAGGGATCACCTTCAGATGAAGACCTTCTTCTGGGGACTTGGAGCACAACCGCCTCTACATCAAAGTTGACATGGATAGTTCAATTCCGTGTTCTCGGATTGGTGCATCGAAACATTATGAGTCTAAAGACCCTTGCTATTTGAAGATTGACATCTCTACACTGGGTAGATGATGTTGAGAGGATTCAATGATCAAGGTGAGTGGGCTTTAGGTTCTATAGTGTTACCTTTGGAGATAGACTGAAGAGCCAAGTTCTACATCATTGATTCAAATACTTCATCCATTGCTTTGTTTGGTAGGCCTTGGATACATCGAACAAAGATCATTCCATCCTCCCTTCATGCATTAAGTAAAAGATGGAATTGAATACTTTGTCAATGGACAAAATGCCATTTTCAGAGAGGTTGAGATTTATGAGGATGATCTACTATCTTCCTCAAAACACCCTTTCGGTGAACTTGGACAAAATTCAAATGCAAATACTAAAAGAAAAGAAACTACAAGTTCAAGAATACCGTTCATTCCATCATACATGGACATGTGGGTAGATGGCTCAACCTCCACCGAAGGCAGGTAGAAATAGAGGTAGTTCCAAAGGTGGGAGACCCCTAGGTCTTCAAATAGAGGTCGTGTTCCAAGTTCATAGAGTACCCCTACTATTCACATAGACTTGGAATCCAGCTCATAAGATGAGTCTAATGTGATTAGTATACCAGCCAACCCCTCTTAGTGGGTTCCATTGGAGGTGACTTTTGATCCATCCAGAGATAAAGACCAGGCCTCCAAGCAAAGTAAAGTATTCAATTTTATGTGAAACTATTAGCTAGGAACCTTAGCTCTTACCTCACTTACATCTCAAAAGTTGAAGGTTTAGTTAAGGAAGTCCCTAAGTCTTCTAGTGACATGCGTAAGAAGTTCTTTAGATCATCCTCCTTAAGTTGAATGTAGAGCATGAGGAAGATAGTTTTAAAGAATTAATGGAATTACCTTTTGACTTTACTCACCTTGTGTTCAAAATCTTATACGTAAAGGTTTAGTTCCTCACACATGGTCTAAGCAATAAAATTTTCAAAAAAGCTATGGAAACAAAGTGGAAGCACATTCAAGAGCAGACTAGGATTGGTATAGGTCCAACCAATGATGAAGATTATTGTTTACCAACCATTTAGAATCTGATAAATTCTTCTCACACATCCCCAACTCTTATGAGAATGTGTGTTTAGAAACTTCAAATGATCCAAATGATCTCCAAGTCAAAGAGGCACCACCAAAATTTGAAGAGGAGATTCATTCAACAATCAACAAGCTTAAAGAAATCAACCTGAAAGAAAATCCTCACATACATCGTTCATTGAATGAAGAAACAATGTAAGACTATTGAGTTTAAAGACTACGCATGGAGTTATGAAGAGATGCCCGATTATCTTTGACATAATAGTCCACAAGCTAGCAATAGACCTAACGTTACTATTAAGCAAGCTCCTACGCATGTGATTAAAAATTGAACAACAGTCATTTCAAGTCAAGATCGATGTTGGTTTCGGAAAGAAAAATATCCTACGGTTAGCTAGTGTCATCCCGCTTAAGAAGAATGAAAATTCACATTTGCATTGATTTTAGAGACTTAAATAAGGCATGCCCTAAGGATGAGTTTCCTCTTCCTTTACCAGAATTAATGGTGGACATTGCCTTGTTTCATGCAATCTTCTTTTCATGGATGGATCATTTGGCTATAACCAAATCAAGAGGTCTCCTGAAGATGAAAACACTGCTTTTGAACCCCGATCGAAATCTTCTGTTATAGGGTCATGCCTTTCAGCCTTAAAAATGCTGGTGCTACATACCAATGGGCCATGACTCAAATTTTCAATGAACTCATCCATGTTGAGTGCTACATTGATGATCTAGTCAAGAGCAGAAAAGAAAGACCACCTCTTTGACTTGAGAGTATTTTTTGAATGGTTAAGATAATATAACCTCAAAATGAATCCCCGGAAGTGCACATTTAGAGTCACTTCAAGGAAATTCCTTGGGTTTGTTGTTCAACATCGAGGAATAGAAATAGATCATGAAAAGATCAAAGCTATCTTAGAAATGCCATCTCCTAAGAGTTTAACTCAACTCATATCCTATCAAGGATGGCTGACGTATCTAAGACGTTTTATCTCAAACTTATCAAAGAGATGTAGGCAATTCTCATCACTTATCAAAAAGGATGCCATGTTCAAGTGGGATGACAAGTTCCAGCATGCTTTCGAAGACATCCAAGAGTACTTGGTGAAGCGCCAGTTCTAGCCCCTATCCCGTAAAGCCACTCATCCTTTACACCGCATTGGATGACTCTCTGGTGCTTTGGCCCAATGATGATCTCTCTCATCTATCCCGCTGAAAGAATTATCCACCTATTGAGAAACATTTGATCTTTGCATCTAAGCTATACTACATGCTTTCATAAGGTGAACTTGATCTCAAACCAATCCATTGTAGTACCTCATGACACGACCAATGCTTTTTGGATGTTTGGCTCATTGGTCCATGATGCTCTCACAGTTGATATCACATTTGCACCCTCGTGCGAGGCATAGCAATTTCTAGCACACCCACTTCCTCGATTCTCCACTTAGTGATGATCTCCCGATGAACAAATCATGAACTTAGGGAGGCCAGAACCCCGATGGGAGATGTATTTTGATGGTGCTTTTTTTTCTTAAAGGTGAAGCACCACGACCTATTCTCCAAGGAAAGGCAGAAGTAGAATAGTTCTTCTAACCCCAAACCACGATGTGATGAGATTCTCATACTATATTTCTAATCCCTACACCAACAACAAAGCTGAGTGTGAGGCTTTAATTGTCAGTCTAGAGTTAGCCATCACTATCAGTGTCAAGAGCATCAACATCTTTGGGGATTCTCAACTGGTCATCAACCAGATTGCTGGATCCTACTAGGTCCTCAAACCCAAGCTTCGTAATTACTATGAGTATACCATGAAGTCATTGGCCCATTCCCAAGTCACCATCTACAAGGTTCCGGCGAGAGAAGAAATAGAGATGCCTTAGCCAAAGCCAAAGAGCATGTCAAAGATGAGTCCATTTCAATAAGGGTCCAAAATAAGCAAGTCCTATCCCTTATTGATGATGAACTCATTGAGAGACTTTCTGTTGGAGGGGAGGTTACCATTGCCAAAATGGACAAGGAGCTAGATTGGAGGCAACGGTTCATAGATTACTTGAACACCAAAAAATTACCTCAAGAGAAATCACATGCCCGTCAGGTGAAATAGAGAGCTCTCTCCTACGCTCTTGTTGATGGCACCTTATACTGCCAATCCTTTGACCAAATATGGTTAAGCTATTTAGACAAACATGAAGCTCATGGCATTATAACTGAGGTACACTCAGGTCTATGTGGAGCTCATCAATCTGGTCTGAAGATGAAGATGAAGATCAAAAGACTTGGATACTACTGGCCTTTGATGATCACATAATGCATGGATGTAGCTAGGAGATGCCATGTCGTGCATGTGGTCCTCCACCAACCACCCAACATTATACACACCTACATTGGCTTCATGGCCATTTGAGTGTTGGGAATCGACATAGGTCCGATCAATCCTCCTTCTTCCAAGGGCATTGATTCTTCTTACCACCGACTACTTTTCTGGTGAGAAGCCATCCCACTGAGAGGTCACATCTCATCATGTGCTTCAATTTTTCGGGAACCATATCGTATATAAGTTCGAGGTGCCTTGACAAATTATATTCGATAATGATACTACATTCAAAAGTACGAAGATCAATAGCTTTGCCAAAAGATATGGTATTGATTGGAGATACTCCACCATCTACTACCCTAGAGCAAATGGCTTAGTAGAAGCATTCAACAAAAACTCTCATCCATAAGAAGACTCTTGATGACAATAACAAATGATGGAACTAAATTGGTTGAAGCCTTGTGGGCCTACGCACCACATACCAAACTCCAACTCAGTCTACCCCATTTTCTTTAGTGTATGAGTCTGAAGCCATTCTTCCTTTAGAAGTTCAACTCCCATCACTAAGGATAGCACTGGGTAACAACATCACTGTAGAGCAGAATGTAAAGTTGTGGTTAGAAGAACTTGAAGGTTTAGTGGAGAGTCACCTACGAGCGTGCCAAAATCTCGAGTTGTACAAGGTCAAAATGATTCAAGCTCACAACAAGCTGGTCCGCCCTAGGTCTTTTTGAGTAGGAGAACTTGTGTTAGTCCTAAGAGACCAATTATTGTTGTCAAAAGATGGGAGGTTTGAACCCACTTGGGAAGGCCCCATGTCATAGAAGTCCTACCAAGGAGGATCTTATCCTTATTGAAAGGGGAACACCCGATGCTTCCAATTAATGGGCTCTATCTAAAGAAATATTACCCATGAAATAAAATTTGTTCAAAAACAATCATTAATAAAAAGAACAAAAATTAAATTCCATTCATCAAATCTTCTCTTCTTTCGAAGTGTTGATTACTTATCTTCTAATGACGTGTTAGGTGTGTAAGAGTCCCCGGCATTCTATCCCTCTTTTCACAACACAAACACACAATCTCGACACTATTAAGAAAGAGAACCCAGGCATCCCTTTTTAAAGATAACTAAGATAGGTGTATGAGAACCCAAGTGACATCCTTTCTTAGTGGGAATCCTGTTTTCCATCCATAGCATCATTTCATAATTCCCAAGGTATTTTAAGGTAGGTGTAAGCGTCCCTAGAGGCATCCTATTCCTTTTAACACATGCATAAAATAAACACAAATCTTTTATCTCAAGCTATTTTGATGTGGGAGCAGTCCTCACTCACTCATTAGTTTTGCTCTACGACTAGATATCACCCTAGTGGTCACTTGTTGGAAGATATGAGCCCCTCGTGACTTTCTTCCTAACTTGATCATTACAAACCAAGAGAACCTCTAGTAGTTTCACTTCCCCAAGAAGACCTCATGTTGACTTTATTTAAGAGGATGTGAGTCCCCGTGCTTTCTTCTTGAACTAGCCATTATGCTCTAACTAGGTCGAGTATATTTTGAGATTTAGGATAAGTCCCCCAAAGGCTCCTTTCCTCTTGACTACTTTTGAGCTAATATAAGTCCCCCAATGGCATTCAATAATGCCCTAGTCGGATATCACCTCGAGTCAAAGCATTATCCCAAAGAATTAGTTCCATAGGGAGGAGTCCATGAGCTTTCTTCTTAGGCTAATTATTACAAAATGATGGACACCTTAGGTTGGTTGATGTTCGCTATGCTGACAGCGACTCACCCAGTGAGTACACCACTCATGGTAGATATGAGTCCCTGTGCTTTCTCCTTGAGTTGGACATTGAATACCTATTGATATATGACTAGCCATGTCATCTTATCTGTGGTATGATTAAGCCCTTCCCCCATCCCCTAGACATTCTATTTGGATCATGTCCTTGTGAACATTTAGACTACCCGTTGCTTTTGGATTGACACCCTTCCTAGCCACCCTTATGGTTAGAGAATTTGATGCATATATTCTCCCTTGGTTCAAGAATTTGAGATAGTGACATAAAGCTCATTCTCAGTTTGATCCCTCAAAACCAATAGGGTCCACATTAAAATAAACTAAAATAAACTAAAAGAAACTAAAACAAACAAACAAATTTTTGCTTGTGGATTAGGAATTCAAGGCCCTAAAGGGCCCCTTCTCCCAAGTAGGCATCTTATCTTTAGGCGTTGATAACTCCCTATAGAATTGCGACTACTTGAGAGATAAATCTGATCTCACTCACTGTAGTCACCCTTAGGTCAAGTTCAATCTATTTTACCATAAGCAGGTTACCTTGGCAATCATTTTTCTTTGAAAGATATAAGGCTATGAAGCATTCTTTCTAGCATGATTATCGTGCAAATCCAGTCGATTGATTTCCCAGCAACCAATCACCCTAGTGATATTTTCTAGTGGAAGAGGTGATGAAGCTTTCTTCCCTTTAATTGATCATCAAACCGAAAGATACTCTTTGGATAGATCCATCGGGAAACTACTCTTTTGGTTCAATAAATCTAAGATAGGCCTAGGCTTCTATAAGCTCCTTCTTAGTTTGATCCATCGCAAACCAATGGAATCCATTAGAATAAATTAAAAATAAAATTAATCTTGATTATTCTTTGAGTTGATTTAAGTCCCCTAGTGGCATTCACTCAATAGTCAGCCCTAGGTCAGGTTTGATTTGTTGCCCAAAGCAACCAATCGCCCCAGTGGTTCTTTATTTCTAAAAGATGTGAGTCCCCATGCTTTCTTCTTAAGACTTGACCATTGCATACCAAAAGGCATTTCTCCTTGGTTGGGTAGTCCTACCTTATGGTTGGTAGACTACTCCCTTTGAATTGGTAAATCTGAGTTAGGTCTAGGCTTCCATGGCCCCTACTCATTATGGTTCATCGCAAACCTATAGGATCCTTCATAATAAAAATAAAAATTTTTGAAAAATGAAATCATTCTTGATTATCTTTGAGTTGATCTAAGTTCCCCAGCGACATTCACTCAATAATCAGCCCTAGGTTGGGTTCAATCTGTTGTCCTGCCAATAGATTACCCCAATAATTGGTCCTTACTTGGAGGATGTAAGTCTACTATGCATTATTCCTAGTAAAGTTGCTTCATACCAAAAGGCATCCCTATAGTCCTACCACGTGTTTAGTAGACTACCCCTTTGGATTGGTAAATTTAGTCTTAGCCTCCATGGCTCCTACTTAGTGCAGTCCATCACAAACCAACAAGGTTCATCCTAAAAATCTAAACCTAACTAAAAACTAAAACAAATTCAACACTCTTCCCCAATGGAACAAATCAAATCTTTTTCTCCTCAGTGAGAATCAAATCAAACCTTTCATCCCCTTCTGGATGACTTGAACTTGCTTCCCTAGTGGATGGTTCACACTCTATCCCTTAGTGGATTTCTTCCTCTCTTATGTCTTGGACATGTAGAGCCACATTGCACTCGTTGAATTCTATGTGATAGGATTTCTCTTGACTTTAAGAGTTCCTTAGTCTTAAGATACATCTAGTGACAAACAACTCAACCCAGAAGACTTAGAAGAAATTAGGAATAGGTCATGCCTGGGGTTTTAGAAAAATTTCCTACCCTTAGCTTAAACCATTCCTCACTTTCCTTCTTTTAAGACAAACTTCAAATCAATCTTAATTGATTTTCTCCAAATTCAAATCAACTCCATATGATTGAAATCCATGATTGAAATATATGATTGAAACTCATGATCAAAATCCATCAAAATTCCTAAGTCCAAATTTTGCCTAAGTCCTTAACCTTCCCTTAAGGACTTAATCAAAATTATGATAAAAAACTATTCAAACCTTTAAGATTTTCTCATAATCCATTTATATTCTCATTTATATTCAGATATATAAATAAAATATAAATTCAAATCAATCAAACTAAACTCAAAATTCCAAATCAATTCATGAAATTTTCTTAAGTCCCTTAATTTTCTATTACTTACTAAATTTTAAATCTTGATCAAACCATTTCAATCTCATGATTTTCTAAAGTCATTTATATTCTCATTTATATTCACATATAAATAAAATATAAATATAAATCAATTAAATCAAACCCTCAAATTAAATTCTCAAATTAAAATCACCTTAACTTTAATTTTCCATTAATGAACTTAGCCAAAATCATCATCAAATCATATCAAATTCATGGAATTTTCTCAAAACTCATTTATATTCTCATTTATATTCACATATATATAAATGAAATATAAATATAAATCAATCAAATCAAATTTAAAAATTCAAAC
Organism: Cymbidium sinense; assembly: GCA_021442155.1. Taxonomy (NCBI): domain Eukaryota; kingdom Viridiplantae; phylum Streptophyta; class Magnoliopsida; order Asparagales; family Orchidaceae; genus Cymbidium; species Cymbidium sinense. The sequence goes on along the minus strand of CM038224.1, from coordinate 7,605,437 downwards.
TTCAAACTCTAAATTTTTCTGAGTCCCTTAAATCCTTCTTAATGGACTTGGCCCAAATCATGATTAAACCACTTCAAATCTTTGAAATTTTCTTTATCTATTTATATTCACATATATAAATGATATATAAATTCAAATAATCAAACAAATTCCAAAATCAAACAAATCAACTCAAAATCCAATCTAAGCCTTTCAAGTCAAAATCTTGAACTTAGCCAAATCAACTTCAAATCAAGCCAAACCCTTGATTTTCTCTCATGATTCAGTCAACCCTACAATCATGAGCTCATATATGAATCCAAACCCCAATCAAAAAATCAAAACCTAATTCAAAAATTAAACCTAAAACCCCTTCATATTCTTCCTTTGAATATGAAATTTTCAAATGGATCAAAACCCATTTGACTTCAAACCACTTGTAAATGGATTTATATTTCAATCATAAGTCCATATACAAGATCAATCAAACTCAAATCAAGCTTTGAAAAGCCATTTGACCCACTTAGATCACTTGACCCAAAGTGACCTAAAGTTTATGAGCCAAATTTTGATCCTAACCAAATTGGATTGAACCAAACTCATATATCCCTCTCATCATGATCAACAATCATCATGGGATGATCAATCAATCAAATTAGGTCAAATCAAGTCAAACCTAAGGGTTGAACAAGTCAACACTTAGCCCAAAATGAAATCTAACATAGCCAAATTTCACCATAGGCCAAATTGATTGAAACTTTTGGTCTAAGTTTACTCATGACCTATGTTTGAACTTGACCAAGCCAATATTTGAGCCTAACATAGCCCAATTGGCTCACCTGACCCAAGTTGACCAATTTTGACCTAAAGGGTCAAAATATGTCAAAACTTGTTCTAAGACAAATTGATCCAAACCAATGGGTCAAGTTCATTCCAAATCACTTGTGGAACTTAACCAAAGCATCAATTGGCAAACTAGACCTAACCTAGCTTAATTGACCTAGACCCAACATGACCTAAAGGGGTCATGTTGAGCCAAATTTGAACTTAACCAAAATTGATTGGAAATAAAGATACCAATCTACTCTATATGACTAACCTAACATAAAACTACCCTTGACCTACCTTTAATAGGTCAAATGGGTCAAATAGGTCAACTTGACCCATTTGACCTAAATGAAGTCATATGAGCCAAATTGAAAACTATACCAAATTGAATCAAACCAAAGCAACCAAAACATTTGAAATGGTCATATGAACTTGACCCAACCCTTGGTTTGACCCAATTTGACCAATTGGTCAACTTAACCCAAGTTGACCCATTTTGACCTAAATGGATCGACATGAGCCAAACTCTATCAAATGAATTCCAAATCTCATGAAACTTGGCCAAACCTAGTTTCTCCACATGCCCAACATATCCAAAATAGAAAAAATAGCAAAATGACCATCCTACCCCTAGGCCATATAATAAATTTTGGCTTAACCCATGGGTAATCACGCTCTTACATTCACTGAGGCTTTCCTAAAAGCTTAAGGGGACCTGGAGAGTGGTGCACGCAACCAATGGGTTTGGGTCAGCCCATTTGGTCCCTAAACCCTCACCCTATGGTCAAAAATTAAAAATTCAAACTCCCTCTCAAGCTCAAATTCAAGCACATGGGAGGTTGGCAATCCACTTCTTGGCTCAAACTGACCATGTGCACACTCTCTGTCTTTAGATGGTATGGGTTGAATTTGATTGGATCTCATGCTAGATTGAGCTTGGATCTTCCTCTTGATCGGACCTCGTTGATGAAGGGAAGAACTTGATACCCATCCCATCCGCATCTAGATGGACTAATCGAGATAAAATATGATTTCTTATTACTCATTTTATGTGAGATCCTGGTTATCCATCTCGATCTAGAGGATTAAAGCATGCCAGCCACCACCCGTGATGTGGTTACTTAAGTAATCCCCTCATAGTGTGATGCATATAAAGCACGCTGAACACCACCGCCACACATCATGCCATGAGCCAGGGATTAGTTAGGATTACTAAAATGCTTTAATTAATTATTAATTCATTTAAAGATCTTCCAAAATTCATAACTCTTGCTAAAAAATTCAAAAAAATATAAAATAAAATCTAATGGATAGATAATTAAACCTAGAACATTTTAAAATTAATTTTCATGAGTTTTGAACTATGTTCTTTTCTGAATTTAGGTTCTATTAGAAAGTTTATTTTGCTAATTACTTTTTAATTAGGCCTCTGATTAATCCCAAATTTGTTGGGTAAGTTTTAGAGGATAACTTATGCCTCTCCTAATTTTCTTGGGATTTATTGAAGTCTTAATTAGAATAATTGCAAATGGTTTCCTTAATTACCCTCTTTATGTAATTAAGCATAATTAGGATATGATTAGTGATTTTAACCTCATGATTAGGGTTGATTAAGGTCATCCAAGTAGGAGATTTATGGAATATTTTGGGGCATTTCCTAAGCTATTCCCTAAACCCCTCTTCTCCTTAATCTCTCTTAATTAAGGGTTAATTCATTAATTATCCCCTTAATCAATTTCTAAAATTCTAAAAGTTCCATAACTTAATTAATCTACTTTGGGTAGATGCTTAGGTGTTTAATAGCCTAAGTTCAATTAAGAAAATCAAAACCCACACATGTGTGAAAGGGTGTTTTGAAATTACTTAAGCTAAACCCCTTAGCTTAATTAACTTTTAATTGTGAGCCAAATTGCATTAGGCCTTTTCATTAGGTGCATTGCAAATTTAAATTGTGGGTTTTATGTCATCTCATTGGCTCATAATTATTTAGTTAATTCTTCTAAGGTGGTGTAGGTAAGGGTTAATTAAGCTACTTAATTAATACCTTAATCTAATCAACACATAAAAATGGTTCTAATTATCTAAAAATTAAACAAAAAATATCAAACATATGTGGGAATAGGTTAGGAACAACAAACTCATCTCACATTTTTAAAATTAAATCAAACTTCAAACTAAATAAAAATCACTTTGAAATTCACTTTGATTTATTTTAAACTTTCTTATTCCATAAGAATGTCTTTAGGATTTAAGTGAAGTGAGTTTATTTACATGTTTTCATTACTTTGGATATTTCCCCAACATGTTAAGTTATATGCTATGTGATGTCATGCATTCATAATTTTGAAATTCAAATTTAAAATGAAATTATTTACTTTATGTCAAATTTGCATGTGCTAAAGTAGAAATATGAATGGCTATTATCACTAAATCTAAATTATTTTCAAAATACATAAACCAAATACCAAATCTGAAAGTATGCTACTTATATTTTAATTATAAGCTTGCATGTGATAGATTATAAAGGTATGCTTAGCATAGGTTTCCTTTCTTTCTTATGATAAAATAGTTTTGAAAAGGAGTTGGTAAGATGTAGGGTTCATTTGAAAAGAACCCAACACTTACTTAATTCCATACCCTATTCATCTCTAAGCTATCACCTAAGAAGGGTTACTATACTTGCATACATAAATTGCATAAAATAAAATGAATCCATTAATGCAACTTTTGCATTCTCCTATTCTATTTCATTTCTTTTATACATATGTTTGTATTTAAGAAAAGTGGTATATTAGTCAGGACAACCCTGAGGTTGCTTTAAGTAGCCCTAAGTAAGTCTTGCACCTTACTTCTCTGGTTAACAATGGCACTGTGCCTTTCTTACTTTCATGTGTGTGTGTGAAAAGTTGGATAAGGAAAACCCTTTCTACTTAAAAAAATCATGCATATTTCAACTTCTAAATTTTCTTAAATGGATTACTTAGCACACATCATAAAGTATATTAAATACTCTCATTTGCATGTATAGATATGCTTAGGGTCCATCCATATGCATGTTATATATGTTGGGAAATAAATGAGGTAATGTGTGTTATGTGAATTTTGATCATTTTATTTAATCTTGAAATGCCTTTCTTTTTGAATAAGTTTGTTTAGAGTTTAGCTAAAATTAAGATTAATTAAAATATTTAATTAAAACATTTACCTAAATAAAACTAAATGTGAATATACTTTGAAAATTACTTAGGTTAGGGAAGGAAAGAGAGGTTCTCTTTCTCTTTCCCTCTCTTCATAACTTAGTAATTAATTATAGGTTTCACTTAAACCAAATAAAAACATGAAATAAAATTAACCCAAAATAACTAAACAACTTAAATGAAACCCTCCCTTAAGTTGAACATGTTCTTCACACTTAGAAAATTTAAACCTAAAGCCATAGCTAAGCATACCACACAAGCCTTCAAAGCACACACATTCACCTAAGACACTACTTCTGACGTTAGGTTAGGCCAGTGCAAGGTTTGATGTTTATTTTATTTTTTGATATATGTTTTAGACTGATGTGTATGCTGTAGAATGGGTAGGACATTTTAGTCTAACTATTCTTTTCTCATGGATTGTGCTTAAGGCTATCATAAAAAAATATAAATGCTTTGCTTGGTGTGCTTTATACCCTAAGCATAATCCATATCAGTGGACTTAGTCACCCATGTGGGGTGATAAGTCCAATATACTTTGATTTGTGGTTTGTTTTAGCTCATATTTTGCGTGTTAATTTAGATTTTTTCTTTGTAAAATTTTTATAATTAGGATTTTGGAATGATTGTTATGGGGATTAGGATGAACATCGATCATAAGATCATATCTTATGTACCATGTGAAGCCTTGGAGCATCCACCTTCCAGCCATCCAAAGGAAGGAACCAAAAGAAGAGAGAAAGAAGAAAAGAAGAAGAAAGAAGAAAAGAAGAAAGAAGAATAAAGCTTGAAGACCCTCATAACAATGAATTCCTTGCTTAATTGTAATTTATTGCATTTGTAGTCTAGCTTGTATAAGGGTAGAGCTCGGCTACCCACATTTGATATTTTTGGGTTTGTGTGGTGATGCCCGACCATAAAGGCCTTTTATTCTTTTTGTGATTAGCTTTAAAAATTGATTGATGATTTATTTAGCTTTTACATTAAGTGGCATTCCTTGCTTTTTGTATGGCCTGGATGTGGATTAGGCTCTATAGGGAAAAATAAATCTTTGACCCAACTTAACAACTTAAATAAAAATTAAATAACTCATAACCTCTCTTAAAGCTTAAGTTTAAAATCATGATAAAAGAATTAGCAACCTCTTAGCTGGATAAGCATTTCTTTTATAATATAATGCACAAATGCATCTTATTTTACTCTTGATTGGAGGACTTCCACCTTTTCTAGAGAAACTTGGCTTGACCTTTGAGAGCCATGGTGGAAACTCACCTCCTCCCTTCTCACTGATTTTGGCCAATAATCTAACTTCTCATGCATTATTCATATGAATCCTATTAGCTTCGGTCAAAATAATTGCCCAAAAATAAAAATAAAATGAAATTTGAATTGCATTAGATTTAGGTCATTTGAAGCATGTCCCTTTACATGATCTAGTCTCTTTAGGGAGTGAGTTTAAGGACTTAGTCTCTTTCTAAATAAAATAGCTTATAAGCATAAAGACTTACCTACATGTATTTAAAATCGTAAGAAGAGTTAGTTGGCGCCACCCAGTGTGTAAGTTCCGGGTGATTTGTCCTCTCTTGTGGAGGCAAACCAATTACTCATTTTTGCCTTAGATTTAGGTTGTGCTTTTGGCCCTTGCCAAATCTTCATAGATTTAGGTTCTGAGGTTGCTTCTCCCCTTTGCGGGCCATATGCATAATTCCTCACCTCTTAGGCTTTTCCTTAATCTTGTATTGAGGAATCTTAAGTCCTAAATTTCTAATGAAAGATACAACTCCAACAAACTAAATCAATTTCAAAAATGTAAAGCCCAACAATAGGATAGCTTGAGTGCTTGCTAGGTCTCCTAGCATCATGGAAATCTCCTACTTATCTTCCATTCTGGTTCTGATAATAACTCCCTCTTTTGATCAATCCCATTTAATCTTCAAACACAAACCAATCGATTGATAGTCATTTCATGTTAAAATCTTCAAAGAGAATGATCATTTGCCTTAATCGAGAGTTTCCTATGGGAACCCATCCCTTAGGATGTAATTAACTATGGGGACTTGTCCCTGTAGGGAACTTAATGAACTTGGTTTAAAATAAACCCCGCTTTACTTTTCCATGTAAAGTAGGGGAAGAATCTCTAGTACATATGCATACCCATCCTTCTTTAGAGTCTTTATTGAGGTGATTAGGTTCATTAAAGGGTAGTGACTTTTGTCTTGCAAGATAGTACACTATTTCCTTGATGATGTATGATCACTAAGTACATATGCAGATTCATCCTAAAACATGAATTTATATATGATCTTCTTTCATGATTTGAAAGAGACTCATAGAATTTTTTCCACAATGTCAAACTGAAGAGATTCTTTTTGGGTTCATCATTAGGGCTTGAGGATATTTCAAATAAAGAATTAATTGAATTGCCTTTTGATTGGTACTCATCCTATGTTATTAATCTTGAAAAGAAGGGTTTGATTCCTTATTCATGGTCTAAGCACAAGTCAGAGTACTTCAAAAAGCAATGGAACAACATAGGGATGCAATCAAGATGAGATTAAGACAATCCAAATGATGACATTTCGTTATCACCAACCATATGGAGTTTGATAGGTTCTTTTCATACCAAACCAACTCTTATTAGGATGCATGTTTAGAAACTTCAGATGAACCAGATGATCTCCAAATTAAAGATGCACTGCCAAAATTTAAAGAGGAGATCCATTCAATAATTGATAACTTAAAGAAATCAACCTCAGAATAAAAGAAAATCCATGCTCGACATACATCAGTTCGTTGTTGAATGAAGAAGAAACCAATGACTTAGTTAGGCTATTAATTGAGTTTAAGAACGCATGGAGTTATGAAGAGATGCCCATTATCTCCTAACTAGTCCACAAACTAGCAATAGATCCTAGCGTTAACCCTATCAAGCAAGCTCGTAGACACATGCAAGAAGAAACTGATCAATGTTGGTTTCATTAGGAAAGAAAAATACCCTACCTGGTTAGTTAGTGTCATCCTAGTTAAGAAGAAGAATGGCCAAATTTGCATATGCGTCAATTTCAGGGACTTAAATAAGGCATGTCCTAAGGATGAGTTTCTTCTTCATATACCAGAATTAATGATGGAAATCACCTCATCTCATGCAGTTTTCTCCTTCATGGATGGGTCATCTACCACCAAATCGCCCCAGGATGAAAGAAACACTTTTGAACCCCATCAATCAATTGTTATAGGTCATGCCCCTTAAAATGCTGCTACATACCAACGCCATGACTCAAATCTTCAATGAACTCATCCATCATCAGGTTGAGTGCTGCGTTGAAGATCTAGTAATCAATAGTAGAGAAAAGGAAGTCTATCTCTTTGACTTGAGAGTAGTTTTTGAATGGTTAAGATAATATAACCTCAATGAATCCCCTGAAATGTGCATTCATAATAACTTCAGGGAAATTCCTTGGGTTTGTTGTTCCACATCAAGGAATAAAAATAGATCCAAAAAAGATCAAATCTATCTTAGAAATGCCACCTCTTAAGAGTTTATCTCAACTCAAATCTTTCCAAGGTCAGTTGGTGTATCTAAGATGATTTATTTCCAAACTATCATGGAGTTGCAAGCCATTCTTAGCACTTGTCAAAAGGATGCCAAGTTTAAGTGGGATGACAAGTGCCATCATGCCTTTGAAGATATCAAGTAGTATTTGGTGAAGCCCGTTCAAAAACTCTATGTGCCACTCATCCTCTACATTCCGCATTGGATGACTCTCTTGCTTTATTGGCCCAAGTCAATGATGAAGGGAAGAAGAGTGCTCTCTACTACCTCAGTCATCATCTGATCCTTGCTGAAATGAACTATCCACCCTTTGAGAAACATTTCCTTACTTTGATCTTTGCTTCCCAAAAGCTGCAACACTATATGCTTTCTCAAGTAACTTGATTTTCAACCAATCCAAAGATCTCATGACACAACCAACACTATCCGAATGTTTGGCATGATGGTCCATGATCCTCTCACAGTTTGATATCACATTCATACCCCTTCGTGCGGTAAAAGGACAAGCACTAGCAGATTTCTTAGCATCACACCCACTTCCTGTTGATTCTCTCCTTAGTGATGATCTCCGTGATGAACAAATCATGAACTTAGGTAAGGTTGACAACCACCGATGGGAGATTTATTTTGATGGTGCGACTTCTTTTCATAAAGGGGAAGCACCACGATCTACTCTTCTAGGAAAGGCAGGGTAGAAATAGTTCTCTTAACTCTAGACCACAATGTGATGAGATTCTCATACTAGCTCTTCAATCCCTGCTCCAATAATGAAACTGAGTATAAGGCTTTGATTTCCAGTCTAGAGTTAGTCATTACAGTTTGTGTCAAGAGCATCAACATCTACAAGGATTCTCAGCTGGTCATCAACTAGATTGTTGGGTCCTGCAAGGTTCTAAAGCCTAAGCTTTGTCACTACCATGAGTATACCATGAAGCTATTGGCCCAAATCCCTGAGGTCACCATCTATAAGGTTCCCTGGGTAGAGAACGTAGTAGCATATATTTTGGCCAAATTTGCCAAATAATTGGCATGTTCGGAAGATGAGTCCATTCCAATAAGGGTCCAAAATAGACAAGTCCTATCCCTTAATGATGTTGAACTCATCGAGAGACTTTCTCTTAAATGGGAGGTTGCCGTTACCTATAAGGATAAGGAGCTAGAGGTAACCATTCATAGACTATTTGAACACTGACAAACTACCTCAAGAAAAGTCACAAGCCCATCAGGTGAAATAAAGAGCTCTCTCCTATGCTCTCATTGATGGCTCCCTATACCGACGATCCTTTGATCAAATGTGGTTACATTGTTTAGATAAACATGGAACCCATGACATTGTAATCGAAGTACATTTAGGTCTTTTCAAGTATCATTCAAGATGAAGACAAAGATCAAGAGACTAGGATACTACCGGCCTTTGATTACTGAATGCATGGCTTGGAGATGCTGTCGTAATGGTGGTCTACATCAACCACCCAACATCTTATTCTACATTGGCCTCATAGCCATTTGAGTGTTGTACCGATATTGTGGGTCCCATCGATCCTCCTTCCAATGGTCATCGTTCATCTTAGGCCAGACTACTTTTCTGGGAGGTAATCCCACTCGAGAGGTCACAACTCAAAGATGTGCTTCAATTTTTTTAGGAACCATATCATATATAGGTTCGGGGTGTCTCGATGAATTATATCTGATAATGGTACTGTATTTAAAAGCACCAAGACCAATAGTTTTGCTAGAAGACACGGTATAGATTAGAGATACTCTACCATCTACTACCCCATAGCAAATGGCTTTGCAAAAGCATTCAACAAAACTCTCATCCAAATATTAAAGAAGACTTTGATGACAAGCAGTGGAATGAGCGAGTTGAAGCCTGGGCCTACGACCACATAAGTTCAACTCAATCTACTATTTTCTTAGTGTATGGGTCGAGTCTACCTTTAGAAGTTCAACTCCTCACTAAGGATAGTATTAGATAGCAAGATCACTACAGAGCAAAATGCAAAGTTTCAGTTAGAAGATCTCGAAGGTTTGGAGGAGAGTCACCTACGGGCATGCTAGAACCACGAGTTGTATAAGGCCAAAATGATTCAAGCTCACAACAAGCTGGTCCGCCCTAGGTCTTTCCAAATAAGAGAACTTGTGTTAGTTCTAAGGAGACCAATTTTTGCCTGTCGAAAGATGGGAGGCAAGTTTGAACCCACTTGGGGAAGGCCCTATGTCATAGAAAATGGATACCAAGGAAGATCTTATCAGCTCATTGATTGTAAAGGGGAACACCATATGCTTCCAATTAATGGACTTTATTTGAAGAAATATTACCCATAAAAAATCATGTTTGAAAATAATCCTATCAATCAACAAAAATTTCATTCCATTTCATCAAAATCTTCTCTTCTTTCAAAGCATTATTTGCTTGTCTTGTGAATCCACACGTCAAGATAGGTGTAAGAGTCCCCGACATCCTTTTTTCACACACAAAACACAATCAAACACAATCTCTTGAAATTAAGAAGATAATCCAGAGGCATCCTATTTCGATTAGCATAAATGAGTTAGGTATAAGAGAACTCGAGCAGTATCCTTTCTTAGTCAGAATTTTTGATTTCCATCTGTGGCACCATTTTATCAAAATCCTCAGCATGTTTTAGGTTAGGTGTAAGAGTCCCCCAGAGGTATCCTATTCTCTTTAACACTAAGCACAAAAAAATAAACACATCTTTTATTTTGGGCTATTTTGATGTGGAGCAAGCCATGCACTCACTCATTAGCTCTTGTCTACATGATACCTCGCTAGTATGTCTCCCTAGTGGTTCCTTGTCTGGAAGATGTGAGTTCCCATGCTTTCTTCCTAACTTGATCATTGCAAACCATTGAGCACCTTGTTAGTTTGGTAGGCTTCACTGCGCAGCCAGTAAGTTACCTCATGATTAACTTTATTTAAGAGAATGTAAGCCTACATGCTTTCTTCTTGAACTAGCCATCATGCACTGACTAGGTTGAGTATATTTGAGATTTAGGATAAGTACCCTAGAGGTTCCTTTCCTCTTGACTATATTTGAGTCATTGTAAGTCTCCCAATGGCATTCACTCAGTAGTTGCCCTAGGTCGGATAGCACCCTGATACTATCCCAAAGAATCGTTCTACTATAAGAGGATGTGAGTCCCTGAGCTTTCTTCCTAGGCTTATTATTGTAAATTGATGGGCACCTTAGGTTGGTTGATGTTCTCTATGATGATAATGAATCACCTGATGGATACATCACTCTTGGCAGATGTGAGTCCCTGCACTTTCTCCTTGAGTTGGCCAGCGAATACATATTTGATATATGACTAGCCATGTCATCTTCTCTAGAGATTTAGATTAAGCCCTTAGCGGCCCCTCTCCCTATGGGCATTCTATTTGGATCACATCCTTTGCGACCCCATTTAGACACTACGGATTACTCTGATTGATAGTCCCCTTTCCTGTAGCCACCATGGTTGGAGAATTTGTTTTAGGGTGTGATTCTCCATAAGAACCCAGAAGTAAATATAAGCTCCTTCTCAGTTTGATCTCTCACAAACTAATAGGGTCCATGATAAACAAACTAAACAAACAAATAAATTAATTCGCTTGTGGATTAAAAATTCAAGCCACCAAAAGGCCCCTTTTCCCAAATAGACATCCTCTCTTTAGGGCAGTGTCAGCAGAACTCCATATAGGAATTGCTTGACTACCTGAGTTGAGATAAATCCCCAGGTCGATACTCACTCCATAGTCTCCCTTAGGTTGGGCTCAATCTATTTTTCCATAAGTAGGTTACCCTGACAGTCATTTTACTTTGGAAGATGTAAGACTATGATGCATTCTTTCTAGCATGACTGTCACAAACCGACGGGCAGCCCTAAGTCGAGATCGATTTATTCCCAAAGTATCTGATCATCCCAGTGGTCTTTTATAGTGGAAGATGTGAGTCCCCAAGCTTTTTTTTTTGAATTGATCATTGCAAATTGAAAGGCACTCCTTTGGTCATATATTTCTCCCATCGGCCAGGAAGTTACTCCCTTTAGTTCAGTAAATTTGAGATAGGTCTAGGTTAATATAAGCTCCTTCTTAGTGTGTTCCATCACAAATCAATGAAATCCATCAAAATAAATAAATTAAAAAAAAATGAAACTAATCTTGACTGTCTTTGAGCTGATTTAAATCCCCCAACGGTATTCACTCAATAGTCATCCATAGGCCAGGTTCAATTTATTGCCTTGCCAACTGATCACCCCAGTGATTCCTTGTTTTGGAAGATATGAGTCCCCAAGCTTTCTTTCTAACATGACCATTGCACAACGAAAGGCATCCCTCTGGTTGGTTAGTCCTACCTTATGGTTGGTAGACTATTCCCTTTGGATAAGCTAACCTAAGGCCACTACTCAGTGCAGTCCATCGTAAACTAATTGGGATCCATCAAAATAATTAAAAAATGAAATTAATCTTGACTAACTTTGAGTTGATCTAAGTTCCCTAGTGGCATTCACTCAATAGTCAGCCCTAGGTTGGGTTCAATCCATTTCCTTACCAATGGATCACCCCAGCAACTAGTCCCTACTTTGGAGGATGTAAGTCTATTATGCTTTCTTCCTAGTACAACGCCGCAAAGGCATTCCCTTTGGTTGGCTAGTCCTATATGTGTTTGGTAGTACCCCTTTGGATTGGTAAATGAGTTAGGTCTAAGCCTCCATGCTCTACTCAGCGATCCATCACAAACCAATATGGTCCATCTCAAAATCCAAAATCTAAAATTATGAAACAAATTCAACCCTCTTCCCTCACTGGAGTCAAACAACAAATAAAATAAATTCAATAAAATAAATCCAATCAATCTCCCTCAGTGGAGTCAAACAAACAAAAACAACAAACACAATTACATAATCAAACAAATCAAATCAATTTCTCCCCAGTGAGACTCAAATCAAACCTCTCATCCCCTTGTGGATGATTTGAACCTATTTTCCTAGTGGAAGGTTCACATACTCTATCCCTAGTGGATTCCTCCTTCCCTCTCTTATGTCCTTGACATGAGTAGAGTCACATTGCACTAAGCTCTGGATTCCTTCTACACCTTGGGTTAGGAGTAGACCATTTCTGTTAGTGCTTTTGATCATTCGGTGTTGTTGATCGTTTCAGTCGAGACCAACATGTACGACGTTCCTTGTCAGTCACACCACACCTATTGGACGCCCTTTGTTGACCTCATTTTATAATGAGCTCTCAACCCCTCCATCTTAAACATAGGACTTCTCTAAGACACTAAGATTCTCTTTAGTCTTAAGACACTTCTAGTGATTAGGTGAACACTCAACCTATCCCTAGAGACTTAGAAGAGTTAGCCATAGGAATAGGTCATGCCTTAGGGGTATTAGGAAAATTTGTCTACCCTAAAGCTTGAACCAAATCACTTCCTTCTTTCAAGTGAAACTTCAAATTCATATCAAACCAATTCCAAAATCAAACCTCAAACCAATTTGATGGATTTTCTTAAATCATGAATCAATTCCAAATGGTTGAAACCCATGATTGGATTCCAAACTTGAAAATGTTTCCTAAGTCCTTTGATTACCACTCATGGACTTAGCTCAAATCAAATCTAAATCCATTCTAATTCAAGAAATTTTCTCACAACCCATTTATATTCTAATTTATGTTCACATATATAAATGAAATATAAATTCAAACCAAATTCAAAATTCAAATCCAAATAAAAAATATTTCCTAAGTCACTTTGATTCTATCTTATGGACTTAGCCTAAATCAAATCTAAATCAATTCAAATTCAAGGAATTTTCTCATAACCTATTTATATTCTCATATATATATTCACAAATATAAATGAAATATAAATTCAAACATCCAAAAATAAATTCAATCAAAATTCAACCTAAGCCTTTCCTTCTCTTGAACTTGGCCAAATCAAATTCAAATCAAATTAACCCTTGATTTTTCATGATTCAATCAATCCTTCAATCATGAATCCAAATATAAATATAAACTTCAATCATTAACCCAAAACTAAATTCAAAAATCAAACCCAAGTCAAACTCATGTTCACCCTTTGAACTTGAAATTGTCAAATAAATCAAAACCTATTCGACTTCAAATCACTAACAAATAGATTTATATTTCAATCATAAGTCCATATGTGAGTTCAATCAAACTCAAATCAAGCTTTGATAAAGCCATTTGACCCACTTAGGCTTACTTGACCCAAAGTGACCTAAAGTATCCCTTTTGAGCCAAATTCTAATCCTACCCAAATTGGATTGAACTAAGCCCACCTAAGCCTTACATTGTGAGCAACAATTATCATGAGATGATCAATCACTCAAATTAGGCCAAACCAAGTCAAACCTATGTGTTGACCAAGTCAACTCCTAGCCAAAATGAAACCTAAACTAGCCAAAATCTACCATAGGCTAAATTGATTGAAACCATTAATCAAAACTCATTCATGACCAATGTTTGAACTTGACCAAGTCAACATTTGAGCCTAACGTAGCCCAATTGGCCACTTGACCTAAGTTGACCTAAAAAGTCAAAATATGTCAAATCTTGATCTAAGCCAAATTGATTGCAACCAATGGGTCAAATTCATTCTAAATCACTTGTTGAACTTGACCAAAGCCTCAATTGGCCAGGAACCTAGCAATTGACCATGAACCCAACTTGACCTAAAGGTCAAATCAACTTGAAACTTAACCAAACCAAAATTGATTGAAACTAAAGCTTGCAAAATATTTCAAATGATCCAAAACCAACCCCATGACTCAATTGGGTCAAATAGTCAAATTAGTCAACTTGATCTATTTGACCTAAGTGAACTCAAATGAACCAAAACCAAATATAAATCAAATTGAACCAAATAAATGATAATAAATCACTCCAAATGATCATTTGAACTTGACCTAATCCACAGTTTGACCTAATTTGACTAATTGGTCAACTTTAAAATGGGTCAACTTGAGCCAAATCATATCAAATAAAATCAAAATCATTGAAATTTTAAACCCATTTTCAATCATTTCAAATCTAAAATCAAAAATCAAAGCTAAATGACCATTTTACCCTTAGTCAAAGGGTAACCTATCCACTTGGAATTTGGCTCACCTTTCATGGCCACTGCATCCTCCTAGTGGACCATTAAGGAAGGTGGTGCATGACCCAATGGGTTTGGGTCACCAAACCCAACCCAAGGCCAAAACCACTCCACTCAAAATTCTCCACATGGATCACCTCCACTCTCATTTTAACCATGTGCACCTCCACACTCAATTCCCCAAAACTTAACCACATGGAGCACATAAAACTAAAATAACCTATTCAATCAGAGAAATTTGATCAAAATTTCAAGAAGGCTCTCGGCTGTCCGATCTAAGTAAGGGGAGATATACTCCCCTTCATTCTAATTCAATTCAACTCTATTGCATTCGATTGAGCTCAAAGGATCAAAGGAAAGCATCCACAAGCTTCCCTAAGCATTCTTAAGTTCATTCCATTTCTCTTTTCTCGATTTTGCTTAAGCCAAAAATAGGGCATGCAGGAGAAATTTCCAACTCACTCATCATTCCACCAAAGTTCGATTGCTTTTGCAAGCACCATCAAGGAGGCAAGTCGAGCTCATCCAAAGCTTCTCCCAACTCTTCAAGCCACATGAAGTCGCACCTAGACCAAAGCCGCAATCCATTGAAGCAAGCTTTGATCAATTGGAAGATCCACTGCAAATTGAACCTTCAAACCTTAAGTCTTCATCTCCACTGCTACCTCAATGTTGGAAGTGCGATAGCCTTCAAATGAATCAATTAGTTGAAAATTCTTTTGTCCTTTGTGAAGAGAATTGTAATCCCGTTGAAATTCTATTGTTAGATCTTCTTCTCTATGCTTTTTAATGGTGTGTAACCTAAGCTCTCAAGTGAGCTTGATCAAGCCATGGAGGACGATCTCTAATGCAAAAGGCAAGGATGAATCATGGACCGCCCATCGCGTTTTGATGGACAATCCTAATGCATAGATCCATTGATTATTTTATTTGGAGCATTAGAGGCACGAAGCACCCAGTGACATGTGATTTTATAACTTAAATAATGAATCCCATCGCACCACATGAAAAGCCGTGTCCACTCATGTCACCGATTAGCTAATTAATTAGGGCTATTTAATTATCTTTTAATCACTAAAACTTCATAAATCCATAATTAAATATAGAAAAATAAAAAAAAATATAAATGAGGGCTCATTTTAAAGATAATTCAATGAGGAATAATATAAAATTATTTTTAATTGATTTTGAATAGTGAACTTTTTAATTAGGTAATTAAAAACTTAATAACCCTAATTATTCTTAATTATTTCATTAATTAATTCCAAACTTCTTAGGCATATTTAGTGGGATGACTTCTATCTCCCCTAATTTTCTTGAAATTTATTAATGAGTTAATTAAGAAAATTAATTAATGAATCCCTAATCACCCTCTTAATATAGTTAAGAGTAATTAAGCATATGAATAGTGGTTTAATCACTTAATTAAGATAATTAAACATTATTTAAGTGAAAAGGAGATTTATATAATGGGGTTGGGGTATTTTTCCTAAGTTATTCCTTAAACCCCCTTTCTTCCTTTATCCAAACCTAATTTAAGATTAATCCACTAATGATATACTTAACTAGCTTAATCAAAATTTCAAAATCAATCTGAACTTAATAAATCTCTTTCTGGGTAGATCCTTAGGTGTTCAAGAGCCTAGGGTAAATTTAAGGAAACCGTTTCCAACTCACATGTGTGGGAAGGTTATGAAAGTACTTAATTAAACTCTTTAGCTTAATTAATCAATAAGTGTGAGCTAATTGCATTAGACCCCTTTCTTTTCTAGGTGCATTGCTAATTTAAATTCCATGTGGTTGCATATCATATGTTGGCTCATAATTGTTAGGTTAATTATGTTAAAGTGGTGTAGGTAAGGGGTAATTAATGGACTTAACTTGCACCTTAACCTAAAAAAATATAAAAATCAATCTAATGGTTCTAAAATTAAACTAAATCAATTCACATATGGGAAAATAGGTTAGGAACAACAAACTCTTTTCATATTTCCTAAATCAAATTCAAAATAAAAATAAAAATCTCTTTAAGAAATGTTGATTCTCTTTAAATGATCTTATTTCATAAGACTGTCTTTAGGAATTAATTAGGGTGAATGAAGTTACATGCTTATATCACTTTATTTCTTTCCAAGCATGCTAAATGTTGTGTGTCATATGAAAATCATGCATTCATATCTTTTAAAAAATCAAAATAAATGAAATATTTCCTTTATGTCAAATTGCATGTTTTGGATGAAGTTAGAATATGAGTGGCTTTTATCACTATTAAATCAAAAATTATTTTCAAAACTTATAAATCAAAGATTATAAATGAAGGTATGCTAGTTATAAATACTTATAAGCTTGCATGTGATTATAATATAAAATGTGTTATGTGGTTTTCTTCTCTTTTCTTAACATGGGTTTGTATAGGATTCGCAAAGTGTATAGTTCATTTGAAAAGAACATAACACTTTCTTAAATCCCTTCCTATGCACTCCCATGTCATGAATTAAGATGGATCACCACATTACACATGTAAATTAAACAACCAAAATCAAACAAACAAACATAAACCATTTGCATGATTCTTCATCCATTTTTTTTTTTTGTACATGCACATGTATTTAAGAAAAATGCTATATTAGTCTGACATCCCGGGTTAAGGCTTTAAGTTCTAAAAGGTCTTGTACCTTATACCCTTGGTGTAGAAAATAATGGCGATGTACTCACTTATGTCTTTCATACATGTAAATGTGCATTTAATTAATGGATAAAAGAGTCCCTTTTTTCTACTTAACAAAATCATGCATCATGAAACATCCAAATTTTCTTAAGCAACATCTCTTAGCATTCATCATTAAGGTGTGCTATTTTCATTGCATGTGTAGATATGCTTACGATTTATTCATATGCATGATACACATGTTGAAAGAGATAAATGATTGCGTGTTTTGTGATAGTAGTTCACCTTAATTAATCTTAAAATACCTTTCTTATTTGATAGGTTTATTTAGAGCAAGTATAAACTTAGGATTAATTAAAATACATAATAAAACATTCACTAAAGAAAAATTACTAATGAATCTATCTTAGAAATTACTCAAGGTAGATGAAGTTCTCTTCTTTTCCTCTTATAACACTTAGTAATGTGTAGGTTCATTCAAACCAAATCAAATCATCAAATAAAATTAACAAATCAACTAAATCACTGAAATGAAACCACCATTTAAGGGGCGTTGTAATAAAAATAAATATTTTTTGTTAAATGCGGGTTGCTTATACTCAGCATAATCCAAAATGGGTGGACTTGGTTTTTGTGTGAGGTGCTAGTCCAATTTATTCATATACATACTTTGGATTATGTGGTGTGTTTAACTAATCTCTATTTTGCAGGTTTAGTTAGCTTTGCTTTCCCTTTTTCATGTTATTTTGCAATTAAGATTTGGAATGAATGTTATGGGAGATTAGGATGAACATTGGATATAAGACTAAGTCTTATGTATCATGTGAAGCCTTTCAAGCAACCACATTCTAACCAACCAAAAGAAGGAAAGAATGAAATGAGAAAATGAAGAATGAAGAATGAAGACCCCCCCCCTCCATAACATGAATTCTTTCTAAATTGTAATTAAGTCATTTGTAATCTAGGTTGTATAAGGGTAGAGCTCAGTTACCCACATTTCTTTTGGGTTTGTGTGGTGGAACTTGACCATAAAGGCCTTTTATTCTTTTGTGCTAGCTTTATAAAATTGTTTGATGTTTGTTTAGCCTGTGCATTAAGATGGCATATTTTTTCTAGTTTCTTCCTTACTTTGATTAATGGCATGGATGTGATTAGGCTCTTAAGAAAAATAAATTTTCTATCCAATTAATCAACTCAAAATTAAAAATTAATAAGTTATCACCTCACCTAAAGCCTAGGTTATAAATCAAGATAAAAGATTTAGCAATTCTTTGCTGGATGTTGTATGTCTCACATCATGCATAAAAAACATCTTGCTTCACTCTTGCTTATGGAGGGCTTCCACCTTTTTCAGAGAACTTGGCTTGACCTTTGAGATTCATGGTGAAAACACACCTTCTTCTTGCTAATTTTGGCCCATAACCAATTTCTCATGCATTAGGCATATGAATCCCATAGCCTATGTCAAATAAATTATCTAAAAATGGAAAAAAACTTAACAAAAATTGCATTAGATTTAAGTCATTAATCATGCCCTACATTATCTAGTCTCTTAGTGTGTTTAATGATTTAGTATCTATCTAAATAAATAATAGCCTAGCTATCTTGCAAAAGCATGTGACTTGCCTACATATATTTAAAATTGTATCAGGAGATAGTTGGAGGCTACCCTCACGCGATTGTAAGCCCAATAGTTGGGTGGTTTATCCTCTCTTGTGGAGGTAAATCATATACTCATTTTGGCCTTAGATTTAGGTCATGCCTTGGC
Organism: Cymbidium sinense; assembly: GCA_021442155.1. Classification (NCBI taxonomy): domain Eukaryota; kingdom Viridiplantae; phylum Streptophyta; class Magnoliopsida; order Asparagales; family Orchidaceae; genus Cymbidium; species Cymbidium sinense. The sequence continues at coordinate 7,586,314 of CM038224.1, read as the reverse complement.
CCTTGCCAAAGCTCTTTAGATTTAGGTTTATAGTTTGCTACTTCTCTTTATGAGAAACAAGCATAAATTCTCACCTCTTAGGCATTTCCATGATCTTGTGTTGAAATTTAGATTTCTAATAAAAATTCAATTCAAACAATTAACACTCTTTAAATTTCAAAAATATAAAGCCCAACCATAGGATAGTTTGGGATACTAGGCTTTCTAGTATTAGAAGCATCCCCTACTTATCTCCCTTTGGTTTCAATAATAACTCCCTCCTTTTGATCAATCCCACTTGAACTTCTAAAAATAAACCAATTGATTAATAGTCTTTGAAATCTTTGGAGACAACCATCATTTACCTTAATCGAGTATTCAAGGAATCTAATTAATAGATGTAATTATAGGGGCTTGCCCTCATGGGAACTTATTGAACCTAGTTTAAAATAATCATGCTTTACTTTTCCATGTAAAGTAGGGGAGAATCTACATCCAGAAGGATATCCTTAAGAGTCCTCATTAGGTGATTAGGTTCATTCTTGGGATGGTGACTTATTCTCGAGATGGTACATCATTCCTCAATCTGTACTAATCACTAATGAATATCTCTTGGTGTCCAAACAAGAAGTATTATTTTGTCTTCATTTATTTTTCTTAAGATAGATGAAGACAAGAATAAACTATAAAAAAAATTCACCACAGATTTTTCTAGCGACTTCGCTTGGGATGGTTCCTCTCTCCATTTTTGGTAAATGATCATTGTCTCCAAGTATCGATAGTGAATTTATATTTTATATGAATCCAAGACTATATTTATTTTTTGTTGGCACTTATTTTATTTCGTCCTTAAGCCAAGCTAGCCAACATCCTTTAGGTTTTAGGACCTCACTTCATGTAGGTCTAAAAACCCATGTTGGGTTTCCCAATAGGTGAAAATAAAAATTTAATAAAAAGAAATAACTAAAAACTTCCTCTTTACCATTTCTATGGTAAGGTAAGGTTCATTCTAAAAATAAATCCTTTATAGAAACAACAATTTTGAAAAAAGCACTTTTCTAAAATGCACATAATAAAATATTTCAACCTCATCTAACAATCTTCATGATTGTTACATGTAGGATCATTTTAAAATAAAAATCAACAATCATATTTTCAAAAAGCATAAATGAACATGCTTCATTCAATATACCCAAATTTATTGAATGCAGATTTCATTTTCAAATAAAAATTAACTATCACCTTTTCAAAAAAAAAATCTTCAATTATCTTTTCAAATAAAAATCAACAATTATCTTTTCAAAAATAAAAATCAACAATCATATTTTCAAAAATCACAAATGAACATCCTTCATTCAATATACCCAAATTTATTGAATGAAGATTTCATTTTCAAATAAAAATCAATAATCATCTTTTCAAAAATAAAATCGACAATCATCCTTTCAAAAATAAAATCAACAAACATCTTTTCAAATAAAAATAAACAATCATCTTTTCAAAAATAAAAATTAACAATCATATTTTTCAAAAGTACAAATGAACATCATTCATTCAACATACCAAACTTATTGAATTAAGATTTCATTTTCAAATAAAAATCAACAATCATCTTTTCAAAAATAAAATCAATAATCATATTTTCAAATAAAATCAACAATCATCTTTTCAAAAATAAAAATCAACAATCATATTTTTAAAAAGGGCAAATGAACATCCTTCATTCAATATACCCAAATTTATTGAATGAAGATTTCATTTTCAAATAAAAATCAACAATCATCTTTTCAAAAATAAAATCAATAATCATATTTTCAAAAAGCACAAATGAACATCTTCATTCAATTTCTTGAATGGAGATTTCATTTTCAGAACAAAATCAACAATCACCTTTTCAAAAACAAAATCAACAATCTCTTTTCAAAAGCACATATTTGAAAATGAACATCCTCTTTCAATATACCCAAATTTAATGGACAAAGATTTTATTTCCAAATAAAATCAAATCATAACATTGAAATTTCATTTCAACATATCTCATATATGTTGAAATTAGAATTTCTTCTTTTCAAAAAAAAATAAATTTGAAAATAGGCTTCTTCATTCAATATATCCAAATGTGTTGGATGGAGGTTTTATTTTCAAATAAAATTAAACCATTTAAAATTTAGGGAGCTTCGGCATAAGCCAAAGCATGACCTAATCTAAGCGGCAAAATGGGCATATGGTTTATCTCTATAAGAGAAGGTAAACCACCCATTGTTGGCAACCGCTTGGGGTGGCCGCCAACTAACTCCTCCTACGATTTTAAATACATGTAGGAAAGTCATATGCTTTGCAAGATGGTTAGGCTATTATTTACTTAGAAAAGAAATTAAGTCCTTAAACTCACCCCCTAAGAGACTAGATCATGAAGGGCATGAATAATGACCTAAATCTAATGCAAATTTTGTTAAGTTTTATTTTGATTTTTGGACATTTTTTATTTGACATAGACTATGGGATTTTATATGCCTAATGCATGGGAAAATTAGTTATGGTCCAAAATTAGAAAGAATGAGGTGTGTTTCCACCATGGCTCTCAAAGGTCAAGCCATTTTTTCTAGCAAAGGTGGAATCCCTCCATTAGCAAGAGTGAGATAATATGATTTATGCATGATATGAGACATACAACATTAAGCTAAAGGGTTGCTAAATCTTTTATTATCTTGATTTATGTTCTAGGCTTTAGGCGAGGTTATGAATTGTTTAGTTTAATTTTGAATTGATTAATTTGATAGAAAATTAATTTTTCCTTAAGAGCCTAATCGCATTTAGGCCATTCAGCAATCACCAAATAATTAAAAAACTAGGAAAATCATGTCATCCTAATTGCGTAATCATAAACATAACATCAATCAATTTATAAATTTAGCACAAAGGAATAAGAGGAGATGTGGTTGGGGTTCCACACAACCGAAAAGAAAATGGGTAGCAGCTCAACCCTTATATAACTCAAATTACAAATGAATAATTATAATTAAAAGGAATTCATGTTATTCTTCATTTTCATTCAAGCTTTCTTTCCTCCATTTTCTTCTTTGATTTGGTTCACTCAAAGAATGACATACAAAGGACCTAACCTCTTTAACCAATGTTCATCCTAATCCCCATAACATTCATTCAAAATCTTAATTGCAAAATATACATCAAAATAGGAAAGGTAAATCTAATTAAACCTGATAAACAAAGGTTAGCTAAACATACCACACAACCCAAGCAGTTATATTAATAATTTGGACTTAGCACCTTGCACATGGGTAACCAAGTCCGCCTGTCCTAATTTGGACTATGCTTAGAGGCTAAGTAACCTGCATAACAAAAGCATTTATATTCTTTTTATTTTTATTACCGTGGCCTTTTAAGCACAATCCCCTGTAGAAGATATGATTAGGCTAAGATCACCCTATCATCTAGTCTACACACATATACCTTAACATCCAGTCTAAAATATTACACCACAAAATAAAATCATGCATCAAACCATGCACCTCCTTAACATAGAGCTAGAAGTGGTGACTAAGCCTAATGTGGGTGCCATTTAAGGCTTGTATGGCATGTCTTAGCTAGGCTTTAAGGTTGAAATTTTCCAAGTGTGAAAGATTCAATTTAGATGGTGGTTTCATTTTAAGTGATTTAGTTGAGTTGTCAATTTTAGTTGGTGATTTGATTTGGTTTGGATGAACCTTCACTTAGTGACTAAATATTGTGAAGAGAAGAAAAGAAAAGAGAGCTCTCTTTCATCCCTACCTTAAAGCATTTCTAAGGTAGATTCATAATGAATTCTCTTTAATGAATGATTTATTATGTGTTTTCCTAAGTTTGGGTTCACTTAAATGATTCCATTTAATGTGAAAGACTTCTTAAGATTAATTAATTAAAATACTATCACATAACACATATTGATTTATTCCTTTTTTCACATGTATACATGATTAATAAAACATACCTACACATATAATATTTTGTCACACTTAAATGATGAATGCAAGCATTTATGTTTGAATTTTTTTTGTATATATATATATATATATATGTTATATTAGTTGGATTAGTTTTCCAAGTTAACTTGAAGTCTTCTAAATTCTTGTGAAGAAGTGTATAAGGAAAGCTAACTCATGGCCAATTAATCCAATCATTTAAATAATTCCTAATGCATGCATTTTTAATAAAAATATCAAGGATTATCATTTCCATTACACATATGCATGTATAAATGACATCAACAAGTGTCATTGATAAACTAGGAAAGTGAGGTAATCAAATGACCATTTATAAAACCACATTTGTTTAGACTATATCTTGCTTTTCTTAAATATATACACATGTATTTATAATTTGGAGAATGAAATCATGTAGAAGGTTGTATTTAATTTGATAAATGGTTTTACAATTGAAGTTTTATCCAAACCCTTATATAATGAAATATATAAGATTGGAATCAAATATATGTTAAACAGAAGAAATGAGAAATCAAATGACCTCCTTATATAAATCATTAAATGTAAAATATACTCCATTAACATTCTTACTTATACATGGATAAAGGAAATAAACTCCATTTTACATTTTAGCTATAATCACATAACACCTCATATTTATAACTAGCATAACACATATAATCTTTCATTTTGAAAAATAGATTTTTTGAATTTAGTAGTGATAATACATATATTAAATTTAAATCAACACATGCAAGATTGACATAAAATAGCTTTAATAAATTTTTTGCATGTTTGCATGAGTCAAATGTCATTCAACAATTTAATGTGATTGGAAAGAATAAATGAACACAAGCATATAATTTCTTTCAAAAATTACTTTGAATTTGATTTCACATTACATAAAAAATTTAAGGAACCAAAGCTTGTTAAATTGGTTTTAATTTTATATTTGATTTAAGTTGGTTTTATGGGATTAAAGGTATGAATTAAATCCATTAATTACCCTTTACATCACTTTAACATAATTATCCAAGTAATTATGAGCCAACATATGATATGCAATCATGGAAATTAAATTTAATGCACCTAAGAAATGAAGGGGATGTGCATGAATTGGTTATTGGTTAATTAAGCTAAAGGGTTTGATTAAGTACATTTATAACCCTCCTACACATGTAGTTTGATTATAATTTCCTTCGGAATTCTCTTAGGTTATTGAATACCTAATCTACCCAAGAAAGTTAATGATTTGGTTTTGAGTTTGATTAATTAAACTATTAATGAGTGATTAAGCCATTAATTAATGCAAATTGATTAAGTGTTATCCAAATGAAATAAACTTAGGGAAATATTAAAGAGGTCTAATCTCATTCCTTATGTATTCACTATTTCATAATGACAAACTTAATTAATGTATTCATTATTTAACATGTTAATTAATCATTTAATTAATTAAAGAGAAGGTAAGAATGAAATAAATTCCTAATTAATCATGTAATAAATTCCAAGAAAATCATGGAGGTAGGTCATCCACTAATCAATCTCACAAAGTTTGGAATTAATGTTAATTAAAGAGAGTAATTAATTATTATTTCCAATAAATTGAGTCAAAAGAAAATCACTATTCAAAATTAATTTTAATTTTCTATTATTCTCCTAAATTACCTTTAAAATGAGCTTTGTATTTTTTGGATTTTTTTAATTAGTTATGAATTTTGGAAGTTTCATCATTAAAATTATATTAATTAGGCTTAATTAAACTTAATCCATGTGGTGGTGGTGACGGCTTTCCATGGTGATGGATTGGTTATTTAAGTTGTCACATCCATCGTCAATCGAATGGCGGCTTTCTCATCTAGATGGTGGAGATTAATCCGATTTAGGCTAAATAGAGGATCTAGCATGATTTGATCACAACCATCCATTCTAATCATGCAGAATGGATGACATATGATCCTTCTCCTTCTCGAGCAACAAAAGATGAACCGTTCATCTTTCCTTTATCGAGCTCACCCAGCTTCATTGGGATCAAAATGATCCCACACCTTGAGAAGGAGGAAGGATGCAAGCCAATTTAAATTGGGATGATAATTCCTTCAAAAGACCAACAAAATTTATACGGTTTTGAACAATTACCTCGCGAGGCTATCACGGTGCAATGAAGGAGGTAAGCTTGTAGTAGAGAACAAAGCCACGTTGAAGAATTGATTTGAAGTGTTACTCGATCGACCAAGCTCCTCTTCAATGATTGGTGATCTTGATCAAGTTCTTCTTGCTTAGAGGCTTGGGAAATGGTTCAAGCTGATGAGTGTGGTGAGGTGTGTAAAATTTGGGTTTGGTGTGAGGAGGAGTATTGGAATGCTTATCTTCCCACAGAGGAGAAATGTTGATCAAGAATGGAGACCTTGGGAAAAAATGAGAAGATTCGAAAATGCTCTTTGGCCGAATGGGAGTGAATTCTCTTCTTGTTTGAGTAAGAATGAATGGTATATCTCCCCTCCTTGGATCATGATGGATGCTAATTTTTTTGATAGCTTGGATTGGCTGATGGTTTGAGCTGAAAATGTCCCACATGGGTCATTTTGGGTGGAGGAGTGAGAGAGTGGAGCCCATGTGATTGGTGAGTGAATTTGGTGAGCAAGTGTCCAAATGATTGGGAGGTCAATTTGGCCTCCCCCATGTGACCCAAGCTCATTGGGTCATGTTCACCACCCTCCTTGGTGCCCATGTGGACCAATAATGGGTGAGTGGCCTTAGGAAAGGAATGGCCAAATTCAGTGAATTTGACCAAAGGCAAAGTGGTCATTTTATGAGTTTGATTTGGGTAGATTTGAAAATGATTTAAAAATGGGTTGGGCCAAATTTCAAGTGATTTGGAGTTCATTTGATTTGATTTTAATTTGACCCATTTTGGGTCAAGTTGGGTCAATTGGGTTAGGTTGACCAATTGGTCAAATTGGGTCAAACCATGGGTTAGATTCAAATGATCATTTATGGGTTGGTTTGGTTTAATTTGGGATTTGGTTTTGGTTCATTTAGGTTCATTTGGGTCAAATGGGTCAAGTTGACCAATTTGACCCATTTGATGGGTTAGGTCATGGGTTGGTTTAGGCTTGGTTGATCATTTTAAAATGTATTGCAAGCTTTGGTTTCAATCAATTTTGATTTGGTTTGATTTCAAGTTGATTTGACCTTTTTGGGTCAAGTTGGGTTCATGGTCAATTAGGTTAGTTGGGTCTAATTGGTCAATTGAAGCTTTGGTCAAGTTCAATCAATTTGGAATGAATTTGACCATTGGTTTAATCAATTTGGCTTAGATCAAGATTTGACCCATTTTGGCTTTTTTAGGTCAATTTGGGTCAACTTAGGCTAGGAGGGCCAATTGGGTTTGGTTTCTCAAGTGGGACTTGGTCATGTTTTATTGATTATGGATTGGTTTAGATCAATGGTTTCAATCAATTTGGCTCATAGTGAAATTTGGCTTGTTTTGAACTTATTTGGGCTAAGTGTTGATTTGATCAAAGGATAGGTTTGACTTGCTTTGACCCAATTTGAGTGATTGATCATTCTAGGATGATTGTTGATCACAATGTGAGAGAGGTGGCTTAGTTCAATCCAATTTGGGTTGGATTAGAACTTGGCTCAAAAGGTCTTTAGGCTACTTTGGTCAAGTGAGCCTAAAAGGGTGAATTGGTTGATCATGGCTTGATTCAAGTTTGGTTGAACTCACATATGGACTTATGATGGAAATATAAATTCAATTGCAAGTGGTTTGGAGTCAAATGGGTTTTGGTTCATTTGACAATTTCAAGTCAAAAGGATGAGCATGGGTTTGACTTGGGTTAGTTTGATTTTGGCTTGATGGTTATATTTATATTTGGGCATGTGATTGAAGGAGTGATTGTTTGAAGAGAAAATCCAAGGGTTTGGATTGATTTGAGAATGATTTGGCTAAATCAAGACTTAAAGGATTTATATTTGGTTTGGATTTGAGTTTTGAATTTATATTGACTTGATTTTGACCATTTAAGTTTATATTTCATTTATATTTGTGAAGATAAATGAGAATATAAATGATCCATGAGAGAATCATGTGAATTAGAAGTAATTTGATTGTGAATTTAGCTAAGGTAGGTCAAAAAGTTTGAAAAAGTTTTTTTTGGTTTGATTTATATTTTGATTTGGATGATTTGGATGCCAATTTCATTTATATAGTTGAAATACAAATGATGGAATAAGTGATTTATAAAGAAATCACTTGCTTTGGGTTGATTTGAAGGGTTTGGCTAAGCTTATGGATGATTCATAAGGCTTAGGAAGGTTTTGATTTGGAATTCATGGGTTTCAATCATTAGAGTTGATTTGAATGATTTTGATTTGAATCATTTGGGATTGGAATGATTTTGGATTTGAAATCAATTGAGTTGGATTTGAGATTTGAAATCAATTGAGTTGGAATTAATTTGATTTGATTTGGATTGGTTTGAAGGAGTGTACATGTGGATTTGAGCTATAGGGTAAGTGTTTCCTTAAATCTCTAATGCATAGCTAATCCTATGATAAACCCTTCTAAGTCTCTAGGGTTAGGTTAAGTGTTCACTAATCACTAGAAGTGTCTCAAGACTAACTCTTAGTGTCTAGAGAGTCTTATGTCTAAGATGGAGAAGTTGAGAGCTCACTCCAAAAGTGAGGTCAAAAGGCAATAGGTGTGGTGTGACTAACAAGGCATACCATATTGGTGACAGATGATCAAAATGATCACAAGCACTATCATAAATGATCTACTCCTAAACTCAAGGTGTAGAAAGAATCAAGATCTTTGTGCAGTGCAACTCTACTTATGTCAAAGACATAAGAGAGTGAAAGAGGAATCCACTAAGGATTGAGTATGTGAGCCTTCCACTAGGGAAAAGGTTCAAGTTATCCATTGGGGATAAGAGTTGTTGGGGATTAGAATTTGGAATCCATTGGGATAAAAGTGTGAACCTTCCACTGGGGAGGAATTGGGTTATTGAATTGACTCCACGGGAAATTGGAAAGATTTGCATCTCATTGAGGCGATTTGATTGTTAATTTGACTCCACTAGAGAGGTTGGTTGGTTTTGTTTCAGATTTTTAAATTTTGAGATGGACCATGTCAATTTGTGATGGACCGCACTGAGTAGGGGCCATGTCAGCCTTGGCATACTTCAGATTTACCAATCCAAAGGGGTAGTCTATCAACTACATAGTAAAACTATACAACCAAAAGGGTTGCCTTTCGATGTGCCTCGCTATACTAGGAAGAAAGTGTAACAGACTTACATCCTCCAAAGTAAGGATCAGTAGTTGGGGTGATCTGTTGGTAACACAATAAATCAAACCCAACCATAGTCTGACCACTAAGTGAATGCTGCTTGGGGACTTAAATCAGCTCAAAGATAGTCAAAATTAATTTTATTTTAATTATATTTGATGGATCCCATCAGTTTGTGATGGGCGCGAGTAGGGGGCCATTTTGGACTTGGCCTACCAGTTGATCCAAAGGGGGTAGTTTCCAAGGGAGAACTATCCAACCAAAGGGGTGTCTTTATGTGCGGTATCTAGGAAGAAAGAGCAGACTTACATCCTCAAAAGTAGGGATAAGGGGTGATATTAACATGTCAACCCAACCTAGGACTTCTGAGTGGATGCCATTTAGACTTAAACTCAAAGATAGTCAAAACCTTTCATTTTAATTATATTTGATGGATCTCATCGATTGTGTCCTAAGTGGGGGATGTCGGCCTTGGACTTATTTATCAATCAAGGGGTAGTCAGAGGGAGAATTCAACCAATGTCTTCATTTGAGAAAGAAGGGACTCACATCTTCGAATAAAGACCAGGGGCAATAGCAAGGTAACATGTCAACTGATATATTGGTCATGCTAGAAAATAATGCATAGACTTACATCTTGAAATGACCATGGGGAATGTTTGTGGATTTTGACCTAATGACTCAGAGAGTGCCACTGACTTATCTAACTCAAGTGTGGTCAATCTATAGGGAGTTTTTCTACACCAAGATAGGATGCTGGGAAAGGGGCCATTGAGGGCTTATTCTAATCCAAGAATAAATTTATGTTTGTTTATTTATCATGGACCAAGGATGAGGGATCACACTGAAGGAGCTTATCTCAAGATGTCTATTTTGGTCCAAGGAAGAATCATGCATCCAGTGAATTCTCTAACCACAATGGTACTAGGAGGGCTCAATCCAAGAGTAGCAGGGTAGTGTATGGGTCGCAAAGGAGAAAGGTGCAGGGAGAGAAAGGGCTTTATCATCGAAGAAGATAATGTCGTATTGTGACCAACTCAAGGAGAAAGCGACTCATATCGCCAAGAGTGGTGTATCCATGAGTTACTTCATGACAAATATCAACCAATCTAAGGTGCCATATTTGCGACAATGCTAGGAAGAAAGCATGGGACTCACATCCTCCTATAATGGGCTGTGGTCTTGATACATTATCGACTAGGGTGAGAAAGTGAGCCATGGGGACTTATATCAACTCAAAAGTAGTCAGAAATGAAGCTCATGTAGTTTAAAAAAGCGTATAGCCTTACATCTTCTTAATGACAATGATGGTAGAACGAGTGAGCCAACCATGCCAACAAGGTGCTGCTTGCCAAGTGAAAGCATAGGACTCACATCTTCAGAATAAAATATTTGGGGTGATATTAACTTAATAAGGTGATGCAGAGGGCTTGCTCCACATCAAAATAGCAGAGATAAAGATGTGTGTTTTAAGGAGGAAAGGATGCCACTTGGGTTCTCTTACACCTAACTTAGCCATGCTGCAAAATAGGATGCCTCTTGGGTTCTCTTATACTCTATAGTAGCTGGGAATCATGTTTAATTTATGTTCATGTTGTGAAAGAAGGATAAGATGCCTCTTGGGTTCTCTTACATCTTCCCTAAACACGTCATGACAGATTTGCAAACAAGCAAACAATGAATCAAATGAAGAGAATATTTTGATGAATTGGAATGGAATTTTTGAAGATAATTACTTTTAAACATGATTTTATGGATAATATTTTTTCAAATATAGCCCATTGATTGGAAACATTGGGTGTTCTTCTTTAGAATTAATAAGTTGATAAGATCCTCCTTGATAGACCTTCTCATGATAAAGGGCCTTCCCAAGTGGGTTCAAACTTGCCTCCCATCTTTGATATCTTCTTAGAACTAAAATAAGCTCTACTTGAAAAGCTCTAGAGGACCACTTGTTGTGAGCTTGAATCATCTTTTTGTACAACTCAAGGTTTTGGATGCGTATCTCCTCCAAACCTTTGAGCTCTTCTAACACAACTTGGTGTTACGCTCTATAGTGATTTTACCCATTGTTATCCTTAATGATGGGAGCTAAACTTCTAATGGTAGAATGACTTGACCCATACTAAGGAGCGGGGATGGTTGGAGTTATGTATGTGGTGTGGTATGCCTACAAGGCTTCAATTAGCTGCTTATGCCACTATCACTTGTTATTGTCGAGTGTCTTCTTTAGTATCTGGATGAGAGTTCTATTGAATGCTTCAGCTAGGCTCACTATGATAGTAGTAGATGGAGTATCTAATCTATCTGTATCTCTAAAGTTGTTGATCTTGGTGCTTTTGAATGCGTACCATTATTGATATAATTCATCGGCGAACTATACGATATGGTTCTGAAAAAAATTGGAGCACATTTGGCGTGACCTCTAAGTGGGATTGCCTTCTTTGAAAAGTAGTGGTAGCTAGGATGAAATGACCCTTAGAAGAAGGATCAACCACTATGTTGTACCCCAACACTTGAATGGCCATGAGGCCAATGTAGGGTGTAGAATGTTGGGTGGTTGGTGCAAGACTACACCTTGTATCTGACACTAATGGCATCGCCTAGCTACATCTATGCAGTTTGTAATCATCAAAGGCTAGTAGTATCCTAGTCTCTTGATCTTTGCCTTCATCTTGGATTGATGCACTGCATAGAATATGTACCTTCATGATCTTAGGGCTTTGTTTGTCTAAATAGTGTAATCACATTTGATCAAAAGACCATCGGTACAAGGTGCCATCCATAAGAGCATAGGAGAGAGCTCTTTGCTTCATTTGATGGGCTTGTGATTTCTCTTGAGGTAAATTTTCTCTAGTCAAGTAATCTATGAATGGTTGCCTCCAATCCAGCTCCTCATCTTTCTTGGCAATGGCAACCTCCCCTCCAAGAGAGAGTCTCTCGATGAGTTCAGCATCAATAAGGGATAGGACTTGTCTATTTTGGACCTTTATTGGAATGGACTCATCCTTAGACATGCCAACTCCTTGGCAAGTTTGGCCAAAGCATCTACTACTGTGTTCTCTCCTCAAAGAATCTTATAGATGGTGACCTCATTTTGGGCCAACTTCATGGTGTACTCATGGTAGTGATGCTTGTTTTAGAACCTTATAGGACCCAACAATGCGGTTGATGACTGGTTGAGAATCTCCATAGTTGTTGATGCTTTTGACACACTACAATAGCTAGCTCTAGATCGGCAATCAAAGTCTCATACTCAGCTTCATTGTTGGTGCATGGATTGGAGAGATAGTATGAGAATCTCATCATACCATGGCTTGGAGTTAAAAGGACTATTCCTACCCATGCCTTTCATGGAATAGTAAATCATGGTTCTTCTCCTCTTTGAGAGGAAGCCGCACCATCAAATACATTTCTCGGCGTTGTCGACCTCCCTAAGTTCAATGATTTGTTCATCGGAGAGGTTCACTAAGCGGAGAATCGGCATGAAGTGGGTGTGATAGAAAATGCAATGCTTGTCCTTTCTTTCGAGGGTATGAATGTAATATCAAATTATGAGAGAATCATGGACCAACGTGTCAACCGTCTGGATAACGTCAATCATGTCATAAGATACTGCAGTGGATTGGTTCTTGAAATCAAGTTTACCTTATGAGAGAGCATGTAATGTTGTAGCTTTTGGGATGCGAAGATGAGAGCTAGGCAATGTTTCTCAATAGGTGGGTAGTTTACTTTTAGATAGAGGATGACATCTGAGGTAGTAGAGAGATTCTCCCCTTTCCATTGGTTTGGGCCAACAAAGCAGCCAAGGGAGTCAATGCGTAGTGTAAGGATGGTGCAGGATAGGCTGAGGCTGGCGCTTCACTAAATATATTTAATGATCTTCAAAAGCATGACACTTGTCATCCCACTTGAATTTAGCATCCTTTTTGAAAAGCTTGCATCTCCCATAGATTGGAGATAAAGCATCATAGCCGCCTTAGATCGATGTTGAGTTAGACTTTTAGGAGGTGTCATTTCTAAGATAGCTTTGATATTTTTTGGGTCTATCTCTATTCTCCGATGTCGGACAACAAACCCAAGGAACTTCCTTGAAGCTACTCCGAATGCACACTTTAGGGGGTTCATTTTGAGATTAAATTATCTTAACCATTCAAAAACTACACTCAAGTCAAAGAGATGGTCTCCCTTTTCTTTACTTTTGACAACTAGATCATCGACGTAGCATTCTACTTGATGATGAATGAGTTCATTAAAAATTTGAGTCATGGCCCACTGGTAAGTAGCACCAGTATTTTTAAGGCCATAGGGCATGACCTTATAATAATAGATTTTGATCAGGGTTTAAAAAGTAGTATTCTTCTCATCCTTGGGGGGGATCTTAATTTGATTGTAGCCAGATGACCCATCTATGAAAAAGAATATTGCATTAAATCTGGTATAGGAAGTGGAAAATCATCATAAAGACATGCCTTATTTAAGTCTCTCAAATGGCGCATATGCAAATTTGGCCATTCTTCTTCTTGGCGATGACATTGGCTAACCGGGGTATTTTTTCTCTGATAAAACGATCAATTTCTTGATTTCATAAATGACCTATTATTCTATTTTTAATCGCATGCGTCTAGGAGCTTTCTTGATAGGGGTAGCGTTAGGGTTTATTACTAGCTTGTGGACAGTTACATCAGGAGATAATTTGGGCATCTCTTGATAGCTCCATGCAAAGTAGTCCTTAAACTCAGTCAATAGCCTAAGTAAGTCATTGGTTTCATCTTCATTCAATAGTGAACTGATGTATGTGGGGTGTGGATCTTCTTCTATCCCGAGATTGATTTCTTTGAGCTTGTTAATGGTTGAATTGATTTCTTCTTCAAATTACGGAGGTGCATCTTTGATTTGAAGATCATCAGGATCATCTGAAGTTTCTAAACAAACCTCATAAGAGTAGTGTGGTTTGAGAAGATCTTAGACTCATGATTGGTGACAACTAGCAGTAATCATCATTGGACCTATGTGAATCCTAGTCCAGTCTTGATTGTGCATCCTTGCCTTTGTTGTCCATAGCTTCTTGAAATACTGACAACGGACCATGTGTGTAAGGAATCAAACCTTTTACAAGATTATGAACACACAAGTACCAATCAAAAGGTAATTCCATTAAATCTTTATATGAATCATCCTCAAGTTTTACATTTGACTTGAGGATGATGATCCCAATAATCTCTTTGGCATCATCCATGGAAGATCTAGGGCTTCATTAACTACCAAACCCTCAACTTTTGAGAAGAAAGTGGGGTTAGAGCTAAGGTTCCCAACTGCCTAATGGTTTTACATAATCGATTGAACATATTTATGCTTTGCTTGGAGGCCTGTCTTTGTCAATGTCTAGTGTCACCTCAATGAGACCCAGAGAGGGTTGGGCGTATGCTAATCACATGAGACTCATCCTCTGAGCTAGACTCTAAGTCTATGTGAATAGCAAGAGTACTCTTGTGAATTGGAACATAGCCCATGTTGGTTAGCCGCCAACCAGGGGGTCTTCCACCTATGGAACTCTCTTCTACCTCGCCTCTACACGGTGGAGGTCGAGTCATCCTACCCATATGTCCATATGGTGGAATGAACTATGGGTGGAATGTAACATGCAGCTCTACATCTTCCTCGGTGTCCCTTTTTCGCTCACTTGTACTTTCTTTTTATTTTCTTTTTTTTCTTTTTCTTTTATATTCAAATTTTGTCCAAGTTCACGAGAATAGATGTTTTGATTTTTGAGGAAGATAGTAGGTTGCATCCTCATATATCTTGACCTCTCTAACTGAGAATGGCTTTTCATCTCCTTTGACACAATATTTGATTCCATCTCTTTGAAACTTGATGCACTGATGAAGAGAGGATGGAACCATCTTATTATGGTGTATCCAAGGCCTAAAGCAAAAGAGTGAATATTCAAATCAATTATATAGAACTTAGCTTCAATCTTCCGGTCACCTATTTCAAAGTAACACTATGGAGCCTAAAGCCCTCTGTTCATTGAATCCTCTCAACATCATCCGATCTCCTTAGAGTTGAGATGTCAATCCTCAAATCAAGGGTTTTAGGCTCATAATGTTCACTAATGCACCTGGATCAACCAACTCCCTAGAAAGTCTGAATCTATCCATATCCTTTGTGATGTAAAGGGTTGTGCATATCCCCAGAAGAAGGTCTTGGTGAATGTGACTCACGGGCTTCTCTTGAATAATGTGCCTCCTCTAACAGCGGTCTGAGCTAAGCATATTTTTTGGATCAAGAAGGTCTTGATTAATGATTCCCTCTCTTTGGATAGATAAGGGTAACATACTTAACTTAGCAACTTTCTTATGTGAGCGAGGACATTATAATCAACTTTGGGTTGATTCTCTATAAGCATATCCATGAGTGGAGCATCATGTGGAGAGACTATTTGTTTGCTAGTACCAATGACTTACTTTCTTATCTTGAGGTGTGCCCCTGAGGTAGAACCTTGCACTGAGGTTAACTTTGGTGATCTCTTGGTGGGTTAGTGGAAGATTCTACCTACTCTTCAAACATAACTTCTCTTATAGGACCCTCAAATGGATGATTCCAAGTCTATCTAAGAGGTGAACCCATATTATATTTAAAAGGAATATCTCTGAATCAAAAGATGATCAAAGTTATTATAATTATTAACACTTGAAGAGTTTTCTAAAGGAGTTGAATTAGATAGCCCATCAGAAGTGGCACATATGTAATTCAAACTAGCTTTCTTCCTTGATTTCTTAGATTTAAAAGGAGGAACATAGTAGAAATCTAGTAAAGTAAGTGGGGTGAGGGATTTGATGCCCTCACCCATTAGATGTCTACTAGAAGAAGAACTAGCTAAAGTAGGAATGTTGGTAGTAATATGCATGGAGGAGGTTCTGGATTGGTGGTTGCTACTTGGTTATCAGGGCAAGTATGGGCTGCTGTTATTCCCTACTTTCTTTCCCAAGTTATCTTTGGCAACTTCTAAACCTTCCTTGATGTTGGAGGTTCAGCAGCACCTGTAAGGAAAGTTTCTTGATTTTAGAAGAAATCTTTTTAGCAGTTTGGAATAAAGAGATATCCCAACCTTCTTTTATTTTGAGAGGATCACATGTATCCCAAGGATTACCATGGATGGTTGTTCCACTAGATATTCCTTAGGGATAACTATATGGACTTGTAGCTATGCTCAAGCCTCCTTAAATGTAAAGAAATCCTCCAAAATATGGCCTAGCATGCGTGGTAGGGACAAAGTTAGGATCATTACTCACGCCCACTTCCTCAGGCTTTAGCTTAAGTAAAAATCAAGTTTCTTTAAGAGGTTCTTAAGATTTTCTAACTACCTCCCTCTTAAATGAATAAGGTTTGTTTAATTTATCTAAAAAGGTGGGTGATAGCTACACAGGGGGGTGGTATGTATCTGCGAGATGTATAAGGAGGAGGTGGTGAAGGCCATGAGGTTCTTTGTGTGATAAGATGAGGCGATGGTAAAGGAGGTGAAGTGAAGGCTATTGAGAGGTTTCTCACGATCTCTCGGGTTGCTTCCCTTATCCAATGCTTCTACTACCACGGCTTTTTTCATAGGCTTTCTACGGCTTTGGCTTTAATGACTGATCTTGAAAAGGCAACTATTTAGCCTCCTCTTCTAGACAAGCCACCTTGTTGATTAATTTCAAATATCTTAATGGTGAAACCTTTAAGCATGAAGGCGACCGGGCCATGAATATTCTTTAATAGAATTTCAATAGCATGTTGTTCAGACAGTTCTGGTTCGCATTTCATGCTTAAATTGTGCCATCTAAGAATGTAATCAACAAGAGAATCACCGGGGTGTTGTTGAGCTACAACGAGATCACCCACAGTTACCCTTTGCTAAGCTCTGAAACTCTTAAGAGTTGCTCCAACCTTAACAAAGTCTTCCTTGAATCATTGGTAGCGATTCATCAAAACTTTTTTAAGAAGGAGGCCCCCTTAGGATATTGGATAGCATCAAATTCCTCTTGGTAGGTCTACTCTTTGGAACAATGATGAACTTGCACCCGGTGCTTCCTCACTTGTTGTTATTCACCATGAGTTTGATGTCTTGTTCTTGTATAGAATCTATAAGATACTACCTTGCTATTGGAGGAACTCTTGGGTTGATCAGACATGCTTCAGGGCAATCTCCATAATGGTAGGCTATACTGTTGGAGCTTGATTCTAAAGTCCTAAAATTGCAACTAACAAATCTTCAACTCTCCTTCCCATCCTATCAATTTGCTCATCTTTCTACTTGAGTTGTTGAAGGAGGTGTTGGGTCGAATAGACTGCATCGTCTTGTTTGGCCGTAACGCCTTCCAAACTATGATGATCCTGAAGGAGGAACCCCTAGTATCAACCATGTGTACCTCTACCGAGTCTTCCAACAAATCATCCTCTTTAAGGTTGAAGCTAACCTTCTTCTCTTTAAGGTCAAACCAATCATACCCTAGGATTTCTTTATTTTCAGTAAAATATTATGCCAAGATATCATCCAGAAGTCTATATGGTCAAATACTGCGGTGGTGGGATTATGCTCATTGGAGATACACGACCTCCCCTACTAAAGCTAACCTATGAGGGCTATGCTCCGGAAGACACATGCTCATGACCAGCTATGGGTGGAGTGTTGCCGGGGGATCTACCATGGGGACAATATATCCCTTCCCTTCTCTTGTTATATCCATAATTGGTTGAGGTGATGGTGGTGGTGGTGACTATGATGTGGGGTCACCACTCCTTCACCATAACTAAACTAGGAGGTTGAGTAGGAGAACACGCCCTCACCTCAGTCAGTGGAGTAGATGAAGTGGGATCCCTTGGCCATAGTCGGATCACCAGTGGAGATTTCTTCTCCCCTGATGATGCTCTCATGGCTTTGGGTGGAACCAGAAGGTGGAACCTGGCGCGATAGTGAAGTGGAGTGTGGTGTGGTGGACACACACCGACCTCACATGGGGGCTCTCTCTCTTATGATGGGCGGTACCGGTCAACACTCGGTGTGACGAGGTATCTCAATCTAGAGGAGGCTGGCAGCATATATTTGCCTTTCTCTGCTAGTAATGTGAATTAATACTCGGGCCTCTCTGGCCCTCTCCCGATGAAATCTATGAGGAATAACGATAAAACAACTGGGCCTTTGGACTCTATAATCCCTACCAACTTTGCATAAAATTATCCTGAGGCCAGCATATGACCTTCTCTTATCTCTAACAGGTGTCTCATAATGAATTGGAGGTGGAGGTGATACTGCAATCCTCCTAATATCTTCCTCTCCTTGAGGGGATGGAACTTGTTTAAGCAAGAGAAACCTCCACAGGTGACCCCTCCATAATGTGAGATATTATCTATCTTGGTAATGCACATGTGCCACTTGATCTTGTGGCTCTATTAGCCTGGTTTAGCTAGGTGGAGCAGACCCTACCTCAAAGTAGAGAAATTATCCACGGTTAGATAGCCTTCCCTTAGGAGGCCAATGAATGGGTACTAGCAGGCAATGGGAAAAACTAATTGTGTAGGCACTTTGGGCTTGCTAGAACCTCTACCTTCCTCTTGAGGGAAACTCAAAATCCAAGGGAATCTCAATACGGATGACTAGCTTCTACCCAATCACCACATCCCTGCTGATAGTGGTGAGGGTTGCCCCCTCACAAGTAATCCTGGCTCCCTCAAATCCTCAACCAAAATGCAGGCTGACCTAATCCAAGGCAAACCATCCCAAAGGGGAAGGTGAACACATACTTTTATGAATCCATCTATATTGTACTGCATTGAGAAAAATTGACTAGACTTAGTTGAAACTGAACTAAAACTCTGCAATTGTAGAAAATAAACTCAAATCAGATTTTTTGCCTTGGTATTCTACTGACTTTTTAAATTTGATTTAGAGTTTGAACCCACACTCAACAATTTGACTATGTTAAGTGGGGCTCATTGAATTTAGGAGAGATTTTGAATAACTTGGAGGAGATATTTTGAGTTCATTTGAGTTTAGAATCCACATTCAACAAATTTGTGTATGTTGAATGGGTTCAAATATTTTGGAGAAACTTTTGATGCTTCCATTGGTTCATATTTGAATTTTATTTTATGTTTGGGGACCCTTTATTTAACAAATTTGAGTATGTTAAATAGAGGGTCAATTGATTTTGTTTTAGATTTGATTTTGGGATTACTCATTTAATAAATTTGGGTATGCTAAATGAGATGTTCGAAAACAATTTTCTTTTTGCTTGTTTGCCCATGATGTATATCATGTGTGAATTTAGAAATGGAATCTTTACTTAGCAAATTTATGTATGCTAAATAAATCTGAAATATATTTAATTTTTATTTTGATTTTGAAAATGGGATCTTTACTTAGCAAATTTGTGTATGCTAAATAAAGCCCAAATGTGTTTGATTTTTGTTTTGATTTTTTAAAATGGGATCTTTAGCAAATTTGTATGCTAAATAAAAAAATGTGTTTGATTTTATTTTGGCTTTGAAAATGGGATATTTACTTAGCAAATTTGTGTATGCTAAATAAATCCCAAATGTGTTTTTTTATTTGTAAAAATGGGATCTTTACTTAACGAACTTGTGTATGCTAAATAAAGGACAAATGTGTTTGATTTTTATTTTGGTTTTAAAAATGGGATCTTTAATTTGCAAATTTGTGTATGCTAAATAAATCCCAAATGTGTTTTATTTTTGTTTTTATTTGTGTTATTTCCGAAAGGGGGGATTTTTGTTTAACAAATATGGTGTGTTAAATAGAATCCAATTTATTTTCAATTTTCTTTTTGAAAAATGAAATTCTCATTTTACAAATTTGGGTATGTCAAATGGAATTCCTATGTATTTTGATTTTCATGATTTTTTGCAAAGGAGATTTCATTTAACAAATTTGGGTATGTAAAATGAAAGTCGATCATATTTTATTTTTCAAAGATGAAATTTTTGTGTGTGATTATTGTTTTTTTGTGTTGAGTGGAGTTTCAAATGGGGTGATTTTATTTAAAAAAATGAAATCTTCATTCAATAAATTTGGATATATTGAATGAAGATGCTTATTTTCAAATTTGTTTTGATTTTCTTGATTTGAAGAGATTTCCATTTAACAAATTTGGGTATGTAAAATGAAAAAATCCTATTTTATTTTTCAAGATGAAATATTGTGTGATTATTGTTTTATGATTTCAAATGATTTTATTTAAAAATGAAATCTTCATTCAATAAATGTGGATATATTGAATGAAGATGCTTATTTTCAAATTTGTGCTTTTTGAAAAAAAAAAAGAAGAAACTCCAACTCCAATATATATGGAATATATTGGGTGGAGTTTCAATTTTATGATATGATTTTATTTAGAAATGAGATCTTCATTCAATAAATTTGGTGTGAGATATATTAAGTGGAGTTTCAATTTTATGAAATGATTTTATTTGGAAATAAAACCTTCATTCAATAAATTTGGGTATGTTGAATGAAGATGTTCATTTTCAAATATGGGCTTTTTGAAAGATGATTTTGATTTTGGTTTTTGAAAAGAACCTATATGTAACAATCCTGAGGATTGTTAGATGGGGTTGAGTTATATATTTTGTGAAATTTTTGTGCAAGTATTTTATTATGTGAACTTTGGGAAAGTGCTTTTGAAAGGTGATATTTTTATAAAGGATTTACTTTTCTCATTTGTGGAATGAACCTTACCTTACCATAGAGATGGTAAGGAAGTTCAAAAATGTCTTTAGTCATCTCTTTTGGTTAAATTTTATTTTCACCTATTGAGAGACCTCGCAGGGGTTTTAAGACTTACATGGAGTGAGGTCCTAAAACCAAAAGTATATTGGCTAGCTTAGCTTAAGAATGAAATGAGCTAAGTGTCAATGAAAAAAGGGATAGTCTTGGACTCATATGAAATACAAATCCACTATAAATACTTTGAGATAATGATCATTTATCAAAGATGGAGAGAGGAACATTCCCTAATGGAGTTGCAGAAAAAATCTATGGTGTTTATTTTTTGTATAAGGGACACCACGTAGATTTTAGGGGGAGGTACCTATTTAGGTGATCGGGTACGACATTGAGGAATGATGTACTATCTCGAGAAAGGAAGTCTCCTTCCTATAATGGACCTAATCATCTAATAAGGACTCCTAAAGTCAATGGGACTTCGAATGTACCAGAGATCTTTCCTCTACTTTACATGAAAAAGTAAAGTAAGGTTTATTTTAAGTTGGGTTCATTAAGTTCCCTATCGAGGCAAGCCCCCATAGTTAATTACATCCTAAGGAATAAGGTTCCTCATGAAGACTCTTGATAAAGGTAAACAATCATTGTCTCAAAGATTTTCAAAGATAGGACTATCAATCAATTGGTTATTTTTAGAAAATCAAGTGGGATTGATCAAAAGAAGAGAGTTATTATCAAAACCAAAGGGAGATGAGTAGGGGATGCTCATGATACTAGGAAACATAGTGAGAATCCCAAACTATCTTATGGTTAGGCTTTATATTTTTGAAATTGAGGAGAATTATATGTTTGAGTTGATTTTTTTATTAGA
Source organism: Cymbidium sinense (assembly GCA_021442155.1). Classification (NCBI taxonomy): domain Eukaryota; kingdom Viridiplantae; phylum Streptophyta; class Magnoliopsida; order Asparagales; family Orchidaceae; genus Cymbidium; species Cymbidium sinense. The sequence goes on along the minus strand of CM038224.1, from coordinate 7,564,463 downwards.
AATCTAGGACTTACAATTCCACAATACAAGATTGTAGAAATGCCTAAAAGGTGATAATTTATGCTTGTAGCCCCAAAGGGAAACAATAATCTCAGATCTTAAATCTAGGGAGCTTTGACATAAGCCAAAGCATGATCTAAATCTAAGCGACAAAATGGGCGTATGGTTTACCTCTGCAAGAGAGGATAAAGCATCCGACTATTGGACTTACAACCACCTGGGGTGGCCACCAACTAACTCCTCCTGATTTTAAATACATGTAGGCAAGTCATATACTTTACAAGATGGTTAGATTGTTATTTACTTAGAAGAGAAACTAAGTCCTTAAACTCACCCCTAAAGACTAGATCATGAAGGGGCATGAATAATGACCTAAATCTAATACAAATTTTTCAATTTTATTTTAATTTTTGGACATTTTTTATTTGACATAGGCTATGGGATTTTATATGCCTAATTCATGAGAAAATTAGTTATGGGCTAAAATCAGAAAGAAGGAGGTCTGTTTCCACCATGGCTATCAAATATCAAGCCATTTTCTCTGACAAAGGTGAAAGCCCTCCATTGGCAAGAGTAAGACAATATGATTTATGCATGATATGAGATGTACAATACCCAGCTAAGGGGTTGCTAAATCTTTTATTATCTTGATTTATGTCCTAGGCTTTAGGTGAGGTTATGAATTATTTAGTTTAATTTTAAATTGATTAATTTGATAGAAATTTATTTTCCCCTAAGAGCCTAATTGCATCCAGGCCATTCAACAATCATCAAATAATTAATAAATTAGGAGAATCATATCATCTTAATTGCACAATCATAAACATAAATATCAATCAATTTATAAAATTTGCAAAAGAATAAGAGGCCGATGTGGTGGGTTCCGCACAACCAAAAGGAAAATGAATAGCCAAGCTCTACCCTTATACAACACATTATAAATAAATAATTACAATTAAAAGGAATTCATGTTATGGTGGGGTCTTTATTTCTTCAATCTTTCTTTCCTCCATTTTCTTCTTTTATTTGGTTCACTCCAAAGAATGACATGGTACAAAAAGGACCTGACCTCTTTAACAAATGTTCATCCTAATCCCCCATAACATTCATTCCAAATCCTAATTGCAAAATTTACATCAAAATGGGAAAGGTAAATCTAACTAAACATAAAATAAAGGTTAGCAAACATATTGCACAACCCAAGTAGTTATATTATTAATTTGGAATTGCACCTAGCACATGGGTAACCAAGTCCACTCTTTTAGATATGCTCAAGTAAGCAACTTACACAAAAAAGCATGTATATTCTTTTATTTTTTATTGGTTAAGCACAATCCCCTCCAGAAGACATGATTAGGCTAAGATCTCCCTATCATCCAGTCTACACACATACACCTTAACATCAAGTCTAAAACATTACACCACAAAACAAAATCATGCACCACCCTAACATAAAGCTAGAAGTGGCGAATTAGCCTAATGCGTGTGTCATTTAAGGCTTGTGTGGCATGTCTTAGCTACGCTTTAATGTTGAAATTTTCCAAGTGTAAAATATTCAATTTAGATGGGGTTTCATTTTAAGTGATTTAGTTGACTTGTCAATTTTAGTTGGTGATTTGTTTGGGTTTGAATGAACCTACATTTAGTGACTAAATGTTGTTGACCTCACTTTGGAGTGAGCTTTCAACTTCTCCATCTTAGACATAGGACTCTCTAGACACTAAGAACTAGTCTTAAGACACTTTTAGTGATCATCTGAACAAATAACCTAACCCAAGAGACTTAGAGGAGTTAGCCATAGGAATAGGTTATGCCTTAAGGGTATTAGGTGGACTTGCCTATCCAATAACTTGAACCCAATCCTAGCTTCTGTCCTTCAAACCAATCTAAATCAAATCTTAAATCAATTCTAACTTAACTGATTATCTCAAATCATAAATCATTTCCAAATCCTAAATCTTAAATCAATTCCAACTCAATTAATTTTCTCAAATTATAAATCATTTCCAAAACCCAAATCTTAAATCAATTCTAACTCAATTGATTTTTTCAAATCATAAATCAATTCCAACTTCTGAATCATAAATCAATTCCAAATCAAATGATTGAATTCAAATCCTAAAATCTTTCCTAAGCCCTTTGATTTCATCTTATGGACTTAGCTCAAATCAAATCCAAATCACTCCAAACTCATAAGATTTTCTCAAAACCCATTTATATTCTTATTTATATTCACAAATATAAATGAAATATAAATTCAAATAATCAAAACTAAATTCAAAACTCAAATCCAAATCCAACTTATATCCTTTAAGCCAATTTCTTGGATTTAGCCAAATCATTCTCAAATCAATCCAAACCCTTGGATTTTCTCTTCAAACAATCACTTCTTCAATCACATGCCCAAATATAACATAAACTACAATCACCAAGCTAAAATCAAACTAACCCAAGTCAAACCCATGTTCATCCTTTTGACTTGAAATTATCAAATCTACCAAAACCCATTTGACTCTAAACCAATTGCAATTAAATTTATATTTCCATCATAAGTTCATATGTAAGTTCAACCAAACTTGAATCAAGCCTTGATCAAGCTAATTGACCCATTTAGGCTCACTTGACCCAAAGTGCCTAAACCACCTTTTTGAGCTAAGTTCTAATCCAACCCAAATTGGATTGAACTAAACCCATCCAAACCTCATATTGGGATCAACAATCATCATAGAATGATTAATCACTCAAATTAGGTCAAACCTAGCCTTTGACCAAGTCAATATTTAACCCAAATGAAACCCAAACTAGTCAAAATCCACCACATGCCAAATTGATTGAAACCATTAATCTAAATCAATTCATAATCAATGATTGAACATGACCCAGTCATCAATTGAGCCAAACCAAGCCTAATTGGCCAGTTGACCCAAGTTGACCCAAATTGACCTAAAAAGTCAAAATGGGTCAAATCTTGATCTAAGCCTAATTGATTGCAACCAATGGATCAAATTCATTCTAAATTGATTGTTGAACTTGACCAAAGCTTCAATTGACCAATTACCAATATACATTGACCATGAACTCAACTTGACTAAAAGGTCAACTTCAAATCAAACCAAATCAAAAATTGATTGAAACCAAAGCTTGCAATACCTTTCAAATGATCAACCAAGCTTAAACCAACCCATGACCTATCCCAATTGGGTCAAATGGGTCAAATTGGTCAACTTGACCCATTTGACCTAAATGAACCTAAATGAACCAAAACCAAATCTAAACCAAATTAAACCAATTACCCATAGGCTCTAAATTTTCATTTGAACTTCACTCTATGGTTTGACCCAATTTGACCAATTGGTCAACCTTAAAATTGACCAAACTTGACATAAATGGGTCAAATTGAACCAATTCAAATCAATTTAACTCCAAATCATTTGAATTTTGGACCAACCCATTTTCAAATCATTTCAAATCTGCCCAAAATAAACCCATGGCCAAATGACCACTTTGCCCTTAGGTCAAAGGGTATCCTATGACCAAATTCACTTAAAATTTAGTCTTATTTTTCTCAAGGCCACTTGGCGTCCTTCTAGTGGTCCACATGGACACCAAGAAGGGTGGTGAACATGACCAAATGAGCTTGGGTCAGACATGACCCAACCCAAGGCCAAATTGATCTCTCTAATTGCATTTGAACACTTGGAACTCCAAATGCACTCACCTAGCACATGAGCATCCACTCTCCTTCACTCCACTACCCAAAATGACCCATGTGGGGTGTTTTGCAGCTCAAATCGTGCCTCCAATCTGAGCCATTGATCAAAAATGGAAATTCAGTCTCTCACCATCCGATCCAAGGAAGGGGATATATACTCCCCCCTCATTCCCACTCAAACTAGAATCAATCATTTCCTCAGAGCTAGAGTGGTTGAATCGAAGCCTCCTCAAGCTTTTCCAAGCCATTCTCGAGCTCCCCCAATTCCCATTCCCAGTTTTACTCAAAGATAAAATAGGGGATGTGAGCTCAAATTCCAACTCACTTAATTCTCAACTAAAACAAAATTAACCTTGCACACACCATCAGTGGACTTCGTCGAGCTCAATCAAGTCATTTTCCAAGTCTCCAAGCCACGGGAAGCACCACTTCAATCACGGCCGATCACCACTGAAGGGGAGCTTAGTCAACCTAGCAATCTACTTCAAACCAAGGTTGAATTTCTTCAACAGGGCTTCATCTCTACTAGACAAAACTACTTCCTCCATTGGAAACGTTGGTGATAGCCTTTGGCAAGGTAATTTCTTAACATCGTAACTATAGGAAATTTTTGTTGGTCCTTTTTGAAGGAAATTCTCATCCCATGAAATCTTGACTACTAGATGTGTATCCTCCATCCTTTCGAAGGTGTGCGATCATTTTAATCCCAATCTGAGCTCAGGTGAGCTTGAATTGAACAAGGAGAGGTGAACGGTGTTCGTCTCTCATCGCTTGTGAAGGAGAAGGATTATACGTCATCCATTCTGTGCGATTGAAACACATGATTGTGATCAGATCACACTAGATCCCCTCTGATTCATTTTTAAACTGCGGGATTGATCTTAGTGGTTCGATCTTAGATCGGATAGCTCGCTGAGTAGACACGTCCACCGCCAGCTGACTCAGCTGACGGATGTGACAACTTAAATAACATATCTCATCATGCCACGTAAAAAGTGCATCGCATCAGCTGCCACATGGCCTGATGAGATTAGGGGTTTAATTAAGCTTAGTTAATCTAATTTTAATGGTGAAACTTCTAAATTTCATAACTAATTATAGAAAAATCCAAAAAAATATAAATAAACACTCATTTTAAAGATAATTTAGAGGAGAATAATATAAAATTAAAATAAATTAATTTTGAACACTAATTTTTACACAATTTAGGTTTTATTAGAAAATAATTAGACTAATTACTCCCTAATTACTCTAGCAATTAATTTCAAACTTTCTGAGGTTGATTAGTGGGATGACCTCTGCCTCCCATGATTTTCTTGGAATTTATTATTGGATTAATTAGGGGAATTTCTTGTTTCATTTTTATTCCCTCTCTTAATTAATTAAATGATTAATTAACATGTTAAACAATGATAAATTCATTAATTAAACTTGCTAATCATTATGAAATAGCGAATGGACATAAGGAATGAGATGAAGACCTCTTTTCCAATCTTTCCCCTAAGTTTATTTCATTTGGATAAATACTTAATCAATTTACAATTAGTTAATCGCTTAATCACCTCATTAAATAATATTAACCAAACTCAAAACCAAATCATTATAGAACTTAATCATTCAATTCTTGGGAAGATTCTTAGGTGTTCAATAACCTAAGAGAACTCCAAAGGAAATTATAATCAAACTACATGTGTAGGATGATTATGAAAGTACTTATTTAAAGCCTTTAACTTAATTAATCAATTGCATTAGGCCCCTTCATTTCTTAGGTGCATTGATGATTTAATTTCCATGTGGTTGCATATCATATGTTGGCTCATAATTACTTGGATAATTAAATGGGATAATTAATTGATTTAATTCATACCCTAACCTAAAAAAACATAAAATCAACCTAATTGTTCTAAAATTAAACTAAACTAATTCACATATGGGAGAAATGGGTTAAGACCAGCAAACCTTGAAGAATTTTGATTCATTTTAAATAATCCTATTTTATATGATTATCCTAAGGAAGTAATTAGGGTGAATGAAGTCATGTGCTTGCATCCTTTTATTTCTTTCCAAGCATGCTAAATATTATTTGCCATATGAAATCATGCATTCATTTCTTTTAAAAATCAATCAAATAAAATGTTTCCTTTTATGTCAAATTGCATGTGTTGGCTAAAATTAAGAATATGAGTGGCTATTATCACTATTAAACCAAAAATTATTTTTAAAACCTATATATTAAATACTATGAATGAAGTGATGCTACTTATAAATATTTATAAGCTTGCATGTGATTATAGAATAAGATGTGTATTATGAAGTTCTCTTTCCTTCTCTTAACATAGATTTACAAAGGATTTGCAAGTGTATAGTTCATTTGAAAAGAACACAACACTTGCTTAAATCTATTCCTATGCATTTCTATGTTATAACTTAAGAAGGATCTTCATATTACATATGTAAATTATACAACCAAATCAAATATGATATTTTGCATGATTCTTTATCCATTTGGTTCTTTTTGTACATCTACATGTATTTAATAAAAGTGGTATATTAGTATGGACATCCCGAGGCTGCGAGACTTTAAGTAGCCCTAAGTAGGTCTTGTAGCTTACCCCCCTTGTGTAGAAAATAATGGTGTCGTACTCACTTATAACTTTTATACATATGGATGTGCATTTAGTTAATGGATGAGAGATCCCCCTTTTCTACATAACCAAAACATGAATCAATGGAATATCCAAATTTTCAAATCATATCTCTTAGCATTCATTATCAAAGTGTGCTAAAATCTGCATTACATGTATAGGTATGCTTAGGATTACTCATATGCATGGTATACATGGTGGAAAGAAATAAATGAGTGTGTGTTATGTGGTAGTAATCCACCATAACTAATCCGAAGATGCCTTTCTTATTGAATAGGGCTATTTAGAGAAAAATTAAACTTAGGATTAATTAAAACACATAATAAAATATTCACTAAAGAAAAAAATCATTAATGAATCTACCTTAGAAATGCTTTAAGATAGGGATGAAAGATAAGTTCTCTTCTCTTTTCTTCTCTTCATAACATTTAGTCATTAAGTGTAGGTTCATTCAAATCAAATCAAATCACCAACTAAAATTGACAAATCAATTAAATCACTTGAAATGTAACCACCATCTAAATTGAATCTTTCACAGTTAGAAAATTCCAACCTTAAAAGCATAGCTAAGACATGCCACACAAGCCTTAAATGACACAAACATTAGACTAAGTCATAATTTCTAGCTGTAAGTTAGGGTGATGCATGGTTTGATGAATGATTTTATTTTATGGTGTCATATTTTAGACTGGATGTTAGGGTGTATGTGCGTAGACTAGATGATAGGGCGATCTTAGCCTAATCATATTTTCTGCAGGGGTTTGTGCTTAAGGGGAGCTGTAATAAAAATATAAATATTTTTTTTTCCTATGCAGGTTGCTTATACCCCTAAGAATAACTCAAATTAAAATAGGTGGACTTAGTTACTCATGTGTGGAATGCTAAGTCCAACTTATTTATATAACTGCTTGGGTTGTGTGGTATGTTTTAGCTAATCTTTATTTTGCAAGTTTAGTTAGATTTACCTTTCCCATTTTGATGTAAATTTTGAAATTAAGATTTGGAATGAATAATGTTATCATTGGGTTAAGTCTTATGTACCATGCCTTTGGAGCAATCATATTCCAATCAAGCCAAAAGGAAGAAAAAGAAAAGCAAATCAAAATGAAAGAATGAAGAATGAAGAATGAAAAATGATGAATGAAGACTCCCATAACATGAATTCCTTCTAATTATATTCATTTTAATCTAGTTGTATAAGGGGAGGGCTCAACTACCCACATTTCTTTTGGTTATGCACCGACCGACCTCTTATTCCTTTTATGCTAATTTTATAAATTGATTGATGTTATGTTTATGATTGTGCAATTAGGATGGCATGATTTTTCTAGTTTCTTAATTGCTTGATGGTTGTTGAATGGCCTAGATGTGATCAGGCTCTTAGAAAATAAATAAATTTTTTATCCAATTAATCAACTCAAAATTAAACTAAATAATTCATAACCTCACCTAAAGCCCAGGACATAAATAAAAATAATAAAAGATTTAGCAACCCCTTAGTTGGATGTTGTATGTCTCATATCATGCATAATCATATTGTCTCACTCTTGCCAATGGAGGGCTTCCACCTTTGCTAGAGAAAATGGCTTGACCTTTGAGAGCCATGGTGGAAACACACCTCCTTCTTTCTAATTTTGGCCCATAACCAATTTTTTCATACATTAGGCATTTGAAATCTCATAGCCCATGTCAAATAAAAATGTCCAAAAATCAAAATAAAACTTGACCAAATTTACACTAGATTTAAGTCATTATTCATACCCTTCATGATCTAGTCTCTTAGGGAGTGTGTTTAAGGACTTAGTCTCCTTTCTAAATAAACAATAGCTTAGCTATCTTGCAAAGTATAAAACTTGCCTACATGTATTTAAAATCATAGGAGGAGTTAGTTGGCGGCAACCCCAGGCAGTTGTAAGTCCAATAATTGGGTGGATTACTCTTTCTTGTGGAGGTAAACCATATACCCATTTTTGCCTTAGATTTAGGTTGCACTTTAGCCCTCGCCAAAGTTCTCTAGATTAATGATCCAAGGTTTTTGTTTACCTTTGTGGGATACAAGCATAAATCCTCACCTCTTAGGCAATTCTGCAATCATGTGTTGTGGAATTATAAGCCCTAGATTTCTAATAAAAATTTAACTTAAACATATAATTCTCCTCCGATTCAAAAATATAAAGCCCAACCATATGATAGTTTGGGATGCCCACTAGGTTTCCTAGCATCATTAGCATTCCCTACTCATCTCCCTTTAATTTCAATAACAACTCTCTCCTTTTGATCAATCCCACTTGATTTTTTAAAAATAACCAATTCGTTGATAGTCCTATCTTTGAAATCTATGGAGACAATGATCATTTATCTTAATTGAGAGTATTCCTGAGGAACACCATTCCTTAAGATGTAATTAACTATGGGGGTTTACCTCTATAGGGAACTTATTAAACCTAGCTTAAAATAAACCCTACTTTACTTTTTCATGTAAAGTGGGAGAAAGATCTCTAGTACCTTCGAAGACCTATCATGCCTTAGGAGTCCTCATTAGGTGAATAAGTCCATTATAGGGTAGTGACTTCTATCTCTCAAGATAGTACACTATTCCTTAATGTCATACATGATCACCCTAATGAGTACTTCTGCGGATATGTGTGGTGTCCCCCAAACACACTTAATAATAACCTCCAAATCACAAAAAAAATAAAACACCACAGTTGTCAAGAGAAGAAAAGAGAAGAAGCTCTCTTTTATCCTTGCCTTAAAGCATTTCTAAGGTAGATTCATTTACTAAATTCTCTTTAATGAATGATTTATTATGTGTTTTAATTGGTCCTAAGTTTGGGTTCTCTTTTAAATGATTCCATTTAATGTGAAAGACTTCTTAAGATTAATTCAATTGAAATACTATCACATAACACATATTGATTTATTCCTTTTCAACACATGTAACATGCACATGATTAAGCCCTAAACATGCCTACACATATAATATGTTTTGGTCACACTTAAATGATGCATGTGAGCATGTATGTTTGAATTCTTTGCATATATATATATATATATATATATATATAGGGTTTAGGGTAGTATGTAAACCATGCATGTAAACCATTCAATCAAATTAAAATACAACATTCTCACATGATTTCATTCTCCAAATTATAAATACATGTGTATTTATTTAAGAAAAGTAGTATATAGTCTGGGCACCCCGGGAATTCGAGGCTTTAGCTAGCCCCAAGGAGGTCATTTGATTACCTGACTTCCTTGGTTTAACAATGACACATAGTTGGTTATGTCTTTTATACATACATATGTGTATTTGATTTGGGAATGATAATCCTTGATCTTTCTATTAAAAATGCATGCATTGGCAACTGTTTAAATGATTGGATTAATTGGCCATGTGAGTTCGGAGCTCCTTTCCTCATACACTTCTTCACAAGAATTTAGAAGAGGGCTTCAAGTTAACTTGGCAAACTAATCCAACAAATATATATATATTTTAGGGTTTAGGGTTTAGGGTTTAGGACGCGCTTTCCACTAGCATTTATAACACATATAATCTTTTTTTTATAAGTTTTGAAAAATAGATTTTTGAATTTAATAATGATAATAGCCACATATATATTAAATTTAAATCAACAGATGCAAGCTTGACATAAAGGAAACCATTTGCTTTAATTAATTTTGTAAAGCATGTATGCATGAATCAAATGTCATTCAACAATTTAATGTGATTGGAAAAAAATAAATGAGTACAAGCATATAATTTCTTTTAATTAAATTACTTCCTAAGTGCAATCACATTATGTAAAAGGATTTAAAGGGAACCAAAGCTTGTTAAAGTTATTTTTAATTTTATATTTGATTTGGTTTAGGAAATATGAGAATATGTTTGCTGGTCCTAAACCATTCCCATCTTTGTGATTGGTTTTGCAATGATAATTAAGTTGATTTTATGAATTGATTAAATTGTTGTATAAATTAAATCCATTAATTACCCCTTTCCTACACCACTTTAACATAATTATCCAAGTAATTATGAGCCAACATATGATATGCAACCACATGAAAATTAAATCAGCAATGCACCTAAGAAATGAAGGGGCCTAATACAGTTGGTTCACAATTATTGGTTAATTAAGCTAAAGGGTTTGATTAAGTACTTTTATAACCTTCCTACACATGTAGTTTGATTATATTTTCCTCTATAATTCTCTTAGGTTATCGAACATCTAAGAATCTACCCAAGAATTGAATGATTGAGTTCTAGAATAATTTAGTTTTGAGTTTGATTAATTAAACTATTTAATGAGGTGATTAAGCCATTAACTAGTTGCAAATTGATTAAGTGTTATCCAAATGAAGTAAACTTAGGGGAAAATATTGGAAAAGAGGTTCTGATCTCATTCCCTATGTCCATTCAATATTTCATAATGGTTAGCCAACTTAATTAATGGATTCATTACTGTTTAACATGCTAATTAATCATTTAATTAATTAAAAGAGAGAGTAAGAATGAAACAAGAAATTCCCCTAATTATGCAAGCAATAAATTCCAAGAAAATCATAGGAGGCAGAGGTCTTTCCACTAATCAATCTCAAAAATTTTGGAATTAATTGTTGAAATAATTAGAGAGTAATTAGCTTAATTATATTTCTAATAAAACCTAAATTAAGTAATAATCACTATTTAAAATTAATTGATTTTACTTTTTTATTATTCTCCTCTGAATTACCTTTAAAATAAGAATTTAATTGTATTTTTTAAATTTTTCTACAATTAGTTATGAATTTTAGAACTTTCATAATTAAAATGGGATTAACTAAGCTTAATTAAACTCCTAATCCCATCAGGCGATGTGGCGGGCCTTTCCATGGCGTGGATTGGTTTTAAGATGTCACATCCATGTCGAGTCAACCGATGCATGCTTTCTCGTCCGATAGATCGGATGATGGAGATTAATCCACGTTTAGGCTAATAATTACAGTGGATCTAGCGTGATTTGATCACAACCATCTATTCCAATCATGTAGAACGTATAGTGTTTGATCCTTCTCCTTCATGAGTGATGAAAGATAAACACCGTTCATCTTTCCTCATTCAATCCGAGCCAACCCAAGCTCGGATCAAGATGAAAATGATCCCACACCTTCAGAAGGAGGGGGGATGCATATCCAATGGTCATAATTGCATGGGATGATAATTTCCTTCAAAAAAGACAAACTAAAAATTCCCTATAGCTACGGTTTTGAATAATTACCTCATTGGAGGCTATCACCGGCGCTTCCAACGAAGGAGGTAGCTTCGTCTAGTAGAGATGAAGCCCTGTTGAAGGAATCCAATTTTAATTTGAAGTGGGTTGCTCGGTCGACCAACCTCCTCTTCAATGGTGATCGATCTTGATTGAAGTGGCACTTCCCATTACTTAGAGGCTTAGTAAATGATTCTAATGAGCTTGATGAGGTTTGGTGAGGGTGTGGGTAAAAGGAATTTAGGTTTGGTGAAGTAAGGAGGGAGTACTGTTTAGAATGGGCCTGTCCTATTTTGGCCTTGCACACGGATGAGAAATGTCAATCAAAGGAGCTCTAGGAGACCTTGGGAATGCTCTGGGAAGATTCAAAAATGCTCTCTGGCTAAATGGGAGTGAATTCTCTTCTTGTTTGAGTGAGAATGGTAGGGGTTATATCTCCCCTCCTTGGATCAGATGGTGGATGGCTGATTTACTATTTTGGCTCAATGGCTTGGATTGGCTGATCGATTTAAGCTGCAAAATATCTCACATGGGTCATTTTAGGTGGAGGAGTGAGGGAGAGTAGCTGCCCATGTGATTGGTGAGTGAATTTGGTGAGCCAAGTGTCCAAGGATGATTGGGGAGGTTAGTTTGGCCTCCCCTTAGGTCATGGTTGACCAAAGCTCATTGGGTCATGTTCACCACCCTCCTTGGTGCCCATGTGGACCAATAGATGGGTGTCAAGTGGCATTAGAAAAAGAATGGCCAAATTATAAGTGAATTTAGTTATAGGATACCCTTTACTAAGGACAAAGTGGTCATTTGGCTATGAGTTTTATTTGGGAAAATTTGAAATGATTTAAAAATGGGTTGGACTAAATTTCAATTGATTTGGAATTCATTTGATTTAATTTGGCTTAATTTGACCCATTTGGGTCAAGTTGGGTCAAAATTGTTGATGACCAATTAGTCAAATTGGGTCAAATCATGGGTTTGGTCAAGTTCAAATGATCGTTTGGAGCCTATGTGTTTCATTGGTTTGGTTTAATTTGGTTTTGGTTCATTTAGGTTCATTTGGGTCAAATGGGTCAAGTTGAGTAATTTGACCCATTTGGCCCAATTGGGTTAGGTCATGGGTTGGTTTAGGCTTGGTTGATCATTTGAAATGTATTGCAAGCTTAGATTTCAATCAATTCTAATTTGGTTTGATTTCAAATTGATTTGACTTTTTGAGTCAAGTTGGGTTCATGATCAATTAGGCTAGGTTGGGTCTAATTGGTCAATTGAAGCTTTGGTCAAGTTGAACAATCAATTCAGAATGAATTTGACCCATTGGTTGCTATCAATTTGGCTTAGATCAAAATTTGACCCATTTTTGCTTTTTTAGGTCAATTTGGGTCAACTTGGGCTAGGAGGGCCAATTGGGTTTGGTCTAGCTCAAGTGAGGGCTTCATCATGTTTAATAATTGATTATGGATTAGATTAGATCAATGGTTTCAATAAATTTGGCTCATAGTGAATTTTGGCTTATTTAGGTCTCATTTCTGTTAAGTGTTGACTTAGTCAAAAAGCTAAGTTTGACTTGGTTTGACCTAATTTGAGTGATTGATCATTCTAGGATGATTGTTGATCACAATGTGAGGCTTGGGTGGCCTTGGTTTAACCCAATTTGAGTTAGATTAGAACTTAGTTCAAAAAGGGTCTTTAGGCTACTTTGGGTCAGGTGGACCTAAAAGGGTGAATTAGCTTGATCATGGCTTGATTCAAGTTTGGTTGAACTCACATATGGACTTATGATGAAAATATAAATCCAACTGCAACTGGTTTGGAGTCAAATGGGTTTTGATTCATTTGATAATTTCAAGTCAAAAGGATGAACGTGGGTTTGACTTGGGTTAGTTTAATTTTGGCTTGGTGACTGTAGTTTAGGTTTATATTTGGGCATGTGATTGAAGGAGTGGTTGTTTGAAGATAAAATCCAAGGGTTTGGATTGATTTGAGAATAATTTGGCTAAATCCAAGAAATTGGCTTAAAGGATATAAATTGGGTTTGGATTTGAGTTTTGAATTTATATTGATTTGATTTTGTCCATTTGAATTTCATTTATATTTGTGAAGATAAATGAGATTATAAATGATCGATGAAGAATCATGTGAATTAGAGGATTTGATTGTGAATTTGGCCATGGTAGGTCAAAAAGTTTGAAAAAGGGGTTTTGATTTGGTTTGATTTATATTCATTTGATTTGGATGATCTGGATGCCAATTTCATTTATAGTTGTCAATACAAATAATGAAATAAGTGATTTATAAAGAAATCACTTAGATCTGGGTTGATTTGAAGGGTTTGGCTAAGCTTATGGATGTGATTCATATGGCTTAGGAAGGTTTGGATTTAGAATTGATCATGGGCTTCAATCATCTGGAATTGGAGTTGGATTTGGAATAGATTTTGGATTTGAATCATTTAGGATTGGAATTGAATTTGGAGTTGATTTTGTATTTTTTGAAACTCAATTGAGTTTGGATTGATTTGAGATTTGAGATTTGATATAATCAATTGAGTTGGAATTGATTTGAGGTTTGATTTGGATTGGTTTGAAGGAGTGTACATGGGCTGGATTTGTGTTATAGGGTAAGTGGTTGCCTTAAATCCCTAATGCATAACCTACGATAAACCCTTATAAGTCTATAGGGTTAGGTTAAGTGTTCACCTAATCACTAGAAGTGCCTCAAGACTAAGGAACTCTTAGTGTCTAGAGGAGTCCTATGTCTAAGATGGAGAAGTTGAGAGCTCACTCCAAAAGTGGTCAACAGTGATAGAATATTCTAATATATCTTTTCACTTGATTTAGGCCTTATTCTGAGATTTTTGGGAATGATATCTTCATTGACTTCAATTTTTTTCCCTTATCTTTATTTGAATTTCTCTTCCTTGATGATGGTGGTAAGACGTTACCACTTCTCAATTGAACTTGAATCACCTTGTCTTGCTCATATTCCTCTGAAGAACTAGTTTCTTCAAATTCACTTCTTATTTTAGAGGATTGACCAAAAAGGCTATACTCACTTTTCAACTTCATACATTTCATACGTGATGATATCGATGAGTTTGACTCTTCTTCATCAAGAAAACATAATTCTTCATCTGAACTGTTATTTTTTTATTGAGTCATTAAACAAAATTCATATGTTAACTCCTCAGGCTCTTCTTGCTTTCCTGATAAGAATTTTGATGGGTTGGTCAAGTTTGTTTGACTACCCTTGTCATTTTGGAGTAACTGATATTGAAGAACATCGGATATCACATAAGTGATTCATCGTGTCTCTACTGGACAAGATTCATCATTATCTTCTTCATCCAATTCAACAATATGAAGTTTAGGCATAAAGTCTGCAAGCCTAAATGGTTATCTTATCGGCTAGTGATACTCCTCTAAATTGTTAATAATCTTTTGAGTTATAGTCTTCTTCTTGGTCTTCTTTTTCTCAGCCGGCTTCTTTGACTTATGAGGCCTTTAGTAGAACGGTGTTGTGATGAAGTAGCCTTATCAAAATGCCCGAAGCCCAAATACTTGGTTTAGGCATCTCTTAAGTCCAATATATTCAAGTGGTGATTTTCACTTAACACTAGGGACACATTTTAGCTGCTTCAACATTTTCATGATATTCTTAGAGACTAATGTTTACCATTCTTCAATCTAAACTGATTTTTTCTTCTTTTTTCTTTAGTGGATTATACAGAAGAGGACGTAATCATCCTTATAGATTCTATTTTCGGGTTGACTAGAACACTATCGGGCAATGTAAATGCACCTCACTGATACTTCATTTCTAACCAATCTTTGAAGACATAACAATCTTCAATAGGATTACTGATCATTTGATGATAGGGAGAGTAATTTAGATTATTGACTTGATCAGCTTCCTCAAGCCTTTTAATTTATGGTAATTGTAGACTAGCTTTGACTACTCGTCGAAATAATTAAACCATACTGACCCTCCTAAAGGAATATTCTTTGTTCATCTTTTCCTTAAGAGATGGCCACATTCGCTCATCATCTCTTATTGCTTATTTTAGATGCTCTCCATAACCTAGAAAAGTCTGAGATTTATCATTACCTCCCAATACCAATTTTGGCTGTGAATTAGGATGAACGAGCTTCTTTCCATTATCATCATTGTACATTGACTATTTTCCTTTATCTACATTATAGATTACCCACTTTTCACCACTTGAGCTATAGGAAGCGGCATGAGTTTCGTTTCTTCTTGAGTCTGAAAGCTTATTTTTCCTTGATTTATTTGTATAGATTTCAGACTTAGGGCGATTCAACTTTTCAAATTTGGCCACCCTATCAAGCAAGTCTTAGAATATTGTAATTGATGTCATACATAAAAATGGTGCTATTTTATCATCCATATTTCCCATTAGCAATTGGATCACATGTTCTTCTTCCAATTATTGTGCACATTTCATACTTAGGTTACGATAACGACTTATGAATTTTGTCACTGACTCATCTTTTCTCCTTTTTAGCAAGGCAATGTCAGCAATTTTTATTTTCTCGGTTGTGCTGGTGAACCTCTTCATGAATATTATCTTTAACTTAGCAAAGGTTTTAACCGAATCATTCAATAATTATGTATACCACTCAAAAGCAGCTGAGGTCAGTTCGTGACGATGGAAAAGCGGAACATTCCCTGTGTTACTACAAGTAGCTTAAAATTGGGATAGATGTTGTTTTGGGTTACCAAGCCCACTGAAAATATTAAATTTCAGCACTGAGTAACCTTTCGGGTATAACATTTGATTATATTTAGCTAGGTAAGGGCGACCCTTATTCACTAACTTTTCAGCTTGCTTTGAAGCTATAACTGCCTTTATCTTTTCATTAATTATTTTTTCTAGTTGTTACCATTCTAGGTGTGATAGACACATTTTGAATTATAGGTTGAAGAGGTAGTTGGTTAACTTTATTCCTCGCTTCAGGTGTAGCATGTACTGTAGAAACTTGCGGTACTAGAGCGACTGGTGGTATAGAAGTTGTATTGTTATCTACCTATTGATTAGCACACAAAATAGGTGCAATATTTGATGTGATATTCTTCTGCAATATATCCATCATGATATTCATTTGTACCATCATCTCATTCATTTTGGTACCAATCTATGCAATTTTCTTATCTTTAACTTTCATTTGATGTTGCATTTATCTTTGCTCTATAGATAGCGCCGCAGCATCAATAAGTACAGGCTCTTCTTCTTCCTCTGTTTCTTGTTGTTGTTCTACTCCTTGCTCATCCTCAGGGGAAGAACATGACTGTCCTTCTCCTTGTGCATTTGCAGGGACATCTATTGTTGAAATGAGACGGCGATCGATTGTAAAAGCGTGTACTAGTGATCATTTCTGGTTCAACCATATAAATAGCTTCAACTCTTTTTCAATATTCTTCTTCTTCTTTCTCTTTTGATCTCGAAGATCCATCTTCTACTTTTTTGTGAAGACTCTTCTTCATAAATATCAATTCAGTTCAAGCTCCACGGATTCGATGATGGTGTTGAGCAAAAAGTTCATCTATATCTCTGACCATATAGATGACTTCCACTTCCATAGTGCCCTCTTCATCACTTTCTATTTGGACATGAATTTCTGATCGATGTTTCCAGTGGATCTCTGGTTCAGTGTACGGAACAAATACTTCTTTCATTAAAGAACTGTGATCAAAGTCAAACTTCTCTCATGGGGGTGAATTTGATCGATGACGGGATCCCCTAGAGGATTCTCCAGGGAGTCGACCATCATGTCTTTTATCAATGATATCTTTTCTTTTGGGTATCCACTTCTAATAACTTGTTTTTGAGTTGAATTTATAATCAGATGTCATACCTCTTTCTTTCTTCAGAATTTTATCATGGGGCCTTGGCCTCCATACCTGCTTACCCATTTGCTAGGATGTTTCGGCAGCGGATTCTTGGACACACGATCCAAGTGTCACTCTCTGATGCTCACCATGCGAAGCATACTTGGCTCAATGGCTAGTTACCATAAGAGATGGCAACCTCCTTAGCATGGCTTCAGTATTTTCCATTGTCACGGGCCTTTAAAATTTTCTTTTCATCAAGCCTTTTTCCTTGGCTACTTTAAGAAATTTATGTATTCTAGAGGACAGTGTTTCAGGTTGTCTCCTCTGTGCTGGAGGAGCTTGACATTGTTGAGTCCAGAAAAGGCTTTCACCTAGAGCTATTCCTTTTACCCATTTTAGATTGTCAAGTTGTTATGGATAGGAATACTCACTTCTGGCGGCAATATTGTTTGTTCACTGGGTCATTCAAATGGGATTTGTTAAGCCCTTAGCTCATGATTTCTTCTTCTTATTTGCCTTATGATTAATTTTCTTCCTGATGAGGAAGCTTCATGATCATGCTTTCCAGGTACAAAAGGTTCAATCGATGAAGCAGTTGTACCATGAGGCATTAAAGACACAATTTTCCCACTGACGATTCAATTCATAACAGGGGCATTAGATTGGCCCAATCTTTCAAAAACAGAAGTTCTCTATTGACAAAACTCCTTAACAGTGGTTGATTGTTGAACTAGTTGGCGAGCATGAAGAGTATGAGCTTTAGTAACCTGAGGCCTTCTATCATGGCCTCAGACGAGTGCGCCACATGCGGGTGCCTCAGAAGTTGTAGCTATGATAGCTAGAAAATTCAAGCTACCAAATTTAATGGTAGCTCTAACTTCTCTTATGTTGATGATGGCATTAGCTAAGCAGATGTTTGCACCATGCCCCTAGGCGAGCGGAGGAGTACTCAGATCCATTACGCAAAAGTGATGAGGATTAGTAATTAATTATTATTTCACCCCATACTTTTAAAATGCGAGGTGCTATAGAGCAGAATAATAGTGTAATAAAGATATACTCTATAGAATAATTCATTCGACATATAGTCTCATACATTAGTAATTTTATTTTATTACACATTTAAATAACCTTTTTTGTTTTGAATTTTCAAATATTTTATCGCTACTATGACATGTATATGACTAGCAAAAGTTGGAAAGAGAATCATATCCCAATTGCCAAAATCTGGGCTCTAAAATCACCGACCTCTTTGAAGAGAGTATGATTTAAGTGTCGGTGTAATTTTCAGAAGGTAGATGGAATAGTAGATAAGACACTACCCAGACATTTCACCCTCATTTGGTGAGGACTTCAGATTTGGTTCTAAGTTTCCCATAAGCACAAGCACCTATAGTCAATTACCCCTCTCAATGCTGAGAGAGAACTTTCGATTAAGGTTAGTCGTTAGGTCGCTTAATGCATAGCGTATAATAGCAGCATATGGAGTTTTAAAATTTAGAATGTATGAAATTCATCATTTTAACTTAAAGCAGATGGTTGGGGAATGATGATGTGCCTGATCTAGATCTCATGGTTCTATCATCCCGTGTTGTTGCGGTCCCTAGTCTACTTAGTCAAAGGAGGTAGTCAACCCAACCGGACTAAAGGATCCTTATCAGCATTATATGGGTTACGTTATCCAAGAAATCCTTATATACCTAGGGTGGTGTTTGTCTAAGGAGATAAGCTTAAGTCTACCTTAGCTGACTGAGGGATTTTTGCCCTATCAAGTATACCCTATGATTTACAACTCAAAGGGTCGAACCATTGGGGAGCATACGGGCTATGGTCATGAACGTAATGTAATGGTTCCATTTGGCAGCAACCACCTGATCAGAGGACTCTAGTTGTAACTATAATATATGTGGAGCCTACTGGCCAAGCCATGCAGTCAGAGGATACGGGCCACATCCTTACTGCAAAAGATTGATTGAGAGTGAACATAGTAGAACACTTGATTTAACATTGGCTCCTTTGTGAGCTAGAGTTTTCTTAATTTGTTACCTCCGACAAACAATTACGGAAGGTGGGTTGAATTTTTAGCTTTTAAGTTTTTAGATTGAATTTCATTTAACTATTTAAAGTTTAGTGATTTATCTAATTTTACATTTATATTGATAATTAATTTAGATTAATTTGATTTAAACTTGCAAGAGCATTTCGATGGCAAGTATCCCCTTTGGTTGAAATCACCATTCAACACAGCCATCATCACGGTGATTTTTTGTTTTAGATACTATCGACTCTATTAATTTAAAGATTGAAGATTAGATCTACTGTCATATGATAGAATTAGTTTCTCAGATATTTTACTAAGTTGAAATTCTTATAATAGATTTTTAGGTTTTGTTAACCCAGACCCAGTCCTAAGACTAAACTGGGAGGCAACCCGCGCAGCATCCTCAAACACTAAATTTATGCATTCAGCATAGTGTCGGGGCCCATGCGAGTGTTTAATAATTTAGGCAATTTCATGTTTAAATTATGAGATTAATTTGGTATTTATTTAATCCCAACTTAGCTTGCATGGCCTTTTCAGACAATCAAATTTGCACTTTAAACCTTTATGTCTGAGCACATGCAGGTGTTTATAGCTTAGATAATTTAATCTAATTAATGAAATCACTAACATTAAAAATCATAAGTAGAATGAAATTTCTTTTATTTTTGGATTTAAAGAAGCTCTATAATTCATGAAGAATTAAATTTAGTATGACATTCTCTCTGCTTGCACAAAGAATTGCAAATCTGGTGGCATTTGAAGGAATTTTAATTTAAAATATTACTCACACTTAGATTGCTTATTGAATTTTCTAATTCTCAAATATCATTTGGCTAATAGTTGTTAAAAAACTTTCAAGTTTTTATCAATTAGTCACCTTCAGCTTTTATTCTAAACTAAAAAAGAACTGATTTTACATCTATAATTAAGCATTGAGTTTATCAAAACTCTAATTCAAATTATATAGATTTTTATTGATTCACTCAATGTATCATGTAGTGTAACTTGAGTGATTATTGAAAGAGTTTGTATATACTCATGGACAAGCTAATTAATTGCATTATAAATCCTTTTATAAGTTTCATTTGAATACCGTTAATTTTAGAGCTAAGCACTTAGCTATGTCATAAATCTAATGTGCTTTAAATATAACTTCAAATACAAGATTCAAGCGAGCCTTTCGAAGGCAACATTCATGAGTGATCATGAGTTTCCTAATCAAACTTATACTTTGTGGCATTTATTTTTTGTGTTATGTATGTTTGTGTGAAGGGACACCACGTAGATCCGCAGATGTACTCATTAGGATGATCAGGTATGACATTAAGAAATAGTATACTATCTCGAGAGATAGAAGTCACTATCTTATAATAGACCTAATCATCTAATGAGGACTCCTAAGGTATGATGGGTCTTCGGATATACCAGAGATTTTTTCCCCTACTTTATATGGAAAAGTAAAGCATGGTTTATTTAAACCGAGTTCATTAAGTTCTTTATAGAGGCAAGCTTCCATAGTTAATTACATCCTAGGGGAAATGAATCCCTTAAGAATACTCTCGATTAAAGTAGGTGATTTTTATCTCCAAGGAATTTGAAGATAGGACTATCAAAGTATTAGTTATATTTTTGAAAATCAAGTGGGAGAGGTCAAAAGGGAAGAGTTCTTATCGAAACCAAGGGAGATGAGTAGGGAGTGCTCATGATACTATGAAGCCTGGTGAACACCCTAATCTATCCTATGGCTAGGCTTTATATATTTGAATTTGAGATGATTTATTTATTTGAGTTGAATTTTTATTAGAAGTCTAGGACTTATAATTCTCCAATACAAGATTGTGGAAATGCCTAAGAGTTAAAGATTTATGCTTGTAGGAAAATAACCTCGGATCCTAAATCTATGGAGCTTTGGAGGGCCAAAACATGACTTAAATCTAAAATGGGCATATTGTTTATCTATAAGAGAATAAACTATGGCTAACTCTCCTCTAAATCCATGTTGGCAAGTTTTATGTTTTACAAGATGGTTAGGCTATTATTTACTTAGAAAAAAAACTAAGTCCTTAAACTCACTCCCTAAGAGACTAGATCATGAAGGGCATGAATAATGACTTAAATCTAATGCAAGTTTTATCAAGTTTGTATTTGATTTTTGGACTTTTATTTTGACACATGCTGTAGGATTTTGTATGCCTAAATGTATGAGAAATTGATTGTGGGCTAAATTAAGAGAGAAAGAGATGTCTTTCAATTAAAGGCTCTTATAGGTTAAGCTTTTATTCTCTGGAACAGATGGAAGCCCTCTCTTAGCAAGAGTGGAAGAATATGATATACATGATATTATACATTCAATCATCCAGCTAATGAATTGCTAAAATTTTTATTATCTTGATTTAATTCCTAAGCTTTTATGTGAGGATATGAGTTATTTTAAAATCTTAGTTAGGAGTTGTTAATGGGATAGAAAATTTATTTTTATCCTAAGAGCCCAATCGCATCCAGGCCACACAGCAATCACCAATCATAAAGAAACTATGAAGAGGTATGCTATTTCTAATGCACAAGCTAAACAAAATATCAAACAATTTTATAAAGCTATCACAAAAGAATAAAAGGCCGTTGCGGTCAGGTGCCACCGTACAACCTGAAAAAGAAATGTGAGCTCTACCCTTATACATCTCGGTACAATGAAAGAATAAATACAATTATGAAGTGATAAGTGTTTTAGGGGTCTTCATTCTTCATCTTCCATTCTTCACTCCTTATCCATCATCCCTTCATCTTGATTTTCTCCATTGCTTTCTTTCTTATAGCCTGAGTGGGATGTAGTTTTCTCCAAAGGTATCACAAGGTATATAAAATATGGCCTTATACCAATGCTTATCCTTAATCCCCATAACACTTATTCTTATCCTAATGCAAAAGTTACATTAAAAGAAAAGAAAGTAAATCTAGCTATACTTGCAAAATAAATGTTTGCTAAACATACCATACAACCCAAGTAGTTATAGGAATAATTTGGACTTAGCACCCCACACATAGATAACCAAGTCCACTGTTCTAACTTGGGCTAGGGGCTAAGCAACCGACATCAAAAGTATTTATATTTTCATTATAGTGGCTTAAGCATAACCCCCATAAAACATGATTAGGCTAATATCAATAACATTCAAGTACATACATACATCAATCTAAAATAATACATCATAAAATTGAACATTTATCAAACCATGCACCGTCCTAACATAAAGCTAAAAATGGTGACTTAGACTAATGTGCATGTGTTAGAGCTTGTGTGGTATATCCTAACTAGGTTTTAGGGTTATGATTTGCTAAGTGTGTGGGACTTAACTTATGAAGGGTCAATTTTTCTTTAAGTGGTTTAGTTGATTTGGGGATTTTTAATTAGTATTTTTTTTATTTCATATAGCCTACACTTTGCAACTAAGTGTTATAAAGAAAAGAAAGAGAGGGAGAGTCTCTCTTTTATCCCTACCTTATGTAATTTCTAAGGTAAATTGATTAATGAATTTCTTTTAGTGGATGGTTTATTATGTGTTTTAATTTATCCTAAGTTCAGATTCATTAAATAGCCCTATTCAATGAGAAAGGCATCTTAGGCTTAGTTAGGATGGATTATTATCACATAACACACACCCATTCATTTCTTTCCATCATGTATACTATGCATATGAATAATCCTAAGCATACCTATACATACAATGCTAATCTTAGCATACTTTGGTGATGAATGCAAAGAAATGCATTTTTAAAAATTTAAATATTTTTTTATGTTAATCGCATCATGAATGCATGTCTTTATTATGTAGAAAAGAAAGATTTTTCATCCATTAGCTAAATACACATTCACATGTATAAAAGTTATTGAATATGATGCCATTATTTTCTACACTAGGGGGTACAAGACCTACTTAGGCTACTTAAAGCCTCTGATGTCGGACTAATATACCATTTTTCTTAGATACATGTAAATGTATGATTAGCTATAAGGAAAAGAAAATCCATGCAAAATTATGTTTTATTTGTTTGATTTTTGATTCTTTATTCATTACCACATCACACGTGAATATGTATAAGAGTTTTAAGTGAGTACAGTGATATTGTTTTCTACACTAGGGGCGTAAGGTATAAGACTTACTTAGGGCTACTTAAAGCCTCACAGCCCTGAGATGTCTAGACTAATATACCACTTTTCTTAAATACATATGAATGTACAAAAAGAACTAAATGGATAAGGAATCATGCAAGAAATTATGTTTGATTTGGTTGGATGATTTACATGTGCAATGTGAAATTCTTCCTAGGTCTTAACATGGAAATGCATAGGAATAGATTTAAGCAAGTGGTCAAATGAACTATACACTTGCAAATCCTATGTGAATCAATATTAAAGTACGGAAAGAGAACTTCATATTATACATGTCATACTATTATCACATGCAAGCTTATAAATTTTTGTAACTAGCATTACTTCATGTATAATCTTTGATTTATAGGTTTTGAATATAGCTTTTGGTTTAATAGTGATAATAGTCACTCATATTCTTAATTTTAGCCAACACATGCAATGTCACACAAAAGAAAATATTTTATTTAATTAATTTTCAAGAGAAATGAATGCATGATTTTATATAGCAAATAATATTTAGCATGATTGGAAAGAAACAAAGGAATGTAAACACATGATTTCATTCACCCTAATTAATTCCTAAGGACAATCATATCAAAAAAAGATTATTTAAAATGAATCAAAATTCTATAAAGACATTTTATCTTTGAATTTGATTTGACTTAGAAATAAGAGGTTTAATCTAACCCATTTCCCATGAATTTTTGGTTTAATTAATAAAAATTAAGTTGATTTTATATTTTGATTAGGTTAAGGTATGAATTAATTATCCCTTACCTATATCACCTTAAGTTAATTAACTAATTAATAATAAGCCAATATGATATGCAATCCCATAAAAACTAAATTTGCAATGCTCCTGACAAATGAAAGGGGCCTAATGCAATTGGCATTTGATTAATAGTTAATTAGGCTTAAGGGATCTCACTTAATTACTCTTATAATTTTCTCACACATGTATGCCAATCATAATTTCATCATCTCTCACCTTGGGCTATTGAACACCCAAGTAGCTACCCAAGATTAATTAAAGGTTGCTTAGGTTAGGATGATTTGATTTTTAATTTTAATTTCATTAAGCTATTAATGAATTGATTAAATGCTTTAGTTATGCTTTAATTTGCATGATGAAATTAACTTAGAGGAATGGATCAAGGGCAAGGCCTTAATCCTGATCCCTAAATCATTTAAACATTCAATTAGATTTTGATTTCATCATTTTGAAGATCTAATCACTTAATTAATCAACTAATCATTCCATTAACCCACTAATTAATTTAATTTTAAAAAGTAAAGAGTACTTAGGAAATAAATTAGGAAAAATGTCCCCAATCACATTCCCCAAGTGATCTTATTGTTTAATAGGGATAATTATGTCCAAATGATTAATCAAGTATTCATTCATTAATTAACCAATAATTAAGAGGGTGATTAGGCTTACTCAAATGATTTCCCTAATTAAGCAATCAATAAAATTCCAAAAAATAGGGGAGGCAGAGGTCATCCCCCTAAACATCCACAAAATTTTTGAGATTAATTAAGTTCTTAATTAAGGTGTAATTAAGCTAATTACATTTTTGATAAAACCCTAATTAAGCCAAGTCACTTTTCAAAATCGATTAATTATAATTTTCCAAGATTCTCCTCTGAAAGATCTTTAAAATGAGCCTAAGTTTGTATTTTTAGATTGTTCTACAATTAGTTATGACTTTAGGAAGTTCCGGGATTAAAAAAAGCTAATTAATTAACCCTAATTAAACCCCTAATCTCGTCGGGCCACGTGGATGCTGATGCGGCGGGCTTTCCATGTGGCATGACAGGATTGGTTAATTAAGTTATCACATCCATGCACTGACTCAGTGGCGACAGATGTGCTTTCTCTGTGGGCTATCTGATCTAAGATCAGACGACCACTATTTAATCCACGGGTTAACGAGAAAAATAATAGATCTACTATGGGATTTGATCAGAGCCATTTATCTCGATCGTAGGAGATGGACGGCTCGTGATCTATCCCATTTACGAGCGACAAGAGACAAGAACCATTCAACTTTCTCCATTCGATCTTAGCTATACCCAAACTTGGATTTGGATCTAATGGATCCCACACCATCTAAGAGAGCATGCAATCACATCCAATGGCTAGGATCCTTCGACATGGAGATTCCTTTCACAAAAGACCAACACATAGAGGCTTAAAGCTATGATTTTAAGAAATTATGTCACCGGAGCTAATGTCGGGTGCAATGGGTAGCTTCACATATGGGAGTGAGCTTGAAGGAATTGAGCTCAATTTGTGGGAGTTTGACCAATCACGATGCACAGAGCTTTGGTTGAACTCTAATGTCTAGTGCTCAAGAAGCTCTGGAGGTGATTCGATCGGATTCGATTGAGAACGAGGATGGTGTATGCACAAGCAATTGAAGTTTTCTTGCACAGGGAGGGAGTTAGAACCGAAATAGGGGAGTCCCATATTGGTTCTATGCACAGAGGGGAAGGCTGAGGAAGAGGGAGCTTGGGAGGAGTTGAGGAAGCTTTGGGGAGTTTTGAAAACTTCTCTTGAGTTGAATGGGATTGAATTTAATTCAAAATTGATTGAAATGAGGAAGTATATCCCCAATCAGCTAGTGGAGTGAAGTGTAAAATGGATTTTGTTACACAGAGTAGGAATCCAAGGTGGAGCTTTGTCCATTGCCAACTTAAGGTGAGCTTGTTTGGTTTTTGGGCTATTTGGGAGAGGCCTGGCTAGTTTGGGGTGTTGGTTGGCCAATAGGGTTCCATGAGAATTTAAAGTGGTTTATTCAATTTGGACAAAGGGTTCAATTGGGTCCATATTAGTTGATTGACCAATTGGCCAATTAAACCAAGGTCAAGTTTCTAAATCATGATTTGGAATGTTTTGGGGTAGTTAATTTGATATATTTTGGCTTAGGTTTGAATTTGACTCATTTGATAAAAGGGTCAAATTGGTCAAGTTGACCAATTGACCAGGACCAAATTGGTTAGTGTTGAGTCAAGTTTAATTGGTTGATTGAAAATTATTGTAGGCTTTGGTTTAGGCCAATTTGGGTCAACTTAGGTCGAGTGATTAATTAGGCTTGGTTTGGCTCAATTGATGACTTGGTCATGTTCAATCACTAATTATGAATGGGTTTGGATCAATGGTTTCAATCAATTTGACATGTGATTAATTTTAGCTAGTTTGGGTTTCATTTAGGCTAAATGTTGACTTGGTCAAAGGCTAGATTTAACTTGGTTTGACCCAATTCAAGGTGGTTGATCACCCCATGATGATTGTTGATCATGATTGAGGTTTAGATAGGATTAGTTCAATCTAATTTGTGTTAGATTAGAACTTGGCTCAAAAAGACATCCCTGAGGTTTAGATAGGTTTAGATAGGATTAGTTCAATCTAGTTCAATCTAAATGGGTCAAATGGCTTGATCAAGGCTCAATTCAAGTTTGGTTGGACTCACATAGAGACTTAGGATTGGGATATAACTCCAATTGTAATTGGTTTGGAGCCAAATAAGTTTTGGTTCATATGATAATTTTAAGTCAAAAGGGCAAACTTAGGCTTGATTTGGGTTGACTTGGATTTGGTTTGATAATGGTGTTTTATGTTTATATTTGGATCAATGATTGTAGGAATAATTGAATCATGAAGAAATCCATGAGTTTTGAGTTGATTTAATTCATTTAGCCAAGTTCAAAATTTGGCTAAAAATTGAGAATTTTGTTTAATTTGAGTTTGGTTTTGGTCATTTATATATTTCATTTATATTTGTGAATATAAAGATGTAAATGGGTTAGAAAATCACTTGAATTTGGAGTGATTTGGAAGCAAATTTGATTAAGCTGGAAAAATCAAAGGGCTAATTTAGGTTTTGATTTGGTTTGATTTATTTTGGTCATTGATGGTTTTATTTATATTTATGAGTATGAATGAAGGAATGATTGATTTATAAAAAAAATTAATCATGTTTGAGTTGATTTGAAGGAATTTTGGAAGAGATTTTTTGAATTTGAGATTTGATCATAGATTTCGATCATTTGGAATTTGGATTTGATTTATAGTTTAGAATTTGATTTGAGATTGAATTTGATAATTGAGAAAATCAGTTGGGTTGGGGTTGATTTGGATTTGGTTAAGCTAAGTCCATAAGATAAAATCAAAGGTATAGGAAGGATTTGGAGTTTGAATTTAGTGATGGATTTCAATCATTGATAGTTGGATTTGATTTTGGGGTTTGTAATTTTGAATTGGTTTGTTTGAAAGAAGGAAGCAATTATTGGTTTGGGTATATGTCTCTAAATCCCTACACAACCTATTATGACTCCTCTTCTAAGTCTCTGGGGTAAGTGTTCACCTAATCACTAGAAATGTCTTAAGACTAAGGAACTCTTAATGTCTATAAGATTCCTAGATCTACGATGAGGAAGTTGAGAGCCCACTCCAAATGTGAGCTCAACATTCTTGTAAGAAAGCCACCAAATTACTTGCAAATTGTTGTTCTAAATTTGAAATTGAACATTCAAATTTACCACCAATCATTTGTCCTTTGATATTCAATTGGGATCCTTATTTTCTTTAATGTTGTTGAACTCATTTTTAGAATGAGCTCTCAATCCATCTTAGGCTTAGGACTCTCTTAGACATTAAGAGTTCCTTAGTCTTAAGACACATCTAGTGATTAGGTGATAAAGAAGACTTAAAGAGTTAGCCACAAAAATTCATGCCTTGGGTGTTGAAAACTTGCCTACCTTTAGCTTGAACCATTCCTCACTTTCCTTCATTCAAGTCAAACTCCAAATCAATTCTTATTGATTTTCTCCAAACTCAAATCAAATCCATGATTGAAATCTATGATTGAAACCCATGATCAAAATCCATCAAAAATTCCTAAGTCCAAATTTTGCCTAAGTCCTTAACCTTCCCTTAAGGACTTAACCAAAATTATGACCTAAACCAAATCAAATCTTTAAGATTTTCTCATAATTTATTTATATTATCATTTATATTCACACATATAAATGAAATATAAATTTAAATTAATCAAACTAAACTCAAAATTCCAAATCAATTCATGAAATTTTCCTAAGTCCCCTAATTGGGCAATATTAAAAATTTTAAAAGTTAATTCTTAAATTTTAAGTTTTAATAGAAAATTAATTTTTGATTTTATAATGATAAGATACAATTCTTAATGCAGCAAAAATAAAAATACAGTACAAGTAAAGAAAGAAAATAGGCACACAATTTTTTACGATTCAAATCCCAAAACCTACTCATTCAACTATACCCCGGCTAGGAATCCACTAAATGCAAAATAACTTACAAATACTCTCTTATAATGGCAAGTATAACCTCTACAACAATATGTACTCTCTCAAAGGGAATACAACCCAATATAAATTTTATAGCACAAAAGAAAAATAAAATAATAAATTTTGATAAAATAAATCTCTCACAAATATACCAAGCTATCCAATTCAAAAAAAATGATCTCACAACTTATAAATGATCACTTTACAACTTAAAATTTTGGCAAGATAAAATGCTAACTTAATATTGATAAGAAATAATAAAATAAATATCTTAAAGTGATCTTAATAAGATGTTTATGTTATTACAATTTGTAGACTAATATAAGAATGATTTTAAAATACATTCACAATATTCTTTTACACAACAAAATAAATTTCAGAAAGAAATAATTTATTTATTTTAACCAAAAAGATTCTTTCAATTAATGTTAATGATCATAAAATACTTAAATAAAATGAGTATATAGATCTAAGTAGGTAGTAAGCTTTTAGTTAAAAGAGAGATCCAAAATCTGAAAATAATTTCAACAATAATTTAATTTAAAATGCTTAAAATATACTTCTAAAATAGATCTAAGAATAAATGATCTTTCAAAATAATACTAATGAAGAAATATTTCGAGAAACCAAAATAAATTTTTAGGAAGTTAAAATTTTCAATAAGTTGAAATAAATCCTACAAACTATCACAAGAGTTTTCACAAAAAAAAATGATTGTGTGAAAAACTTAGACTTTGATGTCCAAAGACTAATCCACCAAAAAGTATAAATAGGAAAGATAAATAGATGGTGAAAAATAGTATGAATAACTAAAAAGGGATTAAGATCAAGAAAACAAACTCAAGTAATTTGAGAAAGCTTGCTTAGTTGAAGATGTTGAAGCTTCAAAAATAAGGATTTGATCTTGCAATATTTGGAGAACACTTGGAAGGAAAATCTAGGAAATTTTCTCTTAGATTTGCTGGAGGAATTTTGAATTTGAATGATGAATGCTTTCGTGAAGAGAATGAGAGTTATTTATAGGCAAGAAGGTCATTTTGAATTATTTCAAAAAATATATTATTCTAACATCATGTTATCATCTAATAATTTAATATTCAATAAAAATATAATTTATATTAAATAAATATTAAATTTAAGTAGCCAAAATTCGCTATTATTCACATGGGCAAGTCAAAATAATCAAATATGGCTCTTAATATATTCAAAGCATGTAGCATGCATTCATTATTAAAATCTAATGTTTGAAAAGTCATAATAAATTCAATTTTAATCAAACGTGGGTCATATAAACTATCAAATTAAAGAAAAAAAATCCAAGGAATCCATTAGAGATGAAATCATATATAAATTCCTTGATTATAAAATGACTTTGGCTAAAATATAACATTCCACATATTTTTGTTAATTTTGAAATATGGCATTTAAATATTATGATATAATTTATATATAATCATGAATATGTTAGTTATCATATAACCTTCAAATTAAATTAAATTATTTAATTATATTAAGTAAATAAAATAATTACACTTAATAATCATAATTGTTTTTATCATTTATTATTTTGACAATTCAAATGTTATGTATGAAACATATAATTGAATGTTAATTAGATAGAGTTTTATATAAATTAAACTCATTATCATTATTTAAAATAAATAAAAATAATATGTTAAGTTGTAAGCAAATTGATTCATGCCAATGAACTCATATGAATTTCTAAGATAATTATAAATGCATATAACCTAAAATATTGTATCTTGAGCTTCACATTATCCATTTTGATCTATCTTATATTCTTCTACTCTTGCAATTTTCTCAAACATATTGTGAGATGTATTGGATATGTAATTAGCAATTAATATATCTGAAACACATAAAGCATACATTAGAACATCCAAGCATTCGTTTATAATCATCAAAATTAATCGGATTGAACATGAGGCTGATTAAGCTAACACATTTGACTTCAAACCACTTGTAACTGGATTTATATTTTAATCATGTCTATATACAAGATCAATCAAGCTCAAATCAAGCTTTGACTAAGCCATTTGACCCACTTAGGCTCACTTGACCCAGAGTGACCTAAAGTACCTTTATGAGCCAAATTTTAATCCTAACCAAATTAGAATGAACTAAGCTCATATATCCCTCTCATCATGATCAACAATCATCATGGGATGATCAATCAATCAAATTGGGTCAAACCAAGTCAAACCTAAGGGTTGACCAAGTCAACACTTAGCCCAAAATGAAACCTAACATAGCCCATCATAGGCCAAATTGATTGAAACCATTGATCTAAGTTCACATGGCCTATGTTTGAACTTGACCAAGCCAACATTTGAGCCTAACCCAATTACTTGACCCCATTTTGACCTAAAGGTCAAAATATGTCAAAACTTGATCTAAGCCAAATTGATTCAATGGGTCAAGTTTATTCCAAATCACTTGTGGAACTTGACCGCCACTAAACCCAACCTAGCCCAATGACTTAAACCCAACTGACCTAAAGGGGTCATGTTGAGCCAAATTGAACTTAACCAAAATTGATTGAAAACAAAGATACCAATCCACCATATGACTAACCAACCTAAACCTACCCCTTGACCCTCAAATAGGTCAAATGGGTCATCAACTTAACCCATTTGACCTAAATGAAGTCATATGAGCCAAATTTAAAAACTAATCTAAATTGAATCAAACTAAAGCCACCAAAATATTTCAAATGGTCATATGAACTCACCCAACTTGTTTGACCCAATTTGACCAATTGGTCAACTTGACCCAAGTTGACCCATTTTGACCTAAATGGGTCAACATGACCAAACCGTATCAAATGAATTCCAAATCTCATGAGACTTGGACAAACCTAGTTTCTCCACAACCCAACATATCCAAAGTAAAAAAAAATCAACAAAATGACCATCCTACCCCTAGGCAATAGAACAAATTTTGGGACTAATCTATGGGTAATTTGATCATACCCTCTTCATATCCACTTTAGACTTTCCTAATAGATCAAGGTGGTCGAATGTAGTGTGGTGCACCCAACCTAATGGATTTGGGTCAGTCCAATTCATCCCTAGACCAAACCCGACCCCATGGGTCAAAATGCAAAATTCAAACTCCCTCTCCCACTAAGCATGGGTCAATCCACTCCTTGGCTCAAACCACCATGTGCAAACTCAAACAGCCCAAAACAAACTCCCAATATGATCAATTGGATCAAAATAGTACAAACTTGTCTGATCCTTCAAGGGGAGATATACTCCCCTAAACAAACTCAAATCCATCAATTGAACCTGGGAATCAGAGAAGCCATTCCTAGCCTCCTCAAGCTTCCTAGAAAATCAAATCTCACATTCTCACTTGAATGTATGAAAGGGGAGTTCAATCCATTGAATTTCCTCTTCACTCAATTCCAAATGCTTTACATACCCATCGAGAGGCAAATTGAGTGCACAAGCTCTCTTGAAGTTCCAAAGGCAAAGGAATTCATCAAAGCGCAAGCTAAGGAGGAGGTGGTCCATATACCAATATACTTAACCTCAAGTGTTCATTTTCAACAAGCCTCAACTGCACAAGCTTCTCCAAGAGGTGATCACCGGAGGTGTATGGGGTCCATTAAACTCTGTGTGGAGATTTGTGAAAGAAACTTTAATCCCATGGATTTTTGATCGTTGGATGTGCCGCTCTGTAGCATTAGATGGTGTGGGTTGAATTTGGTCTGAATCCATGCTCAATCGAGCTCGGATCCTCCCCTTGATCATGGACGATCTAAGTTGATCAAGGGAAAGAACTTGGGAGATCTTAGCCGTCCATCCGTGCATTTTGGATGGACGGCCGAGATAATTCTCCATGTTTAGATATCTGTTACCCATTTTAAAACCGTGAGGAGATCTCTAGCCATCTTATCTTTGATCGAGCAACACAGATCAAACCACATGCGCCACCAACCGCCATTTTGGATTTAATGTTAAGTGAATCACGGCGATGTATGCAAGAGCATGCGCCACCACCACGCATGCAGTGAGCTGAGGATTAGTTAAAATATTTAATTAAATTCAAATTAATCTAGGGATCCTCTAAAATTCATAACTCCCTCTAGAAAATTCAAAAAATTATGAAATAAACTCCTATGGAAAGATAATTCAATCTAGAATATATTAAAATTAATTTTAATGAGTTGTGAATTATATTTTGTTTTTGAATTTGGGTTTTATTAGAAACTTTATTTTACTAATTACTTTTTAATTAAGCCTATAATTAATCCCAAACTTCTTGGGCATATTTTAAGGGATGACTTATGCCTCCCCTAATTTTCTTGGGATTTATTGAATACTTAATTAGAAGAATTTCATATGGATTTCTTAATTACTCTCCTTATGTAATTAAGCATAAGTGGTTTTGATCCATGATTAAGGTTGATTAAGGTCAAAGCCAGTAAATAAAAAGTTTAGGAAATAATTTTGAGGCATTTCCCTTAAGCAATTTCCTAAACCCTCCTTTTCTCTCCTTAATCTTCTCTTAATTAAGGGTTAATTCATTAATTATCCTCTTAATTAATTTCCAAAAATTCTAAAAAATTTCAAAACTTAATTAATCTATTTTGGGTAGATGCTTAGGTGTTTAATAGCCTAAGTTCAATTAAGCAAATCAAAACCCAAGTCATAAGTATGAGGGTGTTTTGAAATTACTTAAGTTAAACCCCTAGCTTAATTAACTTTAATTCCAAATTGCATTAGGCCTTTCTTATTCTAGGTGCATTGCAAATTTAAATTCCTTGTGGGTTTTATGTCATCTCATTGGCTCATAATTATTGGTTAATTATTCTAAGGTGGTGTAAGGGTTAATTAAGTTACTTAATTCATACCTTAACCTAATCATAAAAAATGGATCTAATTATCTAAAATTAAACAAAATATCAAACACATGTGGGAATGGGTTAGAATAGCAAACTCATATCACCTTTTCAAAATTAAATCAAACTCCAAACTAAATATAAATCACTTTCAATTCACTTTGATTTATTTTAAACTTTCTTATTCTATAAGAATGTCTTTAGGATATAAGTGAAGTGGACTTGTTTAGATGCTTTCATTGCTTTGAATCTTTCCCCAACATGTTAAAGTTGTATGTCATGTGATTTCATGCATTCATATTTTTCAAATTCAAATTTTAAAATGAAATTGTTTACTTTATGTCAAATTTGCATGTGTTGGCTAAAGTAGAAATATGAGTGTCTATTATCACTATTAAATCCAAATTATTTTTAAAACATATAAATCAAATACCAAATCTGAAATTGTGCTACTTATACTTTAATTATAAGCTTGCATGTGAAAGAATATAAAGGTATGCTTAGCATAGTTTCCTTTCTTCTTATGTTACAGTTTTGAATGAATTTGAGTGTATGGTTCATTTGAAAAGAACCTAACACTTACCCTAATTCTATATCCTATTCATCCCTATGCTATCACCTAAGAAGGGCTACCTATTCTTGCATATAAATTGATAAATAAATGAATCCATTAATGCAACTTTTGCATTCTCTTTTCTATTTCATTTCTTTTATACATATTGTATTTAAAGAAAGTGGTATCTAAAACCCCAGGTTATGAGTCTAAGCATCCCTAAGTAGGTCTTAACCTTACACCTTGGTTAACAATGGTTGTACTCACTTATATCTTTCTTTACTTTCATGTGTGTATGTGAAAATTTGGATAAAGAAACCCTTTCTACTTAAGAAAATCATGCATATTAAATTTCCTTAAATAATTTACTTAGCATGCATCATAAAGTATGTTAAAATTCATTTGTATGTATGGATATGCTTAGGGTCCATCCATATGCATGTTATATATATGTTGGGAAAGAAATGAAGTAATGTGTGTTATGTGAATTTTGATTCATTTTATTTAATCTTAAAATGTCTTTCTTTTTGAATAGGTTTGTTTAGAGTTCATCTAAACTTAGGATTAATTAAAATATATAATCAAAATATTCACCTAAACAAAACTAAAATGTGAATCTACTTTAGAAATTACATAGGTTAGGGAAGGAAAGAAAAGTTCTCTTCTATTTCCCTCTCTTCATAACTTAGTAATCAATTGTAGCATCCACTTAAACCAAATGAAAACATGAAATAAAATCAACCCAAAATAATTAAACAACTTAAATGAAACCCTCCTCTAAGTTGAACATTTTTCACACTTAGAAAATTTGAACCTAAAGCCATAGCTAAGCATATTAGACAAACCTTCAAAGCACACACATTAGCCATTTCCGTTAGGGTATTGATATATATTTTATATGTTAGATGTGGTGTTTGTAGAATGATTGATGGATGCTTAGTCTACCCATCACAAGGGGGGTGCTTCATAATAAAATATACGGTGTGTGTTATAATTCAATTAGTTAGACATTTTCCCTTTTCATGTAAAATTAGATTTAATGATTGTTATGGGAGATGAGCATATCCATCTTATGTAATGTGAAGCCTTGGAGCATCTACCAACCATCCAAAAGAAGGAACCAAAGAAGAAAAAAAAAGAAAAGAAGAAAGAAGAATTGAAGCAAGACCCCATAATAATGAATTCCTTGCTTAATTGTAATAAATTTATAATTCATGTTGTATAAGTAGAGCTTACCCATATTTGATATTTTGAGTTTGGTGCGGTCCACCACAATGGCCTTTATTCTTTTTGCGATTAGCTTTATAAATTGATTAATGATTTGTTTAGTTTTTGTATTAAGTGATATGTTTTTCCTAGTTTCTTCCTTGCTTCATGTATGGCCTGGATGTGGATTAGGTTCTTTAGGAAAAAAAATGAATCTTTTACCCAACTTAACAACTCAAACAAAATAATAACTCATAACCTAAAAGCTTAGTTAAAATCAAGATAAAAGAATTAGCAACCCCTTATGGATGAGCATTTCTTTGTAATATCATGCACAAATGCATCTTATTTCACTCTTGATTGAGGCTTTCACCTTCTAGAAAACTTGACTTGTTTTCATGGTGGAAACTCCTCTCCTCCCTTCTAGTTGATTTTTTCCAATAACCTTCTTTCTCATGCATTAGTCATATGAATCTTATTAGCTTGAGTCAAAACAATTGTCCAAAATGAAAATAAAATGAAATTTGAATTACATTAGATTTAGTCTTTTTAGGAAGTGAGTTTAAGGACTCAGTCTCTTTCTAAATGAATAATAGCTTGCATACATAAAAGACTTGCCTACATGTATTTAAAATCAGAGAGAGTTAGTTGGCAGCCACCCCAAGTGGTTGTAAGTCCAAGTTGTGGTTTTTGTCCTCTCTTGGAGGCAAACCAAATACCCATTTTTTTCCTTAGATAGGCTTTTCTCGCCAAAGCTCCCTAGATTTAGGTTTTGAAGTTGCTTCTCCCCTTTGGGCCATAAGCATAATTCTCACCTCTAGGCATTTTCTTAATCTTGTGTTAAGAATCTTAAGTCCTAAATTTCTAAAAAATGCAACTCAAACAAACTAAATCAATTTCAAAATGTAAAGCCCAACTATGGATAGTTTGAGATGTTCACTAGGTTTTCTAGCATCATGGGCATCTCCTTCTTATCTTTCATTTTGGCTTCGATAATAATGCCCTCTTTTGATAAATCCCATTTGATCTTTCAAAAATGAACTAATCGATTGATAGTCCTTTCCTATTGAAATCTTAAAAGATAACAATCATTTATCTTAATCGAGAGTTTTCTTAATGGATCCCGTCCCTTAGGATGTAATTATCTATGGGGGCTTGCCCCTGTAGGGAACTTAATGAACCCAGTTTAAAATAAACCCTACTTTACTTTTCCATGTAAAGTAAGGGAAGAATCTCTGATACATATGCAGGCTCATCATCCTTAGGAGTCCTTAATGAGATCATTAGGTCCATTAAAGGGTAGTGACTTCTATCTTTCGAGATAGTATACTATTCCTTAATGATGTACTCGATCACCTAAATAAGTACATCTATGGATCTACGTGGCATCCTAAAAAGACAAATTTTTATAGGTCTTGTCCTCTTTCCTTTCTCTCCATAGATTTGAAAGGTGGTTCCCTATAGAAATTTTCAACCAACAAATTTTTCTGGCAACTCCGCTGGGGATGGTTCCTCTCTCTCCATCTTTGGTAACTAATCATTGTCTTTGAGTATCAATAGTAGGTTTATACTTTAGTATGAATCCAAGATTATCCTTCATTTCGTTGGCACTTAGCTCATTTCATTCTTGAGTTTTAGCCAACATCTTTATTTTAGGACGCATTCCTGCTCTTAAAACCCCTGGTTCTCCAATGGGTAAAAATAAAAAGATCTAAATAAAAAATAAACATCTTAAAGACTTCATCCTTATCCTTTTCATGATAAGGAAAGGTTCATTCTGAAATAATAAAGGCAAAAATAAATTTTTCATAAGAACTTTGCTTTTCAAAAAGCACCTTTTCTAAAATGCACTTAATAAAATATTTTTCACAAAATTTTATCACCCTCATTTAACAATTCCCATAATTGTTACATGTAGGGACTTTCAAGAATAAAACTAACAACATTTTCAAAAAACACAAATGAACATCTTCTTTCAATTCACTTTGATGAAGATTTCATTTTCAAAATAAATGAACAATCATCTTTTCCAAAAATCATAATCATAATCATGAAGTTTTCAAAAAGCACACATGAATCTTTGTATTCAATACACTCACACTTATTGAATGGAAAGTTCATTTCCAAACAAAGTTAAACTTTTCAAAAAGCACATATGAATACCTTCATTTAATATACTAAAATTTATTAAATAAAGATTTCATTCCCAACTAAAAAGATAACATCATTTGGAAATCCCACTTAAACATATCTCACATATGATTAAGTTGGAATTCCTCTCTTTCAAAAAGGCAATAAATCACATGCAAATTAAAAATCTCATATTTCAAAAATAAATTTGATCTCCATTCTACATACCAATATTTGTTGAATGGAAGTCCCCTTTTCAAAAAAATTAAAACTTAAACAATCATACTATCAAACTTTTATACACACATTTGGAACTTCATTTAACATACACAAATTTGTTAAGTGAAGTGTCCAAATTCAAAATTCAAAATTTTCAGAACACATTTGGAACTTCATTTAACATGCCCAAATTTGTTAAGTGAAGTCTCCAAATCCAAAATTCAAAATTTTCAAATACATTTGGAATTTCATTTAACATACCCAAATTTCATTTATTAGGTATAATTTTAAACAACTTTCAAATTTTTCAAAACACATTTTTTGGAACTTCATTTAGCATACTCAAATTTGCTAAATGAAGTTTCCAAATCCAAAACCAAAAATCAACAACCATATTTTAAAATCTTTTAAAACACATTTTGGAACTTCATTTAGCATACTCAAATTTGCTAAGTGAAGTTTCCAAATCCAAAACAAAAAATCAACAATCATATTTTAAAATCTTTCAAAATACATTTGAAACTTCATTTAACATACCCAAATTTGTTACGTGAAGTCTCCAAATCCAAAACCAAAATTTTTCAAACAACTTTTTGGAACTCCACTTAACATACCCAAATTTGTTTATTGAAATCTCCAAATCCAAAATCAAAATTTTCAAATAACTTTTTGGAACTTCACCTAGCATACTCAAATTTGCTAAGTGAAGTTTCCGAAGTCAAAACCAAAATTTTCAAGCACCCCTTGGAATTTCTTTCCTTAGAATACCAAATTTGCTAAGGAGAAGTTTCCATTTTTAAAACTAAAATGAAATCAAAATTTTGAATACACCATTTGGAATTTCATTTAGCATACCCAAATTTCCTAAAATTTGCTAAGTGAAATTTTTATTTCACAAAATTTAGTAGGACTTCATCTTTAGCATACCAAATTTGCTAAAGTTAAGCCTCCACTTTCAAAACACATCAAAAACAAAATGAAAACACTTAG
Source organism: Cymbidium sinense (assembly GCA_021442155.1). Taxonomy (NCBI): domain Eukaryota; kingdom Viridiplantae; phylum Streptophyta; class Magnoliopsida; order Asparagales; family Orchidaceae; genus Cymbidium; species Cymbidium sinense. The sequence goes on along the minus strand of CM038224.1, from coordinate 7,525,517 downwards.
GATTCCCTTAGCATACCAAATTTTCTAAGGATCCCACCCTTTTCAAAAATCAAAACATCAAAACAAAAATGAAACACTTAGGATTTTCTTAACATACATAAATTTTCTAAGATTCCTATTTTCAAAAATCAAACAAAACACACTTGAGTTCTTCACTTAGCATACCTAAATTTGTTAAGTAAGAATTCCAAATTTTTCAAAAAATCAAAAAAAAATCACAAAAAATAATAATAATAATAATAATAATAAATAATCAATTTATCAAACAGTTCACTTAGCATTCCTAAATTTACTAAGTAAAATTCCAAAATAATCAAACAAAAATAAAATAAACTTGACCCTTACTTTAACATACATAAATTTGTTAAAGGAAATGGTCCTCAAATCAAAAATTCAAATTAAAAATAACAATGAACATATGGAAGCATCCTTATCAAAAATTTTGAATCCATATTTCAACATACTTAAATTTGTTAGAGTTGAATTCATATTTGAATTCCTCTTTCAATCAATCTTCTCAAATCCATTTGAAGCCCACTTAAAAATTCCAAGTTTTTGTATGTGGGTTCAAATTTTCAAATTCAAAATTCAAAATCTATAGAGACAAATCTGACATAAGTTCATTTCTTATAGATTTCCAAAAGATAGTTAGTTTCAATCTATTACAGCTGTTGAAATGGCCGGTTCTCAAAAGTTTGTCTTTACCTTCCCAAATAGTATGGATCTGGCTTTAGATCAGGTTGACTTCCCCCTTCTGGACCATACCTACCTAATTCACTTTGTCAGGGATTTGAGGAAACAGATTACAGGGGCACCCCTCACCACAATTAGTAGAGGTGACCGTAAGTTGATCATCGAGATTGACTCCCGACATGCTCCTCATTGAAGAGGAAAGCAATGGCACCACACTTTAGTTATTACATAGAGACGGCAGATAGCCCAGTCATCCCGAGTGTCTCATGTGTAGAGGGCTACTACCATCTATACCTTCTAAGAGTAAGGCTTTGGTCTCAAGGCTTGCCTTACATTTGAGTATGGATCTAGCTCTCACTCCTACCCATCCCACCCAGATAGGAATAAGAACCCATGATCGGATACACTGGATAACAAGGGAGCTGAGGAGCCATTCACCATGGATGACTTTCTCATTATCACTTCACCATTAGTTACAGAAAACCAATTCCATCCTCTCTCTGGATCAGATAGAGAGGATGTCAGGAGGATCCGTTCATCACCTCCTCTAGTGGTGCATTTTCACCTCAGTAGTTTGTGAGCGTAAGGTCCATGATAACCTCCTGACTGCCTATCACGCTAGTAAGTGAGCATACAAATATTCAAATTTTGGGACACAATTTGATCTTTGATCTGTTATCCCCCGCAGTGTGGGGAAATATATTGGCCAGGAGAGGGCCCATGAGGCCCATATTACACATGTTACTAGCAGGGAGCGATGGAGGTTCAGCCGCTAGTCGGCCACTTCTACTTTGATTAATTTTTCAGCTCGACGTGCTACCCATGTCAACCATACTGATAGTATTCTTCTCACTGGGGCTAACCATCACAGGAGGGAAGTTCCTGTGCACAAAGAGTCGATGGTGTCTCTACCTCATGGCTCTACCCCTCGTCCTCCATCGCCAGTACAGGTTACACCATCTCCCATTCCATCTAAGGCCATGAAGGCCGCATTCGGGGAAAAGTGCACCCTATTGGTGATCCGACTATGGCCAAGGGATCCTACCCCTTCTACACCACCCATTGTCGTAGGGCTGAGCTCTCCTGCTCAACCTTCTGCCCTAGTGGTGGTGCGGAAGGAGTGGCGACCCCGAAGCATCGTGGTTGTCCCTTCACCAACTCTACCCATACCGTCAGATGTGGAGATGGTGATAGTTATTACAGATATTCGAGATGATAGTCCAGCTGTACCAGTGGTAGTGGAACATCCTAGGATTGTTACCCCTCTTATAGCTAGTAGCAATCAGGAGTGTCATTCATCCAGGAGTACACACACAGATGACTCTCGCAAGTGTCCGGCCTCTCAGGTAACGATAGGATCACACCCGCCTAAACTGTTTGTACCTACTGAGATGGACCATTCCTTAGATGAGATAGTTGCACATTATTTCATGAAGAAGAAGGAGATCTTGGGGTACGCCTGGTCTGATGAAGAGAAAGTCAGCTTCAATCCTAACGAAGATGACTTGATGGGGGTCTCAGCTGGAGTCTGCATGGTTGACACTAGAGGATCTCTTCTTAGGGAACAACAAGCCATGGAAGGTGATGAGGTTGATCGTGAGAGACACCCCAAAGATCTTTGACATCAGTTGAGGTAGAAGGATGAGCATATTGATAGGATGGCACAATAGTTACAGGACTTTGTTGACCTCATCTTTAGAATGAGTTCTCAACAACTCCATCTTAGGCTTAGGATTCCTCTTAGACTTTAAGAGTTCCTTAGTCTTAAGACACATCTAGTGATTAGGTGGACACTCTCACCCAGCCTTAGAATACTTAGAAGAGTTAGCCATAGGAATAGTCATGCCTGTGTGTTAGGAAAATCTACCCCTTAGCCTAAACCATTCCTCACTTTCCTTCTTCCAAGTCAAACTCCAAATCAATTATATTTGATTTTCTCAAACTCCAAATCAATTCCATGATTGCAGTCCATGATTGAAAACCATGATCAAAATCCATCAAAATCCCTAAGTTCCAAATTTCCTAAGTCCTTAACCCTTCCTTAAAGACTTAGCCAAAATCATCAACTAAACCTATGCAAATATTTGAGATTTTCTCATGACTCATTTATATTCTCATTTATATTCACATTTATAAATGAACTAAAAATTCAAACCCATCAAATCAAATTCAAAATTCAAAATCAATTCATGAAAATTTTCCTAAATTCCTTTAATTTTCCATTAAAGGACTTAGCCAAAATCAACTCCAAATCTTGATCAAACCTAATCAAATCCTTGGGATTTTCTCAAAACTTATTTATATCCTCATTTATATTCTCATATATAAATTAAATATAAATATAGCTCAATTAAATCCAAAGCAAACATTAAATTCTAAATTAAAAATGCTTAAAAATACCTTAAATCCCTAATTTTTCATTAATGGATTTACCCTAAACTATGATCAAACCACTTCAAACTCATGAGATTTTCTCAAAATATATTTGTATCATCATTTATATTCTCATATATAAATGAAATATAAATATACATCAATCAAATCTAACTCAAAAAAATTAAATTTCAAATTAAAAATTCCATTAAATCCTTTAAATTTCCTTTAATGGATTTAACCCTAAATCATGATTAAACTCTTTCAAATCCTTGAAATTTTCTCATGATTAATTTATATTCTCATTTATATTCACATATATAAATGAAATATAAATTCAAACAATCAAAACCATCTCCTAAACTCCAACTCAATTCAAATCAAAATCAAATCTAAGCCTTTCAAGTCAAAATCTTGAACTTAGCCAAAATCATTTCAAATCAAGCCAAACCCTTGATTTTCTCTCATGATTCAATCAATCCTACAATCATGAGCTCATATATAAATCCAAACTCCAATCCTTCAATCAAAACCCAAGACTCCTCATATTCTTCCTTTGAATATGAAATTTTCAAATGGATCAAAATACATTTGACTTCAAACATATTGTAAATGGATTTATATTCCAATCATAAGTCCATATACAAGATCAATCAACTTCAAATCAAGCTTTGACCAAGCCATTTGACCCACTTAGGCTCACTTGACCCAAAGTGACCTAAAGTACCCTTATGAACCAACTTTTGATCCTTACCAAATTGGATAGAACCAAACTCATATTTTCCTCTCATCATGATCAACAATCATCATGGGATAATCAATCAATCAAATTGGGTCAAACCAAGTCAAACCTAAGGATTGACCAAGTCAACACTTAACCTAAAATGAAACCTAACATGAAATTCCATATAGGCCAAATTGATTGAAACCATTGAATTGTACTTCGTTCGGTTACGTATTGCTAGACTAGAGTGCTTAAATAATATCATTTAACCCATTTTGGCCCACTTGACCCAAGTTGACCCATTTTGACCTAAGGGTCAAAATGTGTCAAACTTGATCTAAGCCAAATTGATTGAAACCAATGGGTCAAGTCCATCCCAAATCACTTGTGGAACTTGACCAAAGCCTCAATTGGCCAACTAGACCCAACCTAGCCCAATTGACCTTAAACCCAACATGACCTAAAGGGGTCATGTTGAGCCAAAATTGAACTTTCAAATTGATTGGAAACAAAGATACAATCCACTCCATATGACTAACCAAACCTAAATACCCTTGACCTAACCCAAATAGGTCAAATGGGTCAAATAGTTGACCCATTTGACCTAAATGAATCATATGAGCCAAAACCAAACCTATACCAAATTGAACCAAACCAAAGGCACCAAAATATTTCAAATGGTCATATGAACTTGACTTGACACTTGGTTTGACCCAATTTGACCTATTGCAACTTGACCCAAGTTGACCCATTTTGACCTAAATGGGTCAACATGAGACAAACCCTATCAAATGGATTCCAAATCCATTGAAACTTGGCCCAACCTATTTTCTCAACATACCAAACATACCCAAATTGAAAAAATTACAAAATAACTACCATACCCCTAAGTCATAGAACAAATTTTGGCCTAGCTCATGGGTCATCACAAACACTTGAGTCTCTTCTAAAATATCAAGGGGACCTAGTGTTGAGTGGTGCACCCAACCCAATGGGTTTGGTCAACCCATTTGGCCTTTGGACCAAACCCGACCCATAGGCATGAAATTGAATTTTCAAACTCCCCCCAAACCTCAATTGAATGCACATGGAGATAGGCTTCCACTCCCTCAACGACCATGTGCACCTCAACCTCAAACAACCCACTCAATTATGTCAATTGGATCAAAATGGCATGTGTACTGTCCATTTAGGGAGATATACTCCCCTAATTCATCAACACTCCTTTCGATTGAGTCAAGAAGCTTTGGAAAACATCATAGATCCTTCCCAAGGCCTCTAAGAGAGATTTGGATTTTATCTTTCTCAGTTTTTAGATAATGAAAATAGGGGAGCTCACCTTGACTTCCAAAATTCTCCACACTTGATCCTACTTCAATTCCTCATATCATCAGGACTCTTGAGCTTGCAAGCATTATTGAGTTCTAAAGCCAAGGGGATGACAATTGATCAAAGCGCAAGGGGAGCTAGGGAGTTGGTCCACTCACTCATCCACTCAACCTCAGCTAGAACTCATAGGGCTTCATCCACTAGATGAAGCTACCTCATCGATCTCGAGTGTGATCACCTCCTGAGGTTAGTGAATTTTTCACTAAGGTGAGTTGGTCTTTTTGAGTGGATGTTCAATTTATATAATCTTCATTGGATTGGCCGTATCCTTTAGATGGTGTGTGTTGAATCTTGAATCCATGAGGATCTCGGATCTTCCCTTGGGAATGGCTCACATTCCTCCTGAGGAAGAACTTAGCTCATCCATCCATCGCATTTTAGATGGACGCTGAGATTATTTTCCACATTTTAGAATTATTTCTTTTAAAACACGGGTTTATCCATCATCCGATCTTTGATCGGGCGGAGGGATAAAGACGCGTCCACCGCTCCCATTTGATGGGAAGTAATGGCTGGCTCATCAGTGTAAAGTGCGGTCGCCCGCCATGCATCGTTAGTGGGGATTAAATAGGGATTAGTTATTTAACTAATTAATTCTTAATTAATCTCTATATCTTCTAAAAAACATATCTCCTCATAGGAAAATTAGAAAAATAAAATGAAAATTGTCTTGGATAGATAATTTCATCTAGAATATTCTAAAAAAATTTCAATATATTTTGATTTTCCTTTTTCTCTGAATTTAGGTTTCTTTGGGAATGGTAATTAGATAATTACTTTCTAATTAAGTCATCAATGAATCTCAAATTTCTAGGGTTCATTTTAAGGGATGACCTCTTCCTCCTAATTTTTTTGAGATTTATTGAGGCTTTGATTAGGGAAATTGCTAGCTCATTCCCTAATTACCCTCTTGATGTAATTAAGGGTAATTAAAATATAATTAGTAGATTTTTCCTATGTTAATGTTGGATCAAGGTTAGATCCAGTGAATAGGGGATTTAAGGAATAATTTTGGGCATTTTTTAATCTATTCCTAAACCCCTTTTCTTTCCTTAATCCCCTTCTTAATTAAGGGTTAATCATTAATTACCCTTTAAATAATTTTCAAAAATTCTAAAATCTCTAGAACTTAATTAATCTACCTTGGGTAGACACTTTGTTCAATAGCCTAAGTCTAATTGAAATTAAACCCCTTTCATAAGTGTGAAAGGGTGTTTTAAAAGTACTTAAGCTAAACCCCTTTAGCTTAATTAACTTTTAATTATGAGCCAAATTGCATTAGGCCTTTTGATTACTAGGTGCATTCCAAATGTACATATCTTGTGTGTTTTATGTCATCTCATTGGCTCATAATTACCTAAGTTAATTTTCCTAAGGTGGTGTAGCTAAGGGTTAATTAAATCACTTAATGCATACCTTAAATTAATCAGTACTTAAAAATGGATTTAATTATCTAAAATTTAAACTAAAATACAAAACACATATGAGAATGGGTTAGAAACAACAAACTAATCTCACCCTTTTAAAATTAAATCAAATTTCAAACAAATAAAAATTATTTTAAAATTCTCTTCGATTTATTCTAAGTTTTCTTATTCTTTAAGAATATCTTTAGGAATTAAGTAAAGTGAGTTTGTTTATATGATTACATTGCTTTAGATCTTTTCCAACATGCTAAACTATATGTGTCATATGACTTGCATCCATGATTTCATGTTTTCAAATTTTAAAATGAAATTATTTACTTTATGTCAAATATGCATGTGTTGGCTAAAGTAAATATGAGTATTATCACTACTAAATCAAAGTATTTTCAAAATCCATAAATAAAAATCAAATCTGAAAGTGTGTTATTCTTATAATTAATTATAAGCTTGCATGTGTGGTAGATTACAAAGTCATCATGTGTAGCCTTTCTTTCTTTCTTATGTTAGCTTTGAATAGGGTTTGGTAAGATGTAGGGTTCATTTGAAAAGAACCCAACACTTACTTAATTCATATCTATTTTTACTTAAGAAGGATTGCCTATACTTGCATGAATAAATTGCATAAACAAAAGAAACCATTAAAAACTTTTGCATATTCTTTTCCTTTATTTCTTTTATATGTGTTGTACTTAAGGAAAGTGGAATATTAGTCTAGACAACCCCGAGGTTGCGAGGCTTTAAGTAGCCCTAAGTAGGTCTTATATCTTACACCTCTGGTTAACAAGGGCGTTGTACTCACTTATGCCTTTCCTACTTCGTGCATGTATGTGAAATTTTGGATAAACAAAATCATTTCTACTTAAGAAAATTCATGCACCTAAAACTTCTATATTTTCTTAAATGAATTACTTAGCATACATCATTAAGTGTGTTAATTATCTCATTTGCATGTATAGATATGCATAGGGTCCATCCATATGCATGTTATATATATGTTGGGAAAGAATTGAAGTAATATATGTTATGTGAATTTTGATTCATTTTTTTAATCTTAAAATGCCTTTCTTTTGAATAGGTTTATTTAGAACTAAACTTAGGATTAATTAAAAGATGTAATTAAAACATTCACTAAATGAAATTAAAATGTGAACTTACCTTAGAAATTACTTAAGGATTAGGAAGGAAAGAGAAGTTCTCTTCTCTTTCCCTCTCACTTAGTAATTAACTCAAACCAAACTAAAACATAAAAAATAACCCAAATACTAAACAACTTAAATGAAACCCTCTCTAAGTTGAACATGTCTTCACACTTAGAAAATTAAAACCTAAAGTCCTAAGCATACCACACAAACCTTCAAAGCACACACATTAGCCTAAGTCACCACTTTAGGTTAGGTTAGGTGCATGGTTTGATATTATGTTTTATTTATGATGAATATTTTTAGATGGATGTTGGGGTGTATGCTCATAGAATGAATTCTTGGACAACTTATTCTTTCGGGATTGTGCTAAGGGGCTATCATAAATAAAAATATAAATGCTTTTGCTTGCGGTGCTTATACCCTTAGCATAATAGGCAGGACACCCATGTGTGAAGTCCATATACATGCTTGGGATTTGTGTGGTGTGATTTATAACCTTTATTTTGGGTGTTAGATTTATGCATTTCCTTTTCATGTAAAATTTGTATATTTATGAGTTTTGATTTGTTATGGGGATTAGGATGAATATTGGTCATAAGATCTATCTTATCCACATGTGAAACCTTAGAGCATCACATTCAACCATCAAGGGAAGATCTAAGAAGAAAAAGAAAAGAAAGAAAGCAGAAAGAAATAAAGCTTGAAGACATAACAATGAATTCCTTTTGCTTAATTGTAAATTAATTCATTTGTAATGGGTTGTATAAGGTAGAGCTCATACCACATTTGATATTTTTTTTGGTTTATGGTGTGGTCCATAAAAGCATTTATTCTTTTTATAGTTTTATAAATTGATGTTTGTTTAACTTGTGCATTAAGTGGCATAGTTTCTTTTCCTTATTTTATGTATGTGGATGTGGATTAGGCTCTTTAGAAAAATAAATCTTTACCCGACTTAACAACTTGAAGAAAACTAAATAACTCATAAAGCAGCTTATTAAAATCAAGATAAAAGAATTAGAAACTCTTGGATGAGTTCTTTTCTTTATAATATCATGCACAAAAGCATCTTATTTCACTCTTGATTAGGGCTTCCATCTTTTGCAGAAATTGACCTTTAAGGGTGGTGGAAACTCACCTCTTTTCTATTTTGGCCATAATAATCTCTCTCATTAGTCATAAAACATTTATTGCTGAGTCAAAATGATTGTCCAAAATAAAGGTCATTTGCCCTTTACATGATCTAGTCTCTTTAGAGTGAGTTTAAGGACTTAGTCTCTTTCTAAATAAATAGCCTAGCTATCTTGCATAAGCATAAAGACTTTACTATATGTATTTAAAATCATAGGAGGAATTAGTTGGCCACCCTGGCGGTTGTAAGTCTGCTATGTTTGTCTCTTGAGAGTATTCATTTTGCCTTAGATTTAGGTTGTGCTTCACCCTCAGCTCCCTAGATTTAGGAGATTGCTTCTCCCCGGGCCATAAGCATAATTCTCTCTTAGGCATTTCTTAATCTTGTGTTAAGGAATCTAGTCTAAAATTCTAATAAAATAATACTCAAACAAACTAAATCAATTTCTAAAATGTAAGCCCAATTTTTGGATAGTTTGAGATGCTCTAGTTTAGCACCATGAGCATCTCTTATTCTCTATTTTGGTTTGATAATAACTCTTTTGATCAATCATTTGATCTTCAAAATATTCGATTGATAGTCCTTCTATTAAAATTTTTAAGACAATGATCATTTATTAATGAGTTTCTAATGATCATGTCCTTTAGGATGTAATTAACTATGGGCTGTGCTTAATGAACGGTTTAAAAAACCACACTTTACTTTTCCATGTAAAGTTGGAAAAGAATCTCTAGTACATGTGCTGACTCATCATCCTTAGGAGTCCTTATTGAGGTGATTAGTTCTATTAAATGATAGTGACTTCTGTCTCTCAAGATAGTACACCATACCTTGATGACATACCTGATATCCTGAATAAGTACATCTGCAGTTCTGTGTGGCATCTTACCAAGATGAAGTTTTCACATATATAGTTTTGCCTCTCCTTTCACCAGATTTGAAGGTGACTCTTATATGTGTGTGAAAATTTTTCTCCACAAACTTGTTAGCAACAGTGTCAGTGCTTTAGAAATAAGCCCCTTTAGTTCATCCTATTACAGTCGATATTCGACTAGTTGGTGCATGTCTTGGACCCAAGACTCTACCTCCCATTGAGCAAGGTAGCACTTGTATAGGAAGGTAGTGGAAAGTACCTCCACAAGAAAAGACATAAAATCCATGGTTGAGCAAAGAAGGAAGCTTTGGCTCAAGCGGGGTGGATCATCGGTTCCAAAGGGTAGACCCTACCCGGAGGAATTGATGTTATCCAATATCCCAAGGGTTTTCATGCCTCCTTCCTTCAAAAGCTTTGATGGCGGTGAAAACAAGGCGACATAACTCACTTAGAGTTGCAAAGCAGGTGGCAGTGATACTTTACTTTTTTGACTTTTTGTTAGTAGCCTAGCGGGTATTACTTTTGATTGGTATGCTGAACTGCCCAATGGTTCAATAAAGATATTTGTTGAATTAGAGAAACTCTTCATCAAGAGATTTGTTGGAGTTTAACAAAGGGTTATTGTAGGTGATCTCGTTGTAGCACAATATCACCTAAGTCCTTGATTATATTCTTGATGATGCAACTGGTATGAAGTGTGAATGGTATCGAATGCCATTGAGATTCTCTTGAAGAATATCCATGGCGGTCACCTTCATGCTTAAGAGCTTCACTATCAAGACATTTGAGAAGCTAATCAACAAGTGGCTTACAAGGAGCCAAATAGTTGCCTTTTCAAGATCGGTTACTAAGCGCACAAGGTCTATGAGAAGAAGCCAGGCGTAGCGGATAGTTGACGGAAGCCATAGAGATCGGTCAGAGACCATGACCTCGGCCTCCACCTCCTTTGCCACCACTAGGTAGCCATACCTCCACCGCGCCTCCATGACCACCACGCCTGCATACCACCACCACTAGCGGCATGCATATGGTAGCCCAGGTTATGGTCCTACTCCAGATAAGTTAAATAAACCTTATTCTTTTAAGAGGGGTAATCAGAAAATCTTTAAGAATCTCTTAAAGAAACTTGATTTTTAGTTGCAGAACCTAGGAGGCGGGAAGTAGGCAAAAGTCATGATCCAAACTTTTTCCCTTACCACCTTATAACATTTTGGAGGATTGCTTCACATTCAAGGACTGTCTTGAACACAGTTTCAAGACTGGTGTTGTAGTTATCCCAAAGGAATACCTTGTGGAACAACCTTCTAGTTCCATTAGGGTAATCCTTGGGGATACATGTGATCCTACCAAAACCAAAGAAGATAGGGACATTTCTTTGTCCAAAACCTCTAAGAAAATTATTCAGAAGATCAAGAAGGTGCCTGAGTCAGCTCAAATCTCTAACACCAAGGAAGGTTTGCAAGTTGTCAGTGCCAACTCTATGAAAGTAGGAGCTTCAAGAGCATTTTAGACTGGGATAGCCCTTTAGACCATCGATGGTCCGACCTCTTGATTCTAGCTTCCACCTTCTTCCATTTCAACTAGCTCTTTTATTTCTTCTACTAGAACTCTTGTATCGGTGGATAAGGGCATCAAATCTCTTACTCCACTCACTTTACTTGACTTCTACTTTGTACCCCCAAATAATTCCAAGAAACTGAAGAATAAAGCTAGTTTGAATTACATCTGTGTCACTTCTGAGGGGTTGTCTTCTTCTATTCCAAATGATAACTCTTCAAGTCTAAATAACTATAATAATTTTGATCTTTCTCTTTTTGATTTAGAGTTGGATTTACCAACTCTGAATACTATGGGTTCACCTCTTGAGATAGACTTGGAATCATCCCTTGAGGTCCCATAAGAAGCTATAGGTGAGCAAAGTGTGGTAGAACCTTCCACCACCTTGCCTCAAGAGATCACAAGTAACCTCCATGGTGGCAGGTTCTACCTCCTAGGCACCTCAAGATGGGGAAACAAGTCATTGGTATTAAAGATGAAGCCCTTCCACGGATGCTCCACCCTTGGATATGCTTGTGGAAGACCAGTGAAGGTGGACTACAATCCTTTCTCATCTAAGAAAGTTTTCATCTAAGCTAAGCATATATGATGCCCTTATCTTATCCAAAGAGATGAGGAATCACTAATCAAGGCTCTCCTTGATCCTAAATATGCTTAGCTCAGGCTATAGGTGAGGAAGCACATTATGAAGCCCAAGGGATCACCTTCACAAATGAAGACCTTCTTGGGGACTTGGAGCAAAACCATCCCTTCATCACATCAACATGGGCAGTTAGACTCACTAGGGTTCTCATGGATTGGTGCATGAACATTATGAGTCTAAAGACCCTTGCCTATTTGAAGATCAACATCTCACACTCAGGAGATACAAATGTTGAGAGGATTCAATGATCAAGGTGGCGGGCTTTAGGTTCTATAGTGTTACCTTTGGAGATAGGTGATTGGAAGGCTGAAACAAGTTACATCATTGATTTGAATACTTCATTCTTGCTTGCTTGGTAGGCCTTGGATACATCGAAATAAGATCATTCCATCCTTCCTCATGGGTGCATCAAGTTTAAAAGATGGAATTGAATACCATGTCAATGATGAAAAGCCATTTTTAGTTAGAGAGGTTGAGATTTATGAGGATGTGACCTACTATCTTCCTCAAAACACCCTTTCTCATGAACTTGGACAAAATTCAAATGCAAAACCAAAAGAAAAAGAAAATGAAGAAAAAGAAAAGATAAAAGAAAATGAAAAGAAAAAGAAAAGTCCAAGTGAACAAGAAAGAGGAATTGAAGAAGAAATAGATCATCATATCACATTCCACACATAGTTCATTCCATCATATGGACATGTGGGTAGAATGGCTCAACCTCCACCAGGTAGAGGCAAAGGAAAAATAGAGAGTTCTAGAGGTGGGAGACCCCTAGTTGGCCTTGACCAAGGTATGTTCAGTTCATAGAGTACCCTTACTATTCACATAGACTTGGAATCCCTCGAGGATGAGTCTAATGTGATTAGTATACCAACCCCTCTGGGGTTCCATTGGAGGTGACTTTTGATCCAGAAAGATGAATAGGCCTCCAAGCAAAGCAAAGTATTTGAATCTAATTTATGTGAAACTATTAGGCAGTTGGGAACCTTAGCTCTTACCTCACTTACATCTCAGAAAGTTGAAGGTTTAGTAGTTAAGGAAGTCCCTAAGTCTTTTAGTGACATGAAGCAGAAGTTCTTTTTGGGATCATCCTCCTCAAGCCCTAAAGTTGATGTAGAGCTTGAGGAAGATACTTTTAAAGAATTAATGGAATTACCTTTTGACTTTTACTCGTCTTGTGTTCAAAATCTTATACAGAAAGGTTTAGTTCCTCACACATGGTCAAGCATAGCGAATACTTTGAAAAGCTATGGAACAATATAGGAAGCATAATCAAGAGTAGGACTAGGATTGATAGTAGGTCCAGTCGATGATGAAGATTATTACTGGTTACCAACCATTTAGAATCGATAGTTTCTCTCACATCTCCAACTCTTATGAGAATATGTGTTTAGAAACTTGATGATCAGATGATCTCCAAGTCAAAGAGGCACCAAATTTGAAGAAGATTCATTCAACAATAGACAAGCTTAAAGAAATCAACCTCGAGAGAGAAGAAAATCCAGACATACATTGGTTCATTGAATGAAGAAGAAACCAATGACTTAGTTAGTTATTGGTGAGTTTAAAGACTACTTCACGAGTTATGAAGAAATTCACATTATCTCTAGAAGTCCACAAGCTAGCAATAGATCCTAATGTTACCCCTATTAAGCAACTCCTAGATGCATATGATTAGAAATTGAACAATAGGTCATTTTAAAGTCAAAAGTCGATGTTGGTTTCATCGGGGAAGAAAAATATCTACACAGTTAGGTTCATCCCATTTAAGAAGAAGAATGACCAAATTTGCATTTATGTCGATTTTAGGGACTTAAACAAGGCATGTCCTAAGGATGAGTTTTCTCTTCCTGTACAGAATTAATGGTGGACATCACCTCATCTCATACAGTCTTCTCTTTGATGGATGGTCATCAGCTATAAAAATCAATATGTCTCTAAGATGAAAGAAATACTACTTTTGAACCTCAAATCTTTATTATAGGTCATGCCTTTTCCTTAAAATACTAGTGCTACATACCAACGGGCCATGACTCATATCTTCAATGAACTCATCCATCATCAGGTTGAGTGTTATGTTGATGATCTTGTAGTCAAGAGCAAAGAAAAGGAAGACCATCTCTTTGACTTGAGAATAGTTTTTGAATGATTAAGATAATATAACCTCAAAATGAATACCCTGATGAGTGCATTTAGAGTATCTTCAGGGAAATTCCTTGGGTTTATTGTTCGACACTGAAGAATAGAATAGATCATAAAAAGATCAAAGCTATCTTAGAAATTCCACCTCCTAAGAGTTTAACTCAACTCACATCCTTTCAAGGATGGTTTGCATATCTAAGATGCTTTATCTCAAACCTATTAGGAGATGCAAGCCATTCTACAAAGGATGCCGCTCTCTACTTACTTTCGGTCATTTAATGAGTTCATGTTTGGAAACAAACTATCCACCTATTGGAAAATTTACTTTAGCTTTGATCTTTGCATCTCGAAGCTATGACACTATATACTTTCTCATAAGGTGAACTTGATCTCTGAACTAATCCACTAGTATCTCATGACACAATCTTATGGACATTTGGCATGTTGGTCCATGATTCTCTAGTTTGATATCACATTTGTACCCTCCGTGCGATCAGGCACTAGCGATTTCTTAGCACCCACTTCTGATTCTCCACTTAGTGATGATCTCCGATGAACAAATCATGAACTTAGGGGAGGCCAACCCTTCGATGGGAGATGTATTTTGATGGTCTTTGCTTCTTTTCTTAAAGGTGAAGCACCATGATCTATTCTCCCGAAAGGTAGGGTAGGAATAGTTCTTCTAACTCCAAATGATGTGATGAGATTCTCATACTATCTTTCCAACCTACACCAACAATGAAGGCATGAGGCTTTGATTGTCGTGAGTTAGCCATCACTATCGTGTCAGAGCATCAACATCTTTGGGGATTCTCGTTGGTCATCAACAGATTGTCGGGTCCTACCGGGTTCTCAAACCCAAGCTTTGTCATTACCATGAATACCATGAAGTTGTTGGCCCCAAATTCCCAAGTCACCATCTACAAGGTTCCCGAGCGAGAATGCGATGCTTGGCCAAACTTGCCAAAAATTGGCATGTCAGAAAGATGAGTCCATTTCAATAAGGGTCCAAAATAGACAAGTCTTATCCCTTATTGATGTTGAACTCATCGAGACTTTCTCTTGAAGGGGAGGTTATTTGCCAAAATGGACAAGGAGCTGGATTGAGGCAACCATTCATAGATTACTTGAACAGAAACTACCAAGAAAGTCACAGCCCATCGGGTGAAATAGAGCTCTCTCTATGCTCTTGTTGATGGCACCACATGCCCGATCCTTTGACCAAATGTGGTTACATTAGATAAACATGAAGCCCATGGCATTATAATTGAGGTACACTGGGTATGTGGAGCTCAATCAGGTCAAAGATGAAGAGAAGATCAGAAACTTGGCTAGGAGATGCCATGGTGTCGGTACCGGTGTGGTCCTCCACCCACCCAACATTCTACACCTTCATTGGCTTCATGGCCATTTGAGTGTTGGGGTACCGACATTATAGGTCCGATCGATCCTCCTTCTTCCAAGGGGCATCGATTCATCTTAGCTGTTACCGACTACTTTTCCAAGTGGGCAGAAGCCATCCCACTCAGAGGTCATAGCTTATTATGTGCTTTTTTAGAACCATATCATTATAGGTTTTGGGGTGCCTTGATTAATTATATCGATAATGGTACAACATTCAAAAGCATGAAGATCAATAGCCGAAGACATGGTATAGATTGGAGATACTCCACCATCTACTACCCTAGAGCTAATGGCTTAGCGAAGCATTCAACAAAACTCTCATCAGATCTGAAGAATACTCTTGATGACAATAACGATAGTGGAAGCGAGCGGTTAGTTGAAGCCTTGTGGGCCTACGCACCATACTCTACCCATTTTCCTTAGTGTATGGGTTTGCCATTCTTCCTTTAGAAGTTCAACTCCCATCACTAAGGATAGCATTGGGTAACAAGATCACTACATGAGAATGCAAAGTTGTGGTTAGAAGAGCTCAAGGTTTGGAGGAGAGTAGCTGGGCGTGCAGAACCTCAAGTTGTAGGCCAAAATGATTCAAGCTCACAATAAGGCTGGTCCTCTAGGTCTTTCAGTAGGAGAACTTGTGTTAGTCTAAGGAGACCAATTATTTCCTTCAAAAGATGGGAGGCAAGTTTGAACCCACTTGGGAAGGCCCACATGTCATAGAGAAGGCCTACCAAGGAGGACCTTATCAACTTATTGATTGTAAAGGGGAACACCCAATGCTTCCAATTAATGGGCTCTGCCTAAAAAAATATTACCCATGAAACAAATCATGTTTGAAAATAATCATTAATAAAATAGAAACAAAATCTGATTCCATTCATCAAATCTTCTTTCTTTCAAAGTGTTGTTTGCTTATCTTGTGAATCCATCATGACGTGTTTATGGTAGGTGTAGAGTCCCCGGTGGCATCCTATCCCTCTTTCACAACAAACATGATCTCACTTAGAATAGGTGTAAGAGAACAGAGGCATCTTATTTGATTAGCATAACTAAGATTAGGTGAGAGAACCCAAGCGGCATCCTTTCTTAGTGGGAATCCATCTGTGGCACCATTTCATCAAACCCTAGTGTGTTTAAGGTAGGTGTAGAGTCCCCAGGCATCTATTCCTTTTAACACATGCACAAAATAAACACAAATCTTTTATCTCAGCTATTTGATGAGCAAACCCCTGTGGCACTCACTCATTATTTGCTAGTCGGGTCTGCTACCTAGTATGTCACCCCATGGTCATTTATTGGAGGATGAGTCCCTTCTTTCTTCCTAACTTGACCATTGTAAAACCCTTATTAGTATAGTTCTTGCCGGTAGCTACCTCTCATGTTGCTTAAGAAGATGTGAGTCCCGTGCTTTCTTCTTGAACTAGCCATCATGCTCTAACTAGGTCAGTATATTTGAGGTTTAGGATAAGTCCCCAGGCTCCTTTCCTCTTGACTACTTTTGAGTGTAAGGTAGTGGCATTCACTCATAGTCACCTAGGTCGGATAGCACTTGTCGGCGAAGGACTATCCCCGGTGATTCTATAGGAGGATGTGAGTCCCGAGCTTTCTTCCTAGGCTAATTGTTGCAAATTGATGGGCACCTTAGGTTGGTTGATGTTCTATGCTGACAACGACTCACGGTGAGTACACCACTCTTGGCAGATATGAGTCCCCATGCTTTCTCCTTGAGTTGGACAATACTATTGATATATGACTAGCCATGTCATTTTCTTTAGGTGTTGGATTAAGCCCTTCCCATGGGCACTCTATTTGGATCAAGTCCTTTGCGACCCCATTTAGACACTACCGGTTACTTTTGGATTGGATAGTTCCCCTTTCTAGTAGCCACCCGTGGTTGGAGAATTTGTTTGGATGCATTCTCCTTTGGTTTCCTGCGAGGTAGGTCTAGGTTGATATAAGCTCCTTCTCGGTTTGATCCCTTAAATTATAGGTCCATGATAAACAAACAAAATTAATTTGCTTGTGGATTAGAATTCAAGCCCCAAAGGGCCCCTTTCCCCAAGCAGCATCCTATCTTTAGGCAATGTCAGCAGAACTCCCTATAGGAATTGCCTGACAACCTGAGTTGAGATAAATCCCCAGGTGGGTACTCACTTCGTAGTCACCCTTAGGTCAAGTTCAATCTATTTTTCCAAGAGCAGGTTACCCCAATAATCATTTCTCTTTAGAAGATGTAAGACTATGACGCATTCTTTCTAACATGATTGTCACAAACCAATGGATAGCCCTAGGTCGGGTTTGATTTGTTACCCAAAGCAATCGATCACCCTAGTGGTCTTTTCTAGTGGAAGATGTGAGTCCCTGAGCTTTCTTCCCTTCAATTGATCATTGCAAACTGAAAGGCACTCCTTTGGTTGGATAGTTCTCCCATCGGTGAAGCTACTCCCTTTGGTTCAATAAATCTGATTAGGTTGATATAAACTCCTTCTCAATTTGATCCATCGCAAACCAATGGAATTCATCAAAATAAATAGACCTAAAAAATAAAATTAATCTTCACTACCTTTGAGTTGATTTAAAGTGCATTCACTCAATAGTCGACCTAGGTTGGGTTCAATTTTTTGATAGATTACCAAACGGTCTTTATTTTTGGAGATGTAAGTCCTACACTTTCTTCTTAAGCCATTGTGCATACCAAAAGGCATCCCTTTGGTTGGATAGTCTACTATGTGTTGGTAGACTACCTCTTTGGATTGATAAATGATTTAGGTATAGGCCTCCATGGCTCTACTTTCATCATGACCAATAGGGTTCATCTCAAAATTCAAACCTAACAAAAATTAAAATAAATTCAACCCTCTGCCCTAGTGGAGATGTCTCCTGAATGAGATTCAATTTAAATCAAACCTCTCACCCCTTTGTGGATGACGAACGCTTAGTGGAAGGTTCATACTATCCCTTAGTTAGTTCTTCCCTCTCTTATGTCTTTGACATAAGTAGAACATTACTTGACTCAGAATCCTCTCTATGCCTTGGGTTGAGATAGATTTTTTGTTAGTGCTTGTGATCTTTTATGGTGTTGTTGATCATTTGTTACAATACGTGTGGTTCTCCTTGTCGGTCACACCACACCTATTGGGCTTTTGTTGACCTCATTTTTAGAATGAGCTCTCAACCCCTCCATCTTACATAGGACTTCTCTTAGACTTTAAGAGTTCCTTAGTCTTAAGACACATCTAGTGATTAGGTGGACACTCAACCTAGCCTAGAGACTTAGAAGAGTTAGCCATAGGAATAGGTCATGCCTTAGGGGTGTTAGGAAAACTTCTACCCTTAGCTTAAACCATTCTCACTTTCCTTCTTCAAGTCAAACTCCAAATCAATTCTTATTGATTTTCTCCAAAAAATCAAATCCATGATTGAAATATGATTGAAACCCATGATCAAAATCATCAAAATTCTAAGTCCAAATTTTAAGTCCTTAACTTAGGACTTAGCAAAATCATGATCTAAACTAAATCAAATATTTAAGATTTTCTCATAATTCATTTATATTATTATTTATATTCACATATATAAATGAAAGATAAATTCAAATTAATCAAACTAAACTCAAAATTCAAATCAATTCATAAATTTTCTTAAGTCCTTTAATTTTCCATTGGACTTTAAACCTTGATCAAATCAATTCAAACTCATGAGATTTTCTCAAAACTCATTTATATTCTCATTTATATTCACATATATAAATGAAATATAAATATAAATCAATCAAATCAAATCTCAAATTAAATTTCCAAATTAAAATTTCTTAAGTCCTTAATTTTCCATTAATGGACTTATCCAAAATCTTGATCAAACCTATTCAAACTCATGGGATTTTCTCAAAACTCATTTATATTCTCATTTATATTCACATATATAAATGAAATAAATATAAATCAATCAAATCAAATCCAATTAAATTCAATTTAAAATTTTCATAAGTCCTTAATTTTCCTTAATGGACTTAGCCTAAATCTTGATCAAATCAATTCAAATTCATGATTTTCTCATGATCATTTATATTCTCATTTATATTCACATATATAAATGAAAACATAAATATAAATCAATCAAACCAAATTCAAAATCAAACTCAAACTCAAATCCAAGTCCTTTAAATTCTTCAATGGACTTAAAATCATGATTAAACTCTTTCAAATTTTAATCAATTTATATTCATTTATATTCACATATATAAATGAAATATAAAAATCAAAACCAATTCCAAAAATTAAACTCAAATCAACTCAAAATCCAATCTAAGCCTTTCAAGTCAAAATCTTGAACTTAGCCAAATCAATTTCAAATCATGCTCTCATGATTCAATCAAACCTACAATCATGAGTCCAAATATAAATCCAAACTTCAATCAAATCAAAACTCAAGTCAAAAATCAAAGCCAAAATCCTTTCATATTCTTCCTTTGAATATGAAATTGTCAAATGGATCAAAACTCATTTGACTTCAAACCCATTTCAATCATAAGTCCATACACAAGACAAATCAACTTCAAATAAAGCTTTGACCAAGCCATTTTACCCACTTAGGCTCACTTGACCCAAAGTGACCTAAAGTACCCTTATGAGCCAAATTTTAATCCTAACCAAATTGGATTGAACCAAACTCATGTACCCTCTTATTATGATCAACAATCATCATAGTATGATCAATCAATCAAATTGGGTCAAACCAAGTCAAACCTAAGGGTTGACCAAGTCAACACTTAGCCAAAAATGAAATCTAACATAGCCAAATTTCACTATAGGCCAAATTGATTGAAACCATTGATCTAAGTTCACTCATGACCTATGTTTGAACTTGACCAAGCCAACATTTGAGCCTAACCTTTGGATTGACCCAAGTTGACCCATTTTGACCTAAAAGGTCAAAATGTGTCAAACTGATCTAAGCCAAATTGATACAAACCAATGGGTCAAGTTCATTCCAAATCACTATGGAACTTGATAAAGCCTCACTAACCAACTAGACCCAACCTAGCCCAGTTGACCTTAAACCCAACTTGACTTAAAAGGGTCATGTTGAGCCAAAATTGAACTTAACTAAAATTGATTGAAAACAAAGATACCAATCCACTACATATGACTAACCTAACCTAAACCTACCCTTGACCTACCTCAAATAGGGTCAACTTGACCCATTTGACCTAAATGAAGTCATATGAGCCAAATTCAAAATTAATCCAAATTGAATCAAAATAAAGCCACCAAAACATTTCAAATGGTCATATGAACTTGACCCAACGTTTGGTTTGACCTAATTTGACTAATTGGTCAACTTGACCCAAGTTGACCCATTTTGACCTAAATGGGTCAACATGAGCCAAACCCTATCAAATGAATTCCAAATCTCATGAAACTTGGCCAAACCTAGTTTCTCCACATACCCAACATATCCAAAGTAAAAAAAAATCAATAAAATGACCATCCTACCCCTAGGCCATAGAACAAATTTTGGGACTAATCTATGGGTAATTGGTCATACTCTCTTCATATCTACTTGGGGCTTTCCTAATAGCTCAAGGGGAACTAACATAGAGTGGCGCACCCAACCAAATGGGTTTAAGTCAGCCCAATTGGTCCCTAAACCAAACCCGACCCCATGGATCAAAATGCAAATTTCAAACTCCCTCTCCCACTCAAATTAAAGCACATCAGAGGTTGGCAATCCACTCTTTGGCTCAAATTGACCATGTGCACACTCAAAATAGACAAAACAAACTCTCTAATATGATTAATTGGATCAAAATGGCACAATGGCATGGCATAATCCTTCAAGGGGAGAGATATACTCTAAATAAACTCAAATATCCCTCAATGATTGAACCTGTGGGAAGCTGAGAAGCCATTCCTCAACCTCCCAAGCTTCCTAGAGTGAAATCAAATCTCATTTCTTGGTTTTGCATAATGAAAATAGGGAGTTCAATCCATTCTTGAATTTCCACTCAATTTCACAATTGTTTCTTGCACTCCACTGAGAGGCAAATCGAGTGCACCCAAGCTCTCTTTAAAGTTCCATAAGGGGGACCTAGCTTGATTAAAGCCACAAGCTAGCTAAGGAGGAGATGGTCCATATACAAATCTCTACCTCAACTGCTCATACTCAAAGGCTTCTCAACTGAAGCTTCTAAGGGAATCGAGTGTGGATCACCTTCGATGAGGTATGGGATTTTCCATTAAACTCAATATGGTGTGGAGCTTTGTGAAAGAAATTTTAATCCCATGAATTTTGACGTTGGATGCCGCTTTAGCTTTAGATGGTGTGGGTTGAGTTTGGTTTGAATCCATGCTCAATCAAGCTCAGATCTTCCCCTTGATCATGGACGGTCTCTATTGATCAAGGGGAAGAACTTGGGAGATCTCAGCCATCCATCCATGCATTTTGGATGGATGACTGAGATAATTCCCCACGTTTATATATTTATTACCCATTTTAAAATGGGAGATCTATCTCAATTTGATCGACGAGATCAAATCGTGCCGCCACCATTTTGGATTTGATGTTTAAGTGAATTCTCACATGTAAAGCGCCACGACCACCCGCCATGTGTCGCCGTGAGCGAGGATTAGTTAAAATGTTTAATTAATTGTAATTAATATCTGATCTTCTAAAATTCATAACTCCTAGAAAATTCAAAAAATATGAAATAAAATCCTATGGAAAGATAATTCAACCCAGAATATTTTAAAATTAATTTCAATGGGCTTTGAGTTATATTTTTCTCTTAATTTAGATTTTATTAGAAACTTTATTTTGCTAATTACTTTTAATTAAGGCTCTGATCAATCCCAAACTTCTTGGGCATATTTTAGGGGATGACTTCTACCTCCCCTAATTTTCTTGAGATTTATTGAAGACTTAATTAGGAGAATTGCATATAGATTTCTTAATTATTCTCCTTATATAATTAAGCATAATTAGGGTATGATTAGTTATTTTGATCCATGATTAAAGTTGATTAAGGTCGAGCCACTAAATAGAGGTTTAGAATTTTGGGGCATTTCTAAGCTATTCCCTAAACCCCTTTTCTCTTAATCTCCTTAATTAAGGTTAATTCATTAATTATCCCTTAATTAATTTCTAAAATTCTAAAAGTTCTAGAACTTAATTAGTCTACTTTGGGTAGATGCTTAGGTGTTTAAAATTTCAATTAAGAAAATCACAACCCAATTCATAAGTATGAAAGGGTGTTTTGAAATTACTTAAGCTAAACCCCTTAGCTTAATTAACTTTTAATTGTGAGCCAAATTGCATTAGGCCTCTTTCTTATTAGGTGCATTGCAAATTTAAATTCTTTGTGGGTTTTATGTCATCTCATTGGCTCATAATTATTTGGTTAATTATTCTAAGGTGGTGTAGGTAAGGGTTAATTAAATTACTTAATTCATATCTTAACCTAATTAATGCATAAATATGGATCTAATTATCTAAAAATTAAACAAAAATATCAAACACATGTGGAATGGGTTAAAATAAACAAACTCATCTCACCTTTTCAAAATTAAATCAAACTTCAAACTAAATAAAATCACTTTGAATTCACTTTGATTTATTATAAACTTTCTTATTCTATAAGAATGTCTTTAGGATTTAAGTGAAGTGAACTTGTTTACTTGTTTTCATTACTTTGAATCTTTCCCCCAACATGTTAAACTTGTATGTCATGTGATTTCATGCATTCATATTTTTCAAATTCAAATTTTAAAATGAAATTGTTTACTTTATGTCAAATTTGCATGTGTTGGCTAAAGTAGAAATATGAGTGGCTATTATCACTACTAAATCCAAATTATTTTCAAAACATATAAATTAAATACCAAATCTGAAAGTGTTCTACTTATATTTTAATTATAAGCTTGCATGTGAAAGAATATAAAGGTATGCTTAGCATAGGTTCCCTTTCTTTCTTATGTTGGTATAGTTTTAAATAGGAATTTGGTGAGGTGAATGGTTCATTTGAAAAGAACCTAACACTTACCTAATTCCATATCCTATTCATCCCTATGCTATCAACTAAGAAGGGTTACCTATACTTGCATATATAAATTGCATAAACTAAATGAATCCATTAATGCAACTTTTGCATTCTCCTTTTCTATTTCATTTCTTTTATACATATGTTTGTATTTAAGGAAAGTGGTATATTAGTCTGGACAACCCCGAGGTTGCGAGGTTTTATGTAGCCCTAAGTAGGTCTTATACCTTACACCTCGGTTAACAATGGTGTTGTACTCACTTATGCCTTTCTTACTTTCATGTGTATGTGAAAATTTGGATAAGAAACCCCTTTCTACTTAAGAAAATCATGCATATTCAACTTCTAAATTTTCTTAAATGGATTACTTAGCATGCATCATAAAGTGTGTTAAATACTCTCATTTGTATGTATAGATATGCTTAGGGTCCATCCATATGCATGTTATATATGTTGAGAAAGAAATGAAGTAATGTGTGTCATGTGAATTTTGATTCATTTTATTTAATCTTAAAATACCTTCTTTTTAAATAGGATTGTTTAGAGTTCATCTAAACTTAAGATTAATTAAAATATTTAATCAAAACATTCACCTAAACAAAACTAAAATGTGAATCTACTTTAAAAATTACTTAAGTTAGGGAATAATCAATTGTAGGATCCACTTAAAGAAAATCAACCCAAAATAATTAAACAACTTAAATGAAACCCTCCTCTAAGTTGAATATGTTCTTCTCACTTAAAAAATTTGAACCTAAAGTCATAGCTAAGCATACCACATAAACCTTCAAAGTATACACATTAGCTTAAGTCACCACTTCTAGCTTTAGGTTAGGGTGTGCATGGTTTGATGTTTATTTTATTTTGTGATATATATTTTAGACTAATGTTAGGGTGTATGCTCATAGAATGAATGGTCGGATGCTCTTAATCTAACTATTCTTTTTTATAGGAGATTATGCTTAAGGGGCGTTATCATAAATAAAAATATAAATGCTTTTGCTTGCAAGTGTTTTATACCCCGAAGCATAATCCAATAGACCAGGTGGACTTAGTCACCCATGTGTGGGGTGATAAGTCCAATATACATATTTGGGATTTGAGTGATTTGTTTTAGCTAACCTTTGTTTTGCAGGTGTTAGTTAGATTTCTATTCTTTCCTTTTCATGTAAATTTGTGCAATTAGGATTTTGGAATGATTGTTATGGGGATTAGGATGAGCATTGGTCATAAGATCCTATCTTATATACCATGTGAAGCCTTGGAGCATCTACCTTCCAACCATTCAAAAGAAGGAACCAAAGAAGAAAAGAAGAAAGAAGAATTGAAGCTTGAAGACCCCTATAATAATAAATTCCTTGCTTAATTATAATTTAATTCATTTGTAATCCGGGTTGTATAAGGGTAGAAGTCGGCTACCCACATTTGATATAATCTAGTTTATGCGGTAGTGCCCGACCACAATGGCATTTTATTCTTTTTACGATTAGCTTTATAAATTGATTGATGATTTGTTTAGCTTTTGCATTAAGTGACATGATTTTCTTAGTTTCTTCCTTGCTTTTATGTATACTGGATGTGTGATTAGGCTCTTTAGGAAAAATAAATCTTTTACCCAACTTAATAACTCAAATAAAATTAAATAACTCATAACCTCACCTAAAGCTTAGGTTTAAAATCAAGATAAAAGAATTAGCAACCTTGGATGAGCATTTCTTTATAATATCATGCACAAATGCATCTTATTTCACTCTTGATTGGAGAGCTTCCACCTTTGCCGAGAAACTTGGCTTGACCTTTGAGAGCCATGGTGGAAACTCACCTCCTCTTCTCATTTTGGCCAATAATCTTTTTTTTTCTCATGCATTAGTCATATGAATCCTATTATTAAGTCAAAATAATTATCCAAAATAAAATAAAATGAAATTTGAATTGCATTAGATTTAGGTCATTTGAAGCATGCCCTTTACATGATCTAGTCTCTTTAGGGAGAGTTTTAAGGACTTAGTCTTTATAAATAATAATAGCCTATCTTGCATAAGCATAAAGACTTGCCTACATGTATTTAAAATCATAGGAGAGTTAGTTGGCCACCCCAAGTGGTTGTAAGTCTGTTGTCTGGTTTGTCCTCTTGTGGAGGCAAACCAAATACCCATTTTTTTCTTAGATTTAGGTTGTGCTTTCACCCCTCAAAGCTCCTAGATTTAGTTGAGTTGCTTCTCCTCTTTGCTAGCCATAAGCATAATTCATCACCTCTTAGGCATTTCCTTAATCCTGTGTTAAGGAATCTTAAGTCCTAAATTTCTAATAAAAAATACAACTCAAATAAATTAAATCAATTTCAAAAATGTAAAGCCCAACTATGTGGATAGTTTGAGATGCTCCTAGTTTCCTAACATCGTATCTCCTACTTATCTTCCATTTGGCTTCGATAATAACTCCCTCTTTGATCAATCCCATTTGATCTTCAAAAAATAAACCAATCGATTGATAGTCTTTCTATTGAAATCTTCAAAGACAATGATCATTTACCTTAATGAGAGTTTTCCTAAGATCTTGTCCCCAAGATGTAATTAACTATGGGCTTGCCCCATAGGAACTTAATGAACCGATTTAAAATAAACCTACTTTACTTTTTCATGTAAAGTAAGAATCTCGTACATATGAACCCATCATCCTGGAGTCCTTATTGAGGTGATTAGACCATTAAAGGGTAGTGACTTCTCCTTTCAAGATAGTACATTCTTGATGATCATCACCAATAAGTACATCTGGATCTACGCATCCTAAAAAGATGAATTTCTATAAGTCTTGTCCTTTTTTACTTTCTCTTCATAGATTTGAAATGTGACTCCCTATAGAAATTTTAACCAACAAAATCACATTATTCAAGTGTATTATTCACATTGATTACTTATTCATGAATGTAACACTTTGAATATCCAAAGAGAAGTTTTGTTCACATAAGAAGAGTTCAAATCCAACATGAATTTATCCTTAACTCCACATCAAATCTCATATTTATTTGAAAACTAGACTTCAAGTTTATTGTAAGTCTCTTATGAGTTTGGCTCCCCAAGTTTCAATTATTTACAAGAATGCAAACTCACTTTGTCATGAAATTAAGTTTTTTTTAAGAGTGGGTCCCACATTGCTTCCTCTAATCCCTATAAATAAGGCTAAGAGAGAGCACATGCTTGAGTTTAGAGCACTTGAGAAAGAGGGGGATGATTTTAGATTGAACTTTGGGAGGGTTTTCAACTTGCTTAAATAAGTTTTGTAAGTGCTTTTTCTTTTTCCTTTGGTTTGATTTTCATATTTATCATGTATTTTCTTATTTAACATAAGTTTAGGCAATTTCAGTTTGAATTTGTTTAAGTTTCTAATTTTAGTTGAAATTTCAACATTTCAAAGATAGAGGTCATCAATAGTTTTAATTCATAAGCACTGTTTTAACATTATATCTAATCTGCATAAGATTCAAATATAAAGAAGATATATACATATACATATTCCACACATTTATTCCTACACATCCAACTCTTTTTTTTTTTTTTAAATGAATAAGAAAGGATCAACAAGCATAAATAAGGAATGATAAATCAAGAAACCTAGAATAACGCCTTATAATTTCCTTTACAAAAAAAGGAAAGGTCTGTAATTCAAACTTCAATTAGAAGAAGAATCAGATGATATACCAGAAAACCCATGATGATAGTTTCATTCCTTGTAAGATATCTGCTAAGGATGAATTCAGCAAAAAATTAATTAGGAGGAATTCAGCCAAGAGAAAATGAAAGGAGGATATTTGATATTTTGGATATGATATCAGAAATAAAAAGGAATAAATTCACCAAAGGAAGAAATGAAAAATATTTTCTAAATTGATAAATGGAGAATGTTTTTCAAATTAAAATGGAGAAGGAAATTATATTTTCAAAATTGAAAATAAAAAAAAAGCACCATTGCTTGCAGTTTGCTTAATAAAATGAAAAAATTGGAGGAGTTTTTCTTTAACAAAAGGAAATTATTCTCATTGAAAGAGTCGAGCTTTTTCTTCTTAATCTACAAAACTAAGAGCCAACAAAAAAATCGAAAAATTCTCAAGAATAAATTAGTGAGAATTCAGCTAATTTAGGTATAAACTTTATTAAATTTTTTTAAGCATTTAATCGATCTTAAAATGAATTTTATGCTCAAAAAAAATATATAATTAATATATATATTATATATATTATATTTAATATATATTATTATAATTGTATATGTTTAATAAACGCAAATCAAACAAAGTGGCTTATTTTATCTCAATAATTTCATCAAAATGTATTTATCACTCAATCGATTTTCATGTAGATTTGTAATCAACAAATTTATTGATGATTTTGACATTTCAAAGAACCACAATCAATTTAAATGACATTTATTATGAGTTAGAATAATCATGACACTATAATCACTTGATTTTGATCGGATTGTGTGATATTTATCGATCAATTTGCATTCTAAGAATGGAAGTTCAACAGAGATGTTGATGATTTACACCATGGTGTTAAATATTATCACTTCCAACCATTCAACATCAAATCCTAAATGAAAGAGTAAGTAGTAAATTTTGAAGCCAACGACACAACCAATTTTCAACGGATATGATTTTTTGATATAATGACAAGATTTCGATACTTGATCGATTGATTGTTAGATTATGCAATATTTATATTCTAACCAATTTTGTTATTTTGAATGAATAATAAGTCCGCTCACCACGGAGGTCATTTAATGATTCTATGTTTGAACATTTAATTTGCATGAAGCATCAAGTTCATAATTCATCTTATGCTTGATTCAAAGGTATGGAAGGCCAACAATAGTGTTGATATTCTTTGAATTGATAGATTTACAATTATTAAATTGAAATTCAAACAAGCACTAATTTCAGATATAAAGAGAATTATTTATTATCCTAATTATAGTCACTTTGGCTTATTTTATTCATTTTTTAGAGAGTGAGGTGGACATATTGATGATCAAAGAAGTATTTCTTGATTTATATATTTAATGAGAGAGATCTCCTTTAGTTAGTGGTCAAAGAAATAAATATTGGAATATTTACAAATCAACCATTTAAAACATATACATTTACTATACCTTCATCATTTTGAACCATGGATTTATACGCATGCCACACAAAATCATTATGGATTTTAATAAAAAATGAAAAATATGAGTTATTTTGTTAATTTCAATATTTGAATGTTAATTTGAAATTATTATGTTAAATATGTAAATAGTAGAAGGTGATAAATCAAAGCCCCAATAATATATTATTATCCTTTCAACTTATGAAGTTGAGTATATAGCTAATGCATACATCACATTTTAGTTTTGAGATTTGATGAAGGAATTAAAAATTTTACAAGAAGAGCTACAAAGATTTATTTTGAGCTGCTTAAATTTAATTTCATGCCATAATAGTGAAATCTTCAAGTTTCTCACTCTAAAGAAAAGCTTCTATCTCGTATTTTTTCTATAGTTTAGTCTGTTCATGTTAAAGTTTTGATGCCACTCAGGTAACTTATTTTATAAATGCAGAGGTATAAGTATCTCTTTTAATCCATACAATTTAATTTGGAATACTAAAATTCAATTTATTTTAATTTTAAAACTATCACACCAATGTTAATTAAGTGCAACCTTGCAAAATAGATTGGATGGATCAGAAAGAATAATTGCACATTTACATTTACAAGCATAATTATAAAGAATCTACACCTCTTTATTTATCTCTGTGATCGCTTGAGAACCATGTTGATAAGGTTTATTTTTTTAATCATTTCATATAAAATTGCCTTGATTAAATCAGTCTGCATAATCAAATGAGTCAAAACAAGGAAGGTTGGGTATTTAATTGGGTCATCATGGTTTGGTTTGAGTCAAGACAATGAGTTAAACTTTCCAATGATAACCCATGAGTAAAAGAAGAAGTTTGATTTTCATCCATTGGATTGCCTTTTCTCTGTTGGATGGGCTCACTTGATTGAGTTCTTTGGTTGACTTGAGGTTGGATTATCGTCTTCAATGCCGATCTGCTTTCTTGATCAATGCTTCTCTTTTCTAATTAGTGGATTTGTTGATGTCATTTGATATCTTATTCAAGCTGGATGCTTCAGTGGATTCAGATGTCACCATCCGTCTGCAATTCAAATTGATGACAATGGATCGAATAATTCATTTCGGTTTTCCTTTCGCCTTGTTGGTTCTAGTGGTTTCAGAAACAGAGGGAAAGAAGAAAATCTTTGAGATTCTTACCTGAGAAGATCTATAAAGGAAGATCCAAGAAATGTCTAATGGTGAAGGTGCTAGAAAGATGAAGAGAGGTTCTATTTCCCTTATGGAGGATTAAAATATAAGAAAGCTCTGAGAGGAAGAGGAGACCAAAAGAGGAAGAAAAGAGATAAGCTCTAGGGATCTAAGATAATTTTTCATCCCTAACCATGTGTTTGTACCAAGCTATATTGGTCTTATTTTCTTATATTCTTCATTCTGATAATTAATATGGGAGATGTGAAATTTATATGTTTTCTTCTTTTGCTTTCTTTTGTTGGTTTATAAGGGTTCATATCATATTATATGAAAGTAGGTGATCATAAAGAACTATTGTCTAAAAAAACTGCAATCGATAATACAGATTTTTATTTATTTTCAAAACATCAAAACACAAATTTTTTTGGACCAACATGGTGATCAAAAAAATATAACTTTCTCATCTTAGATTCTTCAAAATACAACATTGACATAATTTGTCAAATGTCTGTAGCAATGTGGTTCAAACCGCACCACAAGCAAAACATGGTCCTAAATGAGGTAATTGTCAACAGATGGTTATATTTAGGTAAAGACCAACCCAAATGTATTAAATAAGAACCTCAAGAAGATTGAAATTGAGACAGGCCCAAAATGATCTATTTATATTTTTTTAAGTCAAAATTGAGTCAAATTTGAGTTCATCCAAAAATCAACCAATTTAATTAATTTCGAATCAATTTTGAGTTTGTGGATTAAAAATGAAGTCAATTTAAAATTGTTATCAACCAACTGATTTTTTAAATGAATGGGTCAAGCTAATTTTGACAACCAAAGGCTCTTAATAACCTAATAGTACACTTATGGTGGGTGTCACTTAAAATTTATTATTAAATCTATTTTAGCACTTAATTTAAAATAAATTCACACTAATTAATTTTCTCAAGTTGAGAAAAAATAAAAAACTTTCTAAAATTAAAAATATGTATCGCAAAATTCTTCTTTCAAGGAGCCAAACTATTTGTTTATGATAATACATCCATGGCAAAATGTGTCAATTTTAATCTTATCACAAACCTTCGATAAGTCTCGATGAATAAAGTATTCACATGTTTTACCTTGAATACCTTCAAAGACAAAAGCTATGAAGAAAAAAAAGGCTTAATTTAAAATTTTTTTAAATACCAATTAGATGACTAAAAAAAAAATTTTAATAAATAGTCATACTAATGATAAATATGAAAGCAATTATCTAATAAATAATAAAAAAAATGCATAGTCTCTCTCTCCCCCGGATATATATATATATTTATTTAGTTATTTATATATTTAAATTATATAAATATTTTTAAGTTATATAAATAATTTAAAAAATATTTTAAAATATTTAAATAAATAATTAGTTATATATATATATATATATATATATATATATATAGAAATAATATATATATATCTATATATATATATATATATTTAATTAGTTATTTATTTATTTTAAAATATTTATTTATTATATGTTTATTTCTTTCTATATTTATTTATTAAAAAATTATTTATTTATTTATTTTTTTATATTTTTATATTTTTTATATTATTGTTATTATTGTTATTATAGACTTATATAAATAAATATATATATATAATTAAAATATTTTTATATTTTTGATATTATTATTATTATAGACTTATATAAAAATAAATATATATATATATATTATATATTTAATTATATATATATAGATATATATATATATATAAATAAATAACTAACTAAATATATAAATATTTGGTTATTAAATATTTTATAAAAATATTTTAAATTATATATTTTAAATATTTTAAATAATTATATTAATTAAAAAAAATTATAAATCTTCTCTCTCTCTTTCCTTCTAAAATTACGAAAAAAAAAGTAATTATATTTATTTATTTATTTATATAAGTCTAATAATAATAATAACAAAAAAATATAAAATATTTTTATTATATATATATATATATATATAATAACAAAATATAAAAATAAAAAATATAAAAAAATAAATAAATAAATAATTTTTAATAAATAAACAAAGGGATGAATAAATATATATACATAATAAATAAATATATAAATATATTAAATAAATTAAATATTTATATAATTTAAATTTTATTTATTTATTTATTTAACTAATTATATATTTTAAATAAATAAATATTTTAAATAAATAAATAACTAATTAAATATATATATATAACTAATTATTTAATATATTTTTAAATATTTTTTAAATTATTTATATAACTTAAATTACTAATTAAAATATATATATATATATATATATATATATATATATATATATATATATATATATATATATATATATATATATTGTGATTTTAAGAACGGACGGGAGAGAGAGAGAGAGAGACGTATATTTTTTTTTTTGATTTTAAGGAGAGAGAGAGAGAGAGAGAGAGAGAGAGAGAGACTCTCCTACGCATTTTTTATTATTATTATTTATTAGACATTATGATGGATCAACGGGTGTAGTGACTAGCCTTAAATTTTTTTTTTTTAGCGTCTAATCACATAATTAATATTATAAAAGGCCTATTTTAAAAATTAAGCCAAAAAAAATTTTTTGATTTTTTCAAACAAGATTGTAAATTTGAGCTATAATCAAATATTATTTTAATGATATCAAATGGTTGTTTGGGGCAGCGATGGCATTGTGCCTTTTATATACTTCATTTGGGCTTTGCGTTTTGAGAGATCTGTAATAGAAAAGTTACATTTTCTAACCTGATTTGGCTCCCTGGGGATACGGCCAGAATGTTGTGGTTTTAATTTTTGAAAATAAAAAAAAATTATATATACCCATTACAGTTTCTCCAAATAATAACTTCTTCTACAACATCTTTATCATTATTTTTTCAAACAACTGTAGTTATTCTAAACAGACTCTAAATATTAAGTTTTAACTAGATATACTTTTAAATGGACT
Organism: Cymbidium sinense; assembly: GCA_021442155.1. Taxonomy (NCBI): domain Eukaryota; kingdom Viridiplantae; phylum Streptophyta; class Magnoliopsida; order Asparagales; family Orchidaceae; genus Cymbidium; species Cymbidium sinense. The sequence goes on along the minus strand of CM038224.1, from coordinate 7,492,683 downwards.
AAAAGAAATATTTTGAATCACATTTTTTTAATTGGTTTTTTTAAACAATTATTGCTAGTGGGTAGTCTTTAACACAATTATTATAAAAAATTATGGCTAAATTGATGCATGATAAGTGCAAAAAGAAATATTTGAGTTTAAGCATGTGTTTTTTTATTTAGTTGCATACATAATAAATGAATATTTATATATATTGTGTGCCACAATTTTTGTGGTGGATGATAGAAATGTTTAATATCTTAATTTTGTATGAAGGTTCAATGAAAGCATAGATAAAAAAGAGTTGTAAAAAACATAAGAATTTGTATATAAAAAAAATCAAAAGGGGAAAAAAAGACCCTTGCTCAAGTAAAATGATTATATTAGCATATATCAACACTTATAAATGTTGCCATTCTCTATTATCCACCTTTGAGGAAAAGGTGACCTAAGATAAAGAAATCTAGTATAATATTGACTTTGATGTCAAAAACTAGAGTTAATGTTGATAATGTGAATCATTCTTATTAATGATAGAGTTTGTCAATTTTATAAGTAACAAACACAAGCCTTAATGTTGGTGTGATTTGGTGGAAGTGATTAGGTGAATATATATAAGCAATTCATTATCGCGGTGTGATATGAACCCATATCCCCAAGCCAACAAAAGAAACAGAAGAAGGCGGATAGCTAAAGGATTTCAAGTCCTCCCAAATATTAAACACTAAGAGAATTAATTACGACAAGAATGAAGAATATAAGAAAATAAGACCAATATAACGCTTGGTACAAACAACATGGCGATAGGATGAATAAATCCATATAAACAAGATAATATCTCCAAAAGACGAGAGAAAATACATATAAAGAACTTCCCAATAAACAACAGATATTGCAGCGATTCAGAGCTGAGAATCAAATAATCAAAAGAACAAATGCTCGATAACAAGATAACTCTGCATCATACCTCAAAAGCGAGCTCAAAATAAACCAAAGCAATTACGGCCAAGCACAATAATAGACTAATAACAAGAATCAAGAATGCGATTACAGAGAGGCGAAAGCGTATAAATATGTTACAAGTTAAAGAAAGCACGAATCAAGACGAAAGGATAGTATAAATAGAGATCGAGGGAGAAAGAAAAGGGATGAAAAATTATCTTAGATCCTTCTCTTCTTTTCTTCCTCTTTTGGTCTCCTCTTCCTCTCCAGGCTTTCTTCACGGTGGAAGTTGCAGGAATCCTCCATCGAAGGAAGGAAACCCAGGCCTCTCTTCATCTTTCACCTTCTCACTTCCTCAAGACATTTTACGGTGGATCTTCACCGATAGATCTTCTGGGTAAGAATCTCCGAACTCTCCCTAATCTTCTCCATCTCCCTCTGTTCCCTCGAAACCCTAGCGAGGCAGAACCGACAAGCTGAAGGAAAAACCAATGAATTAGATTGATCCATTCCCGCCCATCAATTTGAATTGCAACGGCGGATCGTGACATCGTTATCCACTGGCGCATCTCGGCAACCCTAAGATAGATCAATAACCAAACATCAATCCACAAATTAGAAGAAGAAAGCGTGATCAAGAAAGATCCAAGGGCATTGAGATAATCCAACGGCTCAAGAATCAAACCAAAAGAACTCAATCCAAGTGAGCCCATCCAAGCGAGAAAAGGCGGATCCAATGGATCGAAAGTTTCCTTCTTTTCGGCGGGTTAACTCAATTGGAAAGGGTTTAACTCATTGTCTCCCAAACCATGATGATTAAGGAATTCAAACCTTCCCTGTTTGTGACTCAATTGATTATGCAGACTGATTTAATCAAAGCGAGGCAATTTACAGCTAAACAGAACCTAATTACAGAAATTAAACCTTATCATTGGTGCTCTCGTTGATTCCCACAACTCACACCTACAACACTCAGAAAATGGCAGAAGGAACCAGAAACACTTCAAAAACACTTGAAGAATGTGTTACCAGGCTGAACAACAATGAACAGCAAATGACCTCAATCACTATGGCATTGAATGAAATAGCAAAGAGATTGACATCAATAGAAAACAGAATAGAAAAACAACCTCAAAGCCAGGTATGTGATGCATCCCTTGATGAATCCTATTCTCCAAACATATCACATACACACACACCCATGGCAATGCATATTAAAATAGATATGCCCAGATTTAAGGGAGAAGACCCTAGAGAATGGCTCTTGAAAGCAGAGCAATTTTTTCAGTATTATAACTCCTCAGATGATCAGAAATTTTTAATAGCCTCAATATACATGGATGGACGCTGGATGCAAGTAAATAAACAATTGCATTCTTGGCCACAATTTAAAGAACAAGTTATTGAGATTTGACCCATCTTTATTGATTTAAGAGGTGAATCAAACTCACATTACACCCAAACACCCAATATGCAGAATCGTAATGATGTAACAATGCCAAGAAACTACAAGATCAACCAACCTCCGATTAAAACAACAACAAACATAGCCTCCTCCACAAACCAATCAACAAACAACAATCCAAATAATAAGCGAATAACAATTCAGAGACTAACACCTACACAAATGGAAGAGAGAAGAAAGAAAGGATTGTGTTTCAATTGTGAGGAGAAGGTATATGTAAAGTTATTGGCATTGGTAGGTATGATGATGACCGCAACATCAACTACCACATGATAATCCCGACGAATGGGTGCGAAGAAAAGAAGCAGTAACAAACTTCATGTATCAACCATTCAATCCAGGGATAAGACACAAGTACTAATTATAAAATAGTCTAAATAGTTATCAATAAGTCTGACCATAGAATTAGCCTAGATATATAAGTCAGATATAGCCAATTCCATAAAGCCGAACCAGCAGTGGAATCAGAACAGAATCAACTCAAATCTCAACCAACAGACCCAATTGGCATTGATCCAGACATAACTCAGAACAGAAACAAGCTCCCCAATATCAAATAAAGGGCCACAAAAGAATACTACTTCCAACAGCCACACAAATTGCTACTTTCATAATCAGTGGGAGGGAAAGTATCAATATAAGATTCTGAGAAAAAGATTCAAGAAACAAAAAAAGCAAATTTTCAATTTTGACCTTGAGGACAAGGTCAGTGTGAGGAGGGGAGTAATGATATGAACCCATATCCCCAAGCCAACAAAGCAGAAGAAGGCGGATAGGCTAAAGGATTTCACAAGTCCTCCCAATTATTAAACACTAACAGAGAATTAATTACAGCAAGAATGAAGAATATAAGAAAATAAGACCAATATAACCGTTGGTACAAAACAACGATGGCGATGGGATGAATAAATCAAAATAAACAAGATAATATCTCCAAGACGAGAGAAAATACATATAAGTAAAGAACTTCCCAATAAACAGATATTAGGTCCGGGCCAGAATTCAAACTACAATAATCAAAAGAACAAATGCTCGATAACAAGATAACTCTCATCCTCAAAGAGAGCTCAAAATAAACCAAACAGAAATTACGGCCAGAAGCATAGCACAATAATGACTAAACAAGAATCAAGAAGTCTGATTACACGACGGCGAGGAAGCGTATGAGAAATATGTTACAAGTTAAAGAAAACGAAGGCGAGAAGGATAGTATAAATAGAGATCAGAGGAGAAAGAAAAAGGGATGAAAAATTATCTTAGATCCCTTCTGTATAGCTTCTCAGTCTCTTTTCTTCCTCTTTTGGTCTCCCTCTTCCTCTCCCGAGCTTTCTTCACGGTGGGAAATCCTCCATCAAGGAAGGAAACCCCACGACCTCTCTTCATCTAGCACCTTCTCAGGCTTCCTCAAGACATTTACGGTGGATCTTCCTTTGGATAGATCTTCTCAGGTAAGAATCTCCGCCAACTCTCCCTAATCTTCTCCATCTCCTCTGTTTCCCTGAGCAAGACAGAAGGAAAAACGAAATGAATTAGATTGATCCATTTCCATCAATTTGAATTGCATAACCATGACATCATTATCCATGAGCCATCCAGACCCTAAGATAGATCAAGCCGTCAAACATCAAACATCGTAATCCACTCAATTAGAGAAGCCGTGTGATCAAGCATCCAAGGGCATTGCGAGAAGATAATCCAACGGCTCAAGAATCAAACCAAAAGAACTCAATCCAAGTGAGCCCATCCAACGGAGAGAAAAGGCGGATCCAATGGATCGAAGCTCCAAACGCTTTTCTTCACTCAGGGTTAACTCAATTGGAAAGGGTTTAACTCATTGTCTTGACTCAAACCAAACCATGATCAGCCCAATTAAGGAATTACCCAACCTTCCCTTTGTGACTCAATTATGCAGACCGATTTAATCAAACAGAGGCAATTTACAGCTAAACAGAACCTAATTACAGAAAATAAACCTTATCATTGGTGCTCTCGTTGAGATGTCCCACAACTCACACCTACAACACTCAGAAAATGGCAGAAGGAACCAGAAACACTTCAAAAACACTTGAAGAATGTGTTACCGGTTGAACAACAATGAACGAGACCTCAATCACATGGCATTGAATGAAATAGCAAAGAGATTGACATCAATAGAAAAAGAATAGAAAAACAACCTCAAAGCCAGGTATGTGATGCATCCCTTGATGAATCCTATTCTCCAAACATATCACATACACACACACCCATGGAAATGCATATTAAAATAGATATGCCCAGATTTAAGGGAGAAGACCCTAGAGAATGGCTCTTGAAAGCTGATATTATAACTCCTCGATGATCGAAATTTTAATAGCCTCAATATACATGGATGGACCGCTTGGTGGTATCAATGGATGCAAGTAAATAAACAATTGCATTCTTGGCCACAATTTAAAGAACAAGTTATTGATTTGACCCATCTTTATTCAGATTTAAGAGGTGAATCAAACTCACATTACACCCAAATGACTTATATACCGAATCGTAATGATGTAACAATGCCAAACTATCGATAACCTCCATAAAACAACAACAATGCATATCCTCTCCACAAACACCAATCAACAAACAACAATCCAAATAAACACCAATAACAATTCGAGGAGACTACACAAATGGAAGAAGAAGAAGAAAGAAAGGATTGTGTTTCAATTGTGAGGAGAAGGACCATAAAGAGCATATATGTAAGTCAGTTATTGGCATTTAGGTCGATGATGACCGACATCAACTACCACATGATAATCATACCAATGGGTGCAAGAAGAAAGCGAGCAACAAACTTCATGTATCAACCATTCAATCCGGATAAGACGGGACACATAAGTATTATAAAATAGTCTAAATAGTTATCAATAAGTCATTAAAGATATATAAGTCGATATATTCCATAAAGCCGAACCAGTGGTGGAATGAGCAGAATCAACTCAAATCTCAACCAGCAATTGGCATTGATCCGACATAACTCGAGTAAACAAGCTCCCCAATATCAAATAAAGGGCCACAAAGAATACTACTTCCACATACAAATTGCTACTTTCATAATCAGTGGGAGGGAAAGTATCAATATAAGATTCTGAGAAAAAGATTCAAGAAACAGAAAAAGCAAATTTTCAATTTTGACCTTGAGGACAAGGTCAGTGTGAGGAGGGGAGTAATGATATGAACCCATATCCCCAAGCCAACAAAGAAACAAGAAGGCGGATAGGCTAAAGGATTTCACAAGTCCTCCCATTATTAAACACTAAGAGAATTAATTACGAAAGAATGAAGAATATAAAATAAGAAATATATAGTTGGTACAAACAATGGCGCGATGAATAAATCCTATAAACAAGATAATATCTCCAAGGCAGACAGAGAAAATACATATAACGAAGAACTTCCCAATAAACAGATATTTGTACCAGGTCCGGAGAATTAAAACTACAATAATCAAAAAAGAACAAATGCTCGATAAGATAATAAATCATACCTCAAAAGGAGCTCAAAATAAACCAAGCAGAATTACGCCTTTTGATAATACAATAACAAGAATCGAATGTATTACACGACAGAGGAAACGTGTATCAAAGTTAAAGAAAGCACAATCAAGGCGAAAGGATAGTATAAATAGAGATCGAGGAGAAAAAAAAGGATGAAAATTATCTTAGATCTCTAGCTTCTCGGTCTCTTTTCTTCCTCTTTTGGTCTCCTCTTCCTCTGAGCTTTCTTGGTGGAAGTTGCGGAATCCTCCATCGAAGGAAGGAAACCCCAGAACCTCTCTTCATCTTTTCAAGCACCTTCTCGCTTCCAAGACATTTCTGTGGATCTTCACGATAGATCTTCTCAGGTAAGAATCTCTCCAACTCTCTCCTAATCTTCTCCATCTCCCTCTGTTTTGAAACCCTACGACGAACCACAGTGAAAGGAAAAAACAGAATTAGATTTGATCCATTCATCATCAATTTGAATTTACCGACGGATCGGTGACATCTTATCCTTGCGCATCCAACGCCTTGAACCAGATAGATCAGCCGTCAAACATCACATCATCCACTCAAATTAGAAGGAAGAGAAGCGTGTGATCAAGAAAGCATCAAGGGCATTGAGACGAGATAATCCAACGGCTCAAGAATCAAACCAAAAGAACTCAATCCAAGTGAGCCCATCCAACGAGAGAAAAGGCGGATCCAATGGATCAAAAGCTCCAAAAGCTTTATTCTTTACTGTTGGGTTAACTCAATTGGAAGGGTTTAACTCATTGTCTTGACTCAAACCAAACCATGATATTAAGGAATTCACCAACCTTACATTGTGACTCAATTTATTGCATTTAATCAACAGAGGCAATTTACATTAAGAACCTAATTACGAAAATAAACCTTATCATGGTGTTGGTTGACAATTGTTAGATGATGATAGTCAATCTATGGTGGTTGGATGATTATAATTGAACGATGGTGCTAAGATGTTAGCGAGAGGAAATATATGATGCTCAGTTATCTAGCTAAAAAATGTTTTGGAGATGTTAGTTAGAGATGGTGTTTGTATACCATTATCAAGCATGTTGGTCATGGCAATAGGGTAATAATGGTGAACAATGGTAGATTTACATGATTTGACTAAGTAGATATGGATAATGTTTAAAGATCGCGAGATGAAAGATGGACAATCATTATCATTAGAAACGAATGATCATAGCCAATCAAAGGTAAAAGCATGATCGACAATGGAGATCGATTGATCATAATTGGATAATGAAGGTCAAGCAATCTTAGCGGACAAGGACAACCATAGTATGGCAATAATGATTGACAATAGTAATGAATAATATTTAAAATTATTTTTCATGATGTATTTTATTATATTAAATTTGTATATGTTGTTTAATAAAAATGTTTAAATTCTAGATTTAAATAGAAGAAGAATATGCACAAATGAGAAAATGTAATATAAATCTATTAAATTCTATTTCACTTTGAGTTGATTAAATTCAAAAATTAGCTAAAAATCAGAACAAGAGGATTAAAGATAATAAAGTTTATAATCACTTAAAATTGTTTAATAATATTTAGCTTTAATTCTAATTTGATCTTGACTAAACCATATATGATATGCACAAACGACTTTTTAATACATAAAGATTCAATTTGTATGCATTTAACTTGGATGGAATAAAATATTAGATTCATCCTCTCATCTACTTAGAATAAAATAATAGATTCTGACATCATCTCTCTCTCTCTCCTTCTAGTTTTTTTTTTTTTAATAATCTCTTAAATGCTTAGTATTGTAATACTTCTAAATGTATTTAAGGTCCATTTATGTCTAGATGAATTAAATTCATTTAAATTATCCCTTTCTAAGCAAGCCTGCAGGCAAAAACTTAGGCATATTTAATGAGGCCAAACCTACCTAAGAGTGTTTTAAGTTAGTAATTTCATCTACACCCCCTCTTTCATCTACTACAATAGAGTGTTTTAAGTTAGAAATTTCTTAACTTATGTTCTCTCAAACTCATTCATGTGTGTTCTTTCTTAATAACTCAAGAAAATGTGTTTTCATTATTAAAACTTAGGTCTTATTATCATGCCTAAGAAGAAGGGTGACATGATCTTAAATATTTATCATAAATGATTTTGAAATCTTTATGTAACTATGGCCAAAGTGCCTATGCCATCTCATGATACATAGTTGTAGGTTTTGCACCTCTCAATGGATTGATGTTAGTGTTCTCTTGCTATTTGCTAGGTTATCAAGAGTTACTTGTATGTAGGCATGTGTATGAGAATAAGTTGAGTGATCAAAATAAATTTAAAAGAAAGTGCTTTATATTATATATCATATCATAATGATTGGTATTTAGAATCCAAATTTGTGCATCATAATATGTTTATACATAATCTTACAAATGATATTCTAAGTCTTGTATCCTCAAGGTGATTTAAAAAAAGTAAAAGGGTCCATTGAGGTGAGGTAAGAGTTTAGTACAATTATACTCTTCATAGATCCATGAAGGAGAGCACTCTAATCTAATAATATTCTTTGCATCATTATATATATTTGGCTAAATTTTATATTAAACTAATTAAAATTTTAATTAGCTAAATAAACACAAAAATTAAAAATTAAAATAGGCATATGATTCATTGATACTTGTCTTGAAATATTGGCATGTGCTTCGCTAAAGCAATGCTTTAGCTAAATTTCAAAAAAAAAAGAAAAATTGGCTTGATCTTAATTTTTGCCTATATCGAGTCATTGTCGGAATCAATGAGCTTTATTGATTGGAAATAATGAAATTTTCTTTTATGTTGATAAAATATCGATTTCAGATTATAGTTTGAATCTTCCAAAAAAATTAGTTCTTTTCTTCTGCGTCTAATAGAATGATTTTTATAATAAAGCTAAATTTTCATTACATTCAATGATACCAAGTTCAAGCTTTTGTGGCGTTTTAAAAATTCTAGGGTTGGAATTGTATTTTTTGTCAACATAGATGTATGAAAATTTCGTTATATTTTTAACGATCTCATCAATTCAAATTATTTGTATAATTTATAAAATTTAAAATAAATAATCGTCCATTGAGTGATGACTGGCTACCTATATTTTATGATTAATTTTTTGGGATGCTTTAATTTGGAAGAAGAGGAGCTTCCCTTGACCTCATTGGCACCCTTAACTCGAGTCCAAATCATATTCTATTTTCTCAAGTAGTTTATTGAAGTTTCTGTAATCAACCTTTGGCGATCTACATCTTAAAACGTATTTATACGCCTCTATTCACCCATTCATTCCGTAAGCATTCCGTCATCAGGAGCAGGGCGGTTATAAAAATTTTGATAATTAATTTACCTATCCCGAAAAAATAGCTGATTGCTCTGATCAGGAGTAGCAGAAACATCCTTCCTACTCTACGACTTTAATAGAAATACTTTTCGCACATGAATTCATCCACACGACAAAGAAACAGGTGACGCTAATGGCATCGTCAGAGTCCTCGGCGACGTTGACGGATCGACGTCGGTGATTTTTGCCGCATGCGATGTGCTTTGACATTGAAGTGGAAGGCGACGGATTACAGTGTGGAATTCTGTCGCAGGATCGGTGCATTTACTGTTGGAAGCAGATTGGAGGCTTTTGAACGGTGCGTGGGGCGTCGCTGATGACGAAGACAGGAGTGCGTTTTATCTTCTCCAGTGATATGCAGTAATGTAGGGGCTGTTTGGTTGTCTGCATTTAGAATGCAGTGTAAAGTGAAATACAACGATGAAAGTGAATACCAATTCGAATACTTTCATGTATTTCTACGAAAAAGTAAATACACGTAAACTATATTTTCGGTTGAAAGATATGAAAAGAAAGAAATCGTATTTTAATATTTGGTTGGATGAATATAAAGTAAATATCAGTATTACGAATACCTTATTTAATTAAAAATAAATATTATCAAATAAAATATAGATAAATTATAAATAAATTTTTTTTCTTGACTAAAAAAATAAATAAAATCAAATACAAATAAAATTTATTTCGAATATTTAATTATTAGTAATTAATTTACAAATTTTCTAAAATATTAAAATAAAATCAAATACAAATAAAATTTATTTCTAATATTTAATTATTAGTAATTAATTTATAAATTTTCTAAGATATTAATTATTTGAATATTATTATTTTATACTAACATAATGACAAATTTAATATATATATATATATATATATAATTTTATTACTATTGATATATATCTCAAAATACCACTAACAAAGACAAATCTATGTCGAAAGTTTATATGATTTTGAGTCAAAATCGATCGAGATCAAGACTTAAAATATCATTAATCTTGACATCAACTAAATCCCAAAACTCAAATATGAAGTGTTTATAAATCGAAGGCTCGACGAGGATCTAATGAGCCTAAGATCTCATAATTCGACTTCATTTGGGCATCCAAATGCTCAAAATACATCAAATGATCAAGGAGTCATCCAGCCGTCCGATCGAGGGGAGTGGTATGACATGAATTTACTAATACCTCCTCCCATCTATAAATAGGCCTCATCCTCACATGGAGGGGGGCCAAGCTAAGCTAAGCTAAGAAAGGAAGAAGAAAAGTCAAGAAGGAAGAACAAGAACCCGAGCAAAGAAGAAGAAGAAGAGTCCAAGCAAGTGAAGAAGAAGGAAGCTAAAGCAAGGAAGAAGAAGAAGAGTCCAAGCAAGTGAAGAAGAAGGAAGCTAAAAGCAAGGAAGAAGAAGAAGAGGAAGAGTCCGAAGAGGAAGAGAAAAGTAAGGAGAGAAAAGCTCTAAAGCTTGAAGATCCTCAAGCAAGATCGCCATCGCCATCCTAATACACCGCATTTCCACCGATTACCCAGATCTCCAACATCGCGAACTATTATAAACGATCGTTATTTTTGTCCTCTCAAATAGAATTTCAGAATCCTATCGGAAGATTTTGTACTGAAAAGGATACATAGTGGAATCTTATCGCAGGTGGTTTTCCCCTCTTTCGAGGTTTTCCACGTTAAAATTCTGAGTGTCTCATGTTCGCTTTAATTACGTGTGTGTCTTGACTAATCAACAAGGCTAAATTTTTACTCTACTGAATCGGGTTTTCAAAGACGCATGCTTTGCCGCCGGAAGTAAAACCCTTCAACCTCAATTCGTGAACATCCACGTTATGGCCAATAGTACAACACTCTATAATGGAACCTCCTCCGCTCCAACTCGTCATTCTCAAAACCCATCCCTAAACCAAGGACAAGGCGGAACGGAATCTCTTTGGAAGATCGTGTCCACGAATGGAGGAGTCTCAAAATAAGATGATCCGCCTTTTGCAAGGACTACAATGTACCGCTACGACAAACATATCTCCCCAAGATCGGTCATTGCGAGGAGGTCAAAACGCTAATCCTCCCGACAGAGTTCCTCCGCATGGAGACCGTAACGCCGATCTCGACACCGCTAGTTCCACTCATCCATCGCGTACCAACCGCTACTAATCCAATCGTTGTTGATAGCTTCACACATGCTCATCTCATATTAATCCCGCACATCATGACATTCACGTAAGTACGACGCTTAATACAAGATGAATTTCACCTTCAAGATAAAATCATCTTCACCCACACCGCGTTATGAGTCCTCACCTTTACCAAGCCATTCTTCGACATCCAATTCCGTAGGTTTCAAGCTTCCGAGCATTGATTCCTATGATGGGGCAATCAACACGAACACATCGACCATTACAGGACTATCATGCATATCCAACGAGCTCCTGACACACTACTTTGTCAGGTCTTTCCTGTTACCCTCAAAGGGCAAGCTCGCACTTGGTTCTATTCTCTTCCAAGGGGATCCATCCATACCTTTAACGAACTCGCCGTTCTTTGTGGAGCTCATTGCAAATCAGAATCATTAAAGATTCCTCCCATCTTTCCCAGATTATGACGAGGGTGAATCACTCAAAGAATACTTCCGAGGTTCTCTTTAGAAGCTCGCCAAATACTGGCCAACTATTAAGAGGAGTTTTCCTTGAGGACTCCGCCCGTGGCCTTTCTATTCGTCATTAATGAGGGACACGGTCCGCTTCATATGCCGACTTAGTTCATCGTGTAGAAGCACAAATCTCACGATGAAGCTATTAATGCTCATCGCAAACAATTTGAACAATATGCGGAAACGAAAAAACACCCAGAAATGTGGACCGGGTGCCCATCAAAAGAAGCGACAAGTAGTCATGATCTCCACGACCCCATATCAACAACGTGAACCTCGAAAAGACATACACACACTGAACACATCTCGTGTTAACCTCGATGGCTATTCGAATGAACATATCGGCGCATCCATTGAAACCAATTCGTGGAAATCGAGCAATATTGTCATTTTCATCAAGCCGTGGACATACTATCAAGCATGTATACAACTCAAGGAAGAAATCGAGAGACTCATTCAACAAGGGATACCTACGCCATTTGTGAAGAATCAACCACCTCAAACAAACACACCTCCGTTTGGGGCAACCAAGACAATCATCACAAAACAACCAAATAATCATCAAATAATTGGAGAAATCAAACAATCGCAGAGGATCGATACTACATAATCAAGTTCTCGTATCCTCCAAAGAACCGAGTTGAAGAAGAAGTCTCGTATTGATCATTCCATCACTTTCAATGACTCGGACTTAGAAGGAGTCCATATCCTCATCAAGATCCACTTGTCATCGAGGATCGGTGATCCTTGTTATAACGTTAAAAGAATTTTGATCGATAATGGGAGTTCGATGTTTTATTTTACTCAACTTTTCTTAACATGGGCCTAGCTAGCAAAAGCTCCAACCATTCGGACCACTATATGGGTTTGATAATCACCCAAGATGCAGGCGAAGGGACAATCACTCTTCCCCTGGAGAATTCCCTCGACAAGTGACTCATTTAATACAATTCATGGTGGTGAAGTCGATTCTCGATATAATGCAATCTTCTGGAGGCCCCTCCAATCAATTTTCTGCTATCACTTGTCTCATCGAAGATAAAATTTCCTACCCCTGGAGTTGGAGTGGTTTGTGGAAATCAACAGACAATCATGTTATCTGACAAGCTCAACCGCGCCTTCCATCACCTTGATCAAGATCTTAACTTTCGAGATGAAAGAGTACCTCAAAAGCTTCCAGAAGATTTACTCTCAATAGTATTATCGATGACCAACCATTAACGTGCAAGTGGATCTTTACTCAAGAACAAAGGGAAAAGTATATAAATTTCTTACGAGAATCAAGACATATTTGCTTGGAGTCCGAGATATGCCGGGTCGACCCAATGTAATCACGCACTCCTCAAAATTAATCCAACGCTCAAACCAATCATCCAAAAGAAGCGAGTTTTGCACCATCGTCTTCGCTATTGAACAAGAAGTCAACAAGCTCATGTGGGATTCATACGAGAAGTTACATTACCACATGGCTAGCAAATGTTGTCATGGTTAAAAAAAACAAATGGAACATGGAGGATGTGTGTTGATTATACCGATCTTAATAAGGGCCCAAAGGATAGTTTTCCTCCTCAATCGATCAATTGGTGGACGCTACATCCGGACATCAAATGCTCAATTTTTTGGATGCTTATTCTGGGTACAATCAAATAAAGATGAACCCAATAGATGAAGAGGCTACAGCATTTCAAACATATAAAGGTTTATATTGTTACCAAGTCATGCCATTTGGATTAAAAATACCGGTGCTACCTATCAACGCTCATGAATAAGGTTTTAAAGACCTGCTAGCCACAATGGAGGTGTATGTGGATGACATGTGAAAAGCTTAGAAAAGTCACAACATATTTCACTTAAGCATGCTTTGACCTCCTTCGACGCTATAACATACGACTTAACCCAACCAAGTGTGCTTTTTACGCCCGAAAATTTCTTGATTTATGGTAACTCACCTGGGATAGAGGCTAACCCAAAAAAATCAAAGCTCTCCAAGATATGATTCAAGAATATCAAAGACGTTCAACGTTTGAATGGTCGAATTGCTGCATTATCCCGTTTCCTAGCCCGTGCTGGGGACAAATACTTGCCATTCTTTAAAATATTGAAGGGAGCTAAAAATAATAATTTTCAATGGACCGATGAATGTCAGGATGCTTTTGAGCAACTAAAAGAATATCTAGCATCTCCGCCCCTGCTATCCAAACCTATTCAAGGAGAAACGTTATACTTATATCTTGCGGTTTCTTCCCACGCAATAAGCTTCGCTTTTAGTGAGAAGAAGATGGGGCACAACAACCAATTTATTACGTCAAGAAAATTCTCTCGATATAGAAAGTCGTTATCCATTTGCGTGATAAAGTGGCTCGCGTTAATTTTCACGAAAATTGGCCCATACTTTCAAGCTCACACCATCGGCGTTTAATCGATTTACCATTGGGCCATCTTACGTAAAACCGTAAGCATCCGGAAGATTGATCAAATGGAGAACGGGAGAATTTGATATAAATTTTCTACTCGCGCATAAAGTCTCAAATACTTGCAGACTTTATAGTGGAATGCACCAACCCAACTCTAGAAGAGCTATCTCACATGTCTTTCATCTCCTCGATGGACTCTACGTTGATGGAGCTTCAGTAGGTCGGGGAATCCTACTTGTTTCCCCAAAGAAAATACCCTAGAGTATGGACTTCGCTTAAAATTCCCCGCAACTAATAACATGGCGAATATGAGGCTCTCATCAGGTTGAGACTCGCCATCGAGCCAAAACTTAGTAATTCACCGACTCCCGCCTTGTCGCCTCCCAAGTTGGAGGAGATTTTAATACTCATAATCCTCAACCGGTGCAATATCTCCACTTGGTAAAATCTCTTCTTACTCATTTCAAGACACATCAAATCATCCACATACTAGAGAGAAGAATACCGGCCGACGCTTGCTAAGCTTGCTACCTCTACCACCGGAGATCTATTTAAGAGAAAGCATGTTGAAGAAATACATTTTCCTAGTATCCAAGGGCCATGGATAATTCAAACTATTGATGAGGAAAAGGAACGCTCGTGGATAAACCCATCCTATCTTTTCTACAAGAAGGGACCCTTCCCGAAGATCCAACTTCAAGAATCGCCTCAAGACAAGCTTCAAACTTTGCTATTATTGGAGGTGAACTATACAAGCGAGCTTTCGGTCCATATCTCAAATGCCTTCCACCGAAGTCGACACGCTGCTAAAAGAGGTTCACTCGGAATATGTGGAACACCTTGGAGGAAGAGCATTGGCCTTAAAATCATGAGGCAAGGGTTTTATTGGCCTACAATGAAACAAGACCTTTGGAGTTCACAAAGAAATGCAAGTTGTCAATTGCATTCTAACCTCCCTCACATGCGCATGAACTCTCATCCATTCAAAGCCCATGGCCCTTTGCTGGGGATTGATATCATGGGACCTTTTCCAATAGCATCGGGCAACAAAATTTATCATTCTAGCCACGACTACTTCACAAATGGGTAGAGGCAACCACTCGCTAAAATCGAGGCAAATACCAAACAATTTGTCTGGAAAAATATAATATGTCGATTCGGTCTTCCTGCAAAGATCATCACTGACAATGGAACTCAATTTACTGGAAAAGTCTTTACATCCTTTTGCAAAGATCTTCACATTCAGCTGATACGGCTGTAGCACATCCTCAAACTAATGGGCAAACCGAAGTTACCAATAGGACCATACTCAAAGGACTAAAACACGTCTTGAGAAGGCGGGGCAATGGGTTGATGAGCTCCCCAATGTTCTTTGGGCCTACCGCACCACGTCACGCACCCCAACCGGTGAGACACCGTATAACTTGTGTTTTGGTACGGAAGCTATCATACCGGTGGATATCGGGGTTCCAAGTCCAAGAGTCCAGTTTTTCGATCATGGAAGTAATGAAGAAAAACTCCAACACTAGACCTACTCCCCGAAACTCGGGATATGGCCCTACGGACCGCTCTATCACCAACGTAGTCGCCACTTCAACAAGAGTGAAACCGTCCCATATCCGTGACTTGGTCCTGAAGTCTCGAGTCGCAGGCAAAGGCCCTCCGCAATAAACTCTCACCTCTGGGATGGTCCCATGTGGTCATAGCTATGGTCAAGCGAACGCTTCAAGCTCAAGGACCCAAGGAAAAACTCTACCTCGAACTTGGAATACTAAGAATCTTCAAAATATTATCGCGAACTCTTACCGCATAATTATTATGACTTTATCTCGTCGTCATTTCATCCTTGATAACCCACCCCACCTACTAGATTAAAAATTGTTGTTGCAGTTGTTGTTGTCATTTTCTCTTAAAGCCCGTACCTGTGTCTTATGATTATATCATTGAACTAGTGAATTCACAGCTTTGTTCTAACAAGATTTGCTTTTTCTTTACTTTTCCTCCCACTTGAGAAATATACAACTCATGTTACATCTCAATTGGGACATGATCAATCCCATGGGGACTTGATCGGACCTCTTCCATAAAGTTAACGCCATCGAAGTCACACTCAAAACAACCTTGGATAGGTCAAAGATCTCTTCGCCGACTACCGCCGCTAACCACGTCGGCCGCCAACCCTAGTTGTCACCGCCACTATCGCCGATCACCGCCAACCATCGCTGCAATCTCCGCCGGGTCACCAATTATCATCGTTCGGTCATCCTCGCTAACCGACGCTCCGCCGAAAATGTCCTTGTGGATCTGATCTTTCCATACGCAGCATTGCCATCGATAAAAGTTCACAAAACAACCCGTGAAAGGTCAAAAACATACTCGCGACAAGCAATCATCGAACACTCGACAAACAACCTTGATGGGTCATCTCATCGTTGCCGGTTACCACCGTGACTACTATCGTGGTCATCGCTCGCCGACCATCGCGCATCGCGTCATCACATTGTCGCCGAATATCGCGCGCTGATATCACGCTGCCGCATGCGACAACATTACGCTTGCCGCTCACCACTTGCTGGCCGCTAATACTATAGGATCGCCGCTTACTACTCCGGCCGGTCTTGCGACCATCACCGGTAATTCGCGGTTATCACTATTGCGGTTATCCGCTTATTACTTGCCTTCCGCTCGACATCGCCGGCTCTCGCCGGTCATATTGCATGTCATCGCATCGACTATCGACTGCCACCGACTACCTCGATTCAATTCAACCTTCTCCATACGGTTAACGCCATCGAGTAAAACACTCGACTAACCCCAGGAAAGGTCAAACGCCCTGTGGACTCATCTTCCATACGGAAGCATGTCATCGAGCAAAGCTCGAAACAACCCGTGAGGTCAAACGCCCTTGGTGGACTTCCTGCGATCTTCCATACGGTTAATGTCATCGAGCAAAAGCTCGACAACCCAAAGAGGTCAAACGTCCTTGGTGGACTCTGATCTCTTCCATACGGGTTAATGTCATCGAGCAAAGCTCGACAAACAACCCGTGAAAGGTCAAAACGCCCTTGGTTGACTTCGGATTCTTCCAGTTCATCGAGTAACACTCGACAAACAACCTCGGATAGTCAAACTTACTCTACTAAGTTAACGCCATCGCAACACTCGACAAACAACCGGATATCAAAGATCTCCGCCGGCCGACACTCGCTGACCACCCGCTGCCGATTACCGCTGAATACCCCGCGGCGCTAACCATCAGTACGTCGCTGCTGACTTTTGCCGGAACCGCTCAATTATCGCCGGCAACCGCGTTACCACCATCGCTGCTGTTATCTCGCGACCACCTTGTAAGTCACTATCACCGACTATGTCGAGTCCCCATCATCGAGCTCATAACCCCCATCTCGGTGATCGCCTCTACCCGACGGCCGACGGTCGGAACCGAACCACGACGTACTTGGCCTTGATCGCCTCTAACCCGGACGGCCATGGGTGAAAACCGGAAACGACGTATACCGGCCTTTGATCGCCTCTAACCCGACGGTCCGCGTGATCGGAACGACATATGTCGTGGGCTCACCTCACCTTAACGTCCGACGCGGGCGAAAACCGAACCACGAAGATACCGGTGATCGCCTCAACCGGACGGTCACGTCGCGAACCGAACCACGACGATGCCGCGGGCCTTGATCGCTTCCTAACCGGACGGTTCGATGGGTGGAAACCGGAACCACGACGATACCGGCCTGATTGCCTCCTAACCCGGACGGTCATGCAGAAACGGAACCACGACGATGCGGCCTTGATCGCTTTAACGACGATCCGACGCGGGTCGAACCGAATCACGATACGTGCCTCCCCAACGGACGGTCCGATGGTCGAAACCGGAATACGACGATCGCGGGCCTTGACGCCCCAACCCGGACGACGACGGTAAAACCGAATCACGTGACCGCCATGGGCCTTGATCGCCTCCCGGACGGTCCGGACGCGGGTAAACCGGAACCACGAATGACTCGCCTACCGGACGGTCGACGCGGGTAAAACCGATCACCACGACGGTTAACGACGGTCCGACGCGGGTCGATAAACCGGAACCACGACGATACCGTGGGCCTTGATCGCCTCTAACGGACGGTCCGACGTGGTCTGAACCGGAACCACGACGGCACCGTGGGCCTTGATCTCTAACCGGACGGCCCGACGGTCAGAACCGGAACTCACGTATGCACCGCGGGCTCAACGCCTCTTGACGCTTCCAAAGGACCACTCAAGAGAGAAAGAGGGAGGGAAAGGTGTGCCTCCTTCATCCTGGGGGGTATTTATAACCCCATAGGGCAAACGGTAAAACTCAAAAATGGTTTAAAACGGCTCAAAACCGCCCAAATTCTGGCCGGTATGGAGCAGACGCTAGCTGGCGCTGGGCAGATCGCTGCCGCCTCCATGACCCGGCCGTTTGTTCGACGACCGCGACCAAATTATACGCTGAATGGTTCGCGTCACAGCTGAATGGCTCAACAACTCACGCCGGAATGGCGACCCGCTCCGCTGAATGGTTCGCGATGCGCCATGGGGCGAATCGCCACCGCCGCGATGCGGCTCCAAGGCCAAGGCCATCGCCAACACCGACCGCTCCATACGACCACGCTGCCCGCTTCGCATCGAAAAACGCTTCGCCGGACCCGACTAATCAAATCGGCCATACGCATGGCCATGCCGACGGCGCCGACCCCTAAACCCAAAAAGATTTACATATATTTTGGATGATTGCTAATGTCATCCAAAATAGAGAACCGATATCTCAAAATACCACTACCAAAGCAAATCTTGATGTCGAAAGTTATATGATTTTGAGTCAAAATCGACGAGATCAAGACTTAAAATATCATTAGAATCTTGGACATCAATAAATCTCAAAACAGCTCTCAAAAGTGTTTATAGTCAAATCGAAGCGCTCGACGAGCCGGATCTAATGAGCCTAAGATCTCATAATTCATTTGGGCATCCAAATGCTCAAAATACATCAAATGATCAAGGAGTCATCCCGAGCGTCCGATCGAGGGAGTGGTATGGGCCTTACATGAATTTACTAAATATCCCTCCTCCCATCTATAAATAACAGCCTCACCTCACATGGAGGGGCTAAGCTAAGCTAAAGGAAGTGAAGCAAGTGAAGAAGAAGGAAGCTGAAGCAAGTGAAGAAGAACAAGAACCCGAGCAAGGAAGAAGAAGAAGAGTCCAAGCAAGTGAAGAAGAAGGAAGCTAAAGCAAGGAAGAGAGCAAGGAAGAAGAAGAAGAGTCCAAGCAAGTGAAGAAGAAGGAAGCTAAAGCAAGGAAGAAGGCAAGGAAGAAGAGGAAGAGTCAAAAGAAGAGGAAAAGTGAAGAGGAGGAAGAGAAAGCTCAAAGCTTGAAGATCCCAGCAAGATCGACCATCACCGCCGCCATCGATTATACCAGATTTCCACCGTGGTTACCCAGATCTCCAACAACATCGATCATTATAAACCGATCATTGTTACATGTTGTCCCTTTCTCAAATACGTAATCCCTATCGGAAGATTTTGTACTCAAAAGGATACATAGTGGAATCTTTTCTGGCTAGCAGTGGCCCCTCTTTTCGAGGTTTTCCACGTTAAAATTGAGTGTCTCTGTCTTTAATTACGTGTGTTTGGACTAATCAACAATACATAAATTTACTCTACCGAATGGTTTTCCAAAGACGCAACAACTATATTAAATATTAATTAATTAATAAGATTTTTATTAAATAAATTATTCATCAAGATTTAATATTTATTTATTAAATAATTTTTCTTTAATAAATAATTTATACTTTAATTATTTTTATTAAAAGAAAAATTTAATAATTATTTTATTTTTTTTTATTTATCATGAATTATTTATCATCAATTTAAATAAATTAAAATAAATTAAAAAATAAAAAAATTTTATTTTAAAGAAAAAAATTAAAAGAAAAATAAAATTTGACCACCAAAAGAAAAAAATTTCACAGAAAAAATTTTCCTCACTCATTAAACAAATACGCCATTTTGAGATTTCGCTTTAAAAACAAATTAAAAAAATAAAATTTTACAGAATTAGATTATGACCAAACAGAAAAGCGAAAAGCAGATTACTTTACAGAAAAGTAGGAACCAAATTAGTAGATTACATATATATACAATAATTTGTTTAAACTATGATTAGAAGCTTAATTAAGTAATTAAATATTAATAAAAATAAATTTAAGAATAAGTATATTAATGAGGCCACACATCGACTCGATGTCAAAATGATTACTAAGAATGGTAACACTATTAGGTCGACAACCGACGGCTTTAATATAGTTTGTCTGACGCCATTAATTCCTCCGACTCATGAGCGCAACATGAACATATCGAGAGCTTCAAGACTGGCCGACGATATCCAACCCTCAGATTGTCGCCTCCCTCAGTATTCAATAAACTTGTTTTTCTTTAGCTTTTACGCATTTGACACTTTCCTCTCATATAGAATTTGGAAGCCAACATTAGCTTTGACGATCGGCTCCATTTTGTTCAAGTTACTTGTAGGATTAATTTGTTTTTAACATATCTTATTTGTAAACTCGATAAATCCCTACTTATCAATTTATAAAGTAATGAGTATGTATAGGAATTTGAGTAGTATTTTAGACTTTGTTTGGGTTTGAGTTGTATGTTCAGATTGATTCAAGTGTTAAGTAATTATATAGTTTGTTTGGCAAGAATAAAGAGAATTTATTTTTGATCCTTTTCATAAAAGATAAAAGATCGAAGCTCAAAGTTACATGGGAGGTCGAATTAATAAGGTCACGATACGAATTGAAGCAACGAATTATGAGAATCTTGATTGATTGAGCCACACCTCAAAGTCGTTATGCAAAGGTGATTTATAACGCCTGTAATATCACGATGACGTGTTACAAATGCTTCCGCCGATGTCATTGTATCGAATATGTTATATTGTATCCACATCACCGATTGTAGTAAGGTCATAGATATACCGCTAATCTGATACGATTTTATCGCACTAGACAACAAATGAGTTGATTCCCAAGATGGTCATACATTTATCTAATACTTGTAATAATATGATAATTTGTTGCTCAACTTATAAGTTATATGGCGTCGATGACGTGCCTATCGCCGATGAACCGTGACGCGGCCTCAGAGTGATGCAAAATAAGATGAGTATCGATTATAGTGTAAAGGCGGCTCAGTGAGCCGCGGGATATTAGGATGATGACTGCTCGAAGCTGTTCACCGTTTGAGAATATAACTGCTGAAAAATAACTCATTTCACAATATGATAGTGAGAGTCATATGTTGTTCACACGAAAGTATGTGTCCGGATGTGTGAAACTACAGAGAGAGGACAACGATGTTTACTTGACCCATCCACAAACTAAATACTAACAGATGAAATTGAAATTCCAAATGACCTTGTTGAAGGTATGTGTTTGCAAGTAAACAGAGTCGGAATTTGCTGGGTGGGTATGCGTAAATAATGTTCAATTCTAAACAGCATTCTTAACCGTAAGAACTACACGGTTGTATGTATACGACGACGACTGAAGGCCCCGTAAGTATGCTTTGCATTATACAAAGAAGCAGACACTGGGGTGCTTGGAGAATATCAAGAGATGGTGAACCATTGATGTATCAACGCAAAGAAGTCGGTCATCAGATTGTAGTCAAAATTCATAGCTACTTCATTATACTTGTGATCGCACCGGATAGATCCTAAAACCTAGAGATTAAGGTAGAATGAGTCGAAATTCAATGTTAAAGTTTCATATGTGAAAGCTGGGATGCAAGCCAAGATAATAAAATCAATATTCGGAAAGATTCTATAGACTCTCGCCTTTATGTAATCAATTTGTAGACTTTACCCTGCATACCTACATAATTCAATATATCACGCAAAGATTTCCGAGAATTTTTTGGGCCTTTGGACCTTTAATAATGGGATGGAGTACCAACCGGTGTTGAGCTTACTTTTTGTTGACAAGTATCGTATAATTATTAATGTAGATGAATCGAGACAATAATGGGTTGTTTCTTGCATGAATGAGAATGTTGATTCGTGGTTGTGGTTCTTATTTGCATTGATGATGTGTTCGTAGGGTTCAAGTAGATGTGATTTGTGCATAATATCCGATAAGCATCTGGTCTACATGCAGGATACAAAGAGATTTTTCCGGCCTCATACATTCATTTGCCATTTACGGAAAATTAAAAAAAGGTCGACGCAGTCGGGGATTGATGATGTGTTGAGTTTCTATGCCAAAAGATATATATATGGCAAACACCGATGATATTCGCCGTCAACCGCTTAATGTTGATATTAAAATGTTAAAGAAGAAGCGCATAATTGTTTAGAGCGTGATCAGAAATGGTCTCTGTATGACATGGTTGCATGCGACAATGACACAAATGCATCGATTGTTTTAATGGTGTCCCAAACGCACGGGTTTACCGATTCGCGCTTTAATTATCGCTATCTATTACAACTTAAGAAATTTTGTTTATGAAACAGCTTATCCACGCTACTCAGAGGAAGTCACTTTGATTTATACTCAAAGGATCTACACTCGCATACAAAGGAGTGCATTTCAACCTGTAAATATCAACCCACGTGAGATGCAGGTTTTTGACAGGTCCAGCCGATCATTCTATTTATACATATTACACTTATATATGAATATTATTTTAAATGTTTAATTAGTTAAATAGAATAATTAATTTTAATTTTTTTTTAAATTATATATTTTATTTTTCATATTGACAAGACATTTCTTTTACAATTTTTTCAGCAAATTAAATCTTTAATTCCTATCCATTGCATTGCATGTATAAGGCTTTAAATTTAAAATTTTTTAATTGAGAGGTGAAACACTCAATTAATAGGTTATGATGGCTTGCGAGAAATTATTGTAAGGTTGTAAGTAAATAATTACATTTGATGAATAATTAGATATTTATTCATATAATATTCATTTTTATTTGTATATTTATATGATTAAATAAAGATAAACAAAGTTTTAAAAACTTATCATATAAATGATAAGCTAGAAAATTGACTCATTTGTTCATATATACTTGTGAATATATTTATTTATTATTTAATAAATAGCTTAATAAAATATGTCATTTAATGATTTCTTAATTTTCCTTAGTCAATGACTTGATTTTATATTATTGTATCAATTTTAATATCATATACAATTTAAAAATTATATATACTATTACATAAATTTATATGACGAAAAATGTCAAATAAATAATTACAAATAAATTTAAACATTTGCAAATAGTTTAAATTCTGACAATTTCTTTTATTAAACTCTATAAATTAAATAATGTCTAATAATTAGTTTATATGTTTAAAGTTTTAATATCAAATATACAATTTCAATTTGAAAATTATTTAAAAATAACAAATAAATTTAAATAAGATTTTAAATATCGGATTATTTTTAAATATAATTTAAATTTAATGAAAAAGTAAATTAATATATTTGAGCAATAAATTTTTGTCGCTGACTCCGCTTAGTCTCGGCCCTAGAAGAGAATAGATTAATAAGGCGGCTGAAGAAGCAGGTGCCTGTCACGTGGAACAGTGGCGTGTACGATATGCTTCTTTGCTGCCGCCGTTGCGTGTGGAGGAAACAACGGGAGCTTGCAGGAAGGTTAACATGCATGGAAGTGCCATGCACCTGAGACTAAGTATACTTAATTTGATCTAATTATGATCAGTCATAATTATTTAAATTAATTAATTCATGATTAAGTGCTGTTTACGACTCAATTAAGCTACATTAGTTGTGGAGATGAGGCTTATGTTCAGCAGAATTAGATTAGTTGGGTTGTTCTATCTCAAATTTTTGAGAAAGAAAAGTTTTGCGCCTGTTTGACTGTTTTTACGTTTACTTGAATTTAATTTTAATTTTGATACCGTTTGAATAGTGCTTTTGAAACTGTTTTACCCATCACGAAGTTCGCTTTTAAAAAAAAGAAAATTTTCAGAATATACTTTAAACCAAATTTCGTGAACCAGTGCTGTTGAAAGAAGGGTGATAAAAAGTTGAAATAGTTGAAATTTTAAGAGTCAATTATGGTGAAGAGGTAAGGAGCAGTGAGGCTTTTTTTAGGGTTTGGGGATCGAGGGCTTACTTATGTTGTGGGGCAATATGAATAGATGTGATCTCAGTTAGAGCATGTATTGAGCTTGCATTGATTGTGTGGAAATATCAAAAAAAAATTTAAGGGTTTGTGGTTAGGTGTGGTGTGTGTAGAGATTAATGGAGAGAATGTTGATATATTTTTAGTTGATTTAAGGGGCGCTTAGAAAGGATGAGTTTTCCTTTGCATGAAGTGAAGAGAACTTAAAAGGAAGCTCTAGAATGCAAGAGAGTATAATAAAGATGACAAGCAATAAGCAAAATAAATATAATAAAAAAAAAGATAAGAATAAAATATTCTCATCAAAGAATAGGATAGAAGAGATTGATTAGTCACCCTATAAGAGTTAGCTACTAAGCTCACTCCAATATATAATAACACTTATATTCGTCACATTATAAATCCATCAAAAAAATCAACTATAATAAATTTTAGTGATTCTCTTAGAATTTACATTATATAAATAATAATAACTCATTTTAAATACTGAAAGTGGTAGTTGTTTCCACAAAAGAAGAGAATTGAATCAAGAAAATATATTTATCATCGTGGAACTTCAAAGGCCATTGGTTAACTCTTCGTTCATGTATCTAAGGGAATTGGACCATAACCCAATTTGAGATCTTCGGGAAGAGGTGCGGTTGTAGAACTAACATGGTAATATAATAATGATGATGTTGACTTGCTTACTCCGTAGGCTTGATATATGATACATATATGACCATTTTACGTAAATATGTAACACATTATTACTATTCCATTTTCCTAGATGAAAATACAAATTCAACTTTTTTTTTATATAATTAATACTATAAAAAATAAAGTATGATTACATAACTAGGCACAACATGGATATAATTTCAACATAATTTGACATTTTATAGCTCAAATATATAAATAGGATAAATAAAATTGAAGTGGCTTTATGCTTCATTGCCAAAGGAGTATGACATCATAAAGTAATTTATTTGTCTTTACACTAAAATTTGAGGAGAATTAATATTCTCATTAAAAGAAGCAAACAAATTGTAATAAAAATTAATCATCATAAATCAATACATTTGACTATCCTATAGGATCAATGTAAGATAATAGTTATCAACTACAAATTTCTCTTGAATAGCTTAATGATGTAACTAAGGCTTACTTGAACAACATAAACCATAACTTACTATAGAAGCAAGCTCTTTCAATTAATTGCATCATAGATATTTATTCAAGAACACTATTGGTTGAGGTCATTTGTAAATATTTCATCACTATATGCAAAACTTTATTTGTAGAAATTGAAAAATAATGGCCAAAAGGAGGTGATGCATAATAAGTTGTTTAATGTATAATAAAATAAAAGAAAGTCAATGACTTATAATCCTAGGTGATTATGGTGATTTAATTTCACTTAATAAAATAAAATAAAATGTAATTTGTATTTTAGTATTGAATATTTTTGTTTTTATTCATTTTTAAAAAATATTAGAATTATATTACAACAACAATTGAAGGAAAAATTTAGGAATTGCTATTTGTAAATTGACTTTCACTTTTCATCGTAGGAGCCTACTAAAATGATACATAATTTTAATCATTGATAAAGAATGCGCAATTTTTGATTTTATCTTTATATATGTTAGAGGAAAGCTAACTAACTCTCTTAGATTTTTTTTGTTTTTTTGTTTTGAAAACAATGTTAGTTAGAAAAGATATCACATTAAGATATTATTATCATAACCAAGTAATGCTCAAAGTAATTGAGGGTTACTATAATTATCGAATAATGCTCAAATATTAAGGCATATATTGCCTATTATGCTAAGCAAAGATCAAAAGTTTAAGACTTATTTTCTATACTTATTAGATAAGGCCAAAATGCGCATAGAGCATAACATCCTTGCATTTATATAAAATTTACTTTAATTGTTTAGACCCTTTTTTTAATAATATTTTAATTTAGGCTTACAAGTGATTGTGTATTATTTAGCTTCTTGTTGGTAAGCCACACATTTATGCCCTAGCAATTTGCTTAGTGCCAATACACTATGTTTGGCTCATAAAAGAGAAAAGATTCATTGAATTTAAAAATCATTAATTAAGGGAGTTAATGTATAAAATAATCATTAGTTAATTTTAATTTTTTTTTATTTTAACAACAAATTTACTCATGAGGGCTTAATCATTGATTAGTAATTCTAAGCCCTAATTTTCTCTTTTGTCAATGATCATATTTGTGAAACACTATAGAAAAAATATATATATAAATGCACTTTGGCTTTTTAGTTATAATTAAAGCTTTGTCATAGATTTATGCATGCATAAAATTTTTATGTTTTGATTAGCTTCTTGATTGCTCCACTTATGTAAGATCTTACATTTTCAAGGAAAAAAACTATTGCTTTACATGGCATTCATATACAACACAAATTTTTATTTAACATTTAACATGTTGCCCACTTTAGCCTATGGTTAGGATTTTAGAATTCAAATCAAGAGGTCTTCGAGTTTAAGATTATATATATATGTGAGTGAATTTTTAATAAATTTACTCAAGATTTAAAAATAATAATAATAAACATAACATACATAGCTCATGACTTATAACAATCAATCATAGAGCATATATTTGCATATATAATGATGCCACTCATTATCCTTATATAAATCAGAAAGCTATACTATTATATTAAAACATCACATATCTATGAATGCTTATGAGAACCCCTAGAAGGAAGTATAAAGAACATGTGTCTAACTCTAAAATATCAATGAGCTCTGGAAAGTCGGGGCTGATCCCGAACTGATAATTTTTATCATATAAGATCAAATTAGTCATTTCCCCCCCCAAAAAAAAAAATTTTTTTTTTGTCCTTTATTTTTCCCTAATATATAAATTTATCCATCCTGAAAATTTATGATGGTCACGCCCCTGTGTGAGCTTCTCATATATCTCAAAAAGTAGCCATGTTCAAGATGCTTTTAACTTACCTTTAGGACACTTCATGATTATGTTCTTCAAAAATATGAAATGGCGACTAGAGAAGGTGACATAATGTATTCTAAAATTATTTGAATTGAAGAATTTTGAAATAGTTAAAAATTATTAAAGAATAAATCCTAAATGCATCAACAAATAACTTCCCATTTTCTTTAATCCAACCAAACAATTATAGTGAACAAGAAATTCATTATTATTGAATTCTAAGAACTTGTTTGTTATCAATTTTTTTGTGTTTTTTTAACTTTATTTTATGTTATTTTTAAAAATATATTTATTTAGTATTATTATTTTTATTTTTAAAAATAAATAACATTAATTTTCAAAAATATTCAGAATAACTTTTAGATATTCTGAATATATTTTTAAATAATTATCAGCATCAATATATATTATTTTAAAATTTTTTTAAAAAAAATTTGTTCGAAATGTCCCCTACGTGTTTTCTTTAATTGTTGCGTGATTCGTTTAACTAAACCCCACTTTTCACCTCCCTCTACTTTACTAATATATAGAGATACAGGAGACAACCATGTGGGATTGAATTTTTAAGCTTGCATTAAACTGCTCATCACTCCATTGTCCCAATAAGTTCAAGAACAACTGCACCGAACTGCCCACTGTATTGAGAGAATATATTTCTAGAAAAAAAAATACTTCACATTTTTTCTTTTAATATTTAAATTGAAAATAAAAATTTCTAAAAAATAAAATAAAATAAAATAAGGATAATTTAAATTTTTTACTTAATTTTTTTACTGGAATTAATATACAAATTATTTATAATATTATTATATAATCACTTATTTATATCAACCTTTTTCTTTCATTCAAATATCAATAATGCCATAACTTTGGCCTACATTGTGGAAGTGGTGGGGTTGCATTCTATATTGGCCATCAATTTCTCAAGTGATTGTGACAACATCTTGGTGGTGATTTTATTGTAATTTTATCAACATTATGTGGCAATATGATAGCTTTATTCTCTATTAAGTTTCACTTATGCACAAATCGGCTATAATTGAAGAATTGGTAAATAAAATCATTTTTGAAAGAATTGATTGGTTGTAATATTGATCAAATTTTGACTCTTTAGTTTTGATTGGGTAGCTAAAAATAAAAAATAAAATTAAATAAAATAATAATTAAAATATTATATCCCAAAATTTTAATTTAAAATTAGATTTAAAATATTCAAGAGGAAGTATCCTTAATTAAAATATTATATATTAACATGGTGAAAAATATCATTATTGTATTATTATTATTATTGTTATGTTATTTAAGTCTATTAAAATAATTTTAATATTGATTACATCTTAATTTACACTTTGATCTATAATTACACAATTATAGAAAAGTCAATTATATATAGCCGCTATATAATCACCTTAATATTTCAATAACTAAAGCATTCATTGACTGATATCAAATATACAATTAACATCGATCAACATCTCGCCTCTCGACGCCTTCCGTCTCGTTGATGATTGAATACACTTATGCCTACCGACTAACATCGCCGACTTTACATAATTGATGATGATATTAATCATCATTATTTCAAAATTACCCCCAATAATGTATATTTTTAGCTCCTAAACAATAAAAAAATATGAAATTAAGAGGAACTCATATAAAACATATCAACATAAATAAAATTATGACACATCTTAAAAATAAAAGTTAAAAAGATATATTATAAAAAAATTATAATTTTGTCTAGTTTCTTATATATTATGGGGTTTAAAATTATCTTTTATAAATATAAATTATTTTTATGATTTTTTATAAATACTTCTTAATTTCTTATTTGTGGATATTTATAACTAGTTTAACTTATTGTGATATATTTTCATTTTTATGAGTATTAATACGTTGCAATTATAGAAAAAAAAATCTTTATATTCTTGATAGCACTAAAAGTGATATGAGGGACCATTTCATCATTTTTTTATGACACAAAATCGATTTTTTTAAAATTTGATATAAACATTGCAGCATTTATTTATTTAGTTTTTTCAAAATAATTACGCAAGAAAAATCCCGTCATCCCAATCATCTTCGCAGCAGGGTCACCGACTCACCGCACAAACTGAGGCGATTGGCCACCGCCATGACCGGCAATTTTAAAACCTCGGGGTTTCGTGTAATTACTCGACGAATCTGGGCTTTCATCCAAGTTCGAGTCGCCTGATATCGCTCTTTTATCGAACTTCTTCGTGTAAGGCGCGTCGCGGTTTCTTATAATTCCACGCTGGTTCGCCGTCGAACTCCTCGTCCGATGCCAGTCTCGAGCGACAGAGAAACACCAGCGGTGGATTCGAGGTCGTCGTTTCGCCGGAGATTGGTCTCCAGCGCAGCGGCGGCGGTGGCGGCGGCAGTGGCGACTGACGCTTCTGTTCAAATGACTCTTGTAACGGATAACTATATGACGGAATCGATGGGTGGGGATAAGAGCTCCGATACGGACTCGAGGTATATGAACAGGGAGGAGGAGAAGAAGGGGGAGGCGGCGATGAACGGCAGTGGGGTGCGTGGAGATGTGGTGGGGAAAGGAGAAGGGGAATTGCCGGGGAAGTTTGTGTTTCGTGCTTCGGCTCCGGCGCACAGGAGAGTTAAGGAGAGCCCGCTGAGCTCTGATGCCATCTTTTCTCAGGTGGGTATTTCGTACTCGTTACTGGAGTCTTGTTCGATTTGTTTTGGTGTTGTTTGAAATGTTATTGAACCTGTTCGTATGTTTTTATTTTTTGTTGTTTTTTGTTTCTTTGATTGGGCTCGCAGAAGGACCTGGAATTTTACCATCCATATAGAGTTGAATGTTTTCGTGGATTAATTACATATTCGATATTTTTACTGTTATTTGCCATGATTTTGTGTCCTTTCTCTAGTGTTTGGCTTAATGATTGCACGAAGGACCAATCTGTTAGCGCTGTATGATTCTTCGGAACCATTATCGCCACGATTTATTTGTTAAGTGGAATCTTTTTATTCTAACTGGATGGTTTTCTGCCAGAGCCATGCAGGTCTATTCAACCTCTGTATAGTTGTTCTTGTTGCCGTAAACAGCAGGCTAATTATTGAGAACTTGATGAAGGTTAGCTATGTCCTTCATTCTTGATTGAAACTGCATATTTCTAGCATCTACAATTTACCCCATCTTCGTTCACGTGTGAATTATTTTGGGGAGTCTAGCATTACTATTCATGATTTGAGCTATCGTGACCTTTCAATGCTTGGGATTTGCAGTATGGTCTGCTGATAAGAGCAGGATTTTGGTTTAGTTCCAGGTCGTTGAAAGATTGGCCTCTTCTTATGTGCTGGTAATTTTCTTGCAGCCCATAAACATTTCATTTTAAGATTTATCTGTTATTTTTTTTATAACAAGCGCTACAAATTTGTTGTCAAGGTGCCTTTCTTTAATTGTGTTATCTCATTTGCAGCCTGACTCTACATTGTTTTCCTCTTGCCTTTTTGCTTGAAAAGCTGGCTTGGAAAGATCTTGTTTCCGGACCAGTAAGTAGTTATGTGAATGACATTATTTTGCATTTTTTTAGTCGCACGGTGCAAGATTGAGGTATTTGGTTATTTTAATTTGTATCAGCTGCTAACACTGAAATATTGTATTCTAAGTACCCTACAGCTAGTTTTATATGCTTTTGGCATATCTTCTCTCATGAAAGGGATATATGCAAGCAGAAGGAATGTGATCAAATTTCTTCTTGAATGTTTTTTTATTGATGTGAAGTAGCTGCATCAACTTTAAAATTGCCATGTTGTAGTTTTCAAGGCCATGTCCTTCACAAAATTTCTGCCAAGTAAATGCAGCCAATTTCTGCTTTGCACATTTACTTCATAAGTGTTTGAATAACGTAATGTATACTTATTTGGAACCAAATAAAGGTTAAAAGGGATTTGTGTTCTCCTTAAGCTTAACATTTGTGAGGCAGATTTTAAGTGAAGTATACTGGACGCTTTAAATGCAAATGATTTATTTCAGAAGTGTTATAATTTAAGCATAAAGATAACAAGATCAAATAAAAATTCATAGATGTTGACCTATGACCTTTGAAAAACTTGGTAATCTAATTGATGACTTTTTGTGAATATCTGAGCAAGGTTGATATAAAATATATATCATTTATAATGTCTCATACTAAAAGTACTTACAACATCTTTTTTTACTTTAACACGTACACATTAATTTTTTTGCTGTTGTTTAATAGACACAATAAATTTGATTTTGTTTGAGCACTCCTACACTATAAAATTATTAAGTCATTTATCTCTTTGTGTAGACTGTCCATTAGGGTTTATGTTGTTGGTGTTTGATTAAATCATTTTAGAAGGTTTCAAACTTTTACTTTTGACTATTTTTCATGAGGTAAATTAAGATGAATGCTACTGAACTATTAATTGGATGATTTATGGTTGCAAAATAATCCAATTTAAAATAGCATAAAGAAATTTGGTATCACGTGTATGCAGGTTTGTGTCTGTTGGTGGAGGGATAGAGCTTATTTTTCAATGCGGTACGAACTCCCAAGTTTGATATCATAGCTACAATTATTGGAAGTCCGGAACTTGTTTTCATTATCTGATGGCTTGGAAAGTAAAAAGTTCTTTTAGTACCCTTTGGATAACACAGTTAGATCATATAGACGTAAAGACATACAAAGTTCTTTTGACTGGCATGTAATCAGTTTTGCATGGATGCTTAGGAGAGTTCATGATTCACATAAGCATTGTTTATTTGATCTTTTCATGTTGTTATAAACAGATGTGAAGCAGAGTCATCTTGCCTGAAGGGTGTACCAATACTTTAAAAGCAACTTAATTGATTTTTCAGTAAGCAGTGTTTGGGGAAGAGGATTTAGTTATATGCATAGTAGTTTAACAACTAATACAACATAGTATGAATGCAAATGACATTTTAGGACTTGGTGGAATGCTTATTCAAAAGTTGATTAGAGGCATGCATAAAAGGTTTAGCCATTCTAGCACTTATTCAGTTTTTATCAAATAGAAGTTTTTCCAAGTCACATTTGTATGCAATTTGGCATTTTTATTGAGTAAAAGGCCTAGTGATCACCATAATGGTTTCAATGATTATTTTAATTTATTTTGTTTGGCTATATGATTCTTAGAATATGAAATTTATCTAAAAAAGTATGGATTGCCACGTAAGAAATTGTTGTTTGCTGTGAGACATATAAATTTTTTTATTTTACAAAAGTCATACCACAACTTTCTAACTGCACTGCAAATAGCCAGGTTAGGTTGAAAAACATGGCTTTCCTATCCAAATTTCTCAAAATGCAAATCAAAATGCAATATCCGATCGAAGCGTCTAAACCCAGACCGGCCAGACTACAACATCACACCGCCCCAAACGGCCACCCAAGTTAGCCATGTTGTCGTATATTGTATCTTTGCATTTTTAATTTTTGCTTTAATGAGTGCATATTGCTAGAAAGACACATTGTATACTGAGCTTTCTTTTAATAAAGGTTTGTGAAAATATGACTTCTTTTGCCTCTTATATTGAATTGCTTTCTCTTAATTTAGCTTTATTATGGCTTCATTTTCTAGGAGTATATAGTCATTGTTAATACTACGCGAGGTGTATTTTTAATACCTTCATTTGGGGTCCTCTCTCAAAGTCTTAGGACTCAAAGTTATGCATGGCAGTTTTATTTTGCAAAAAATAGAACAATTGCTGTTGGAAATATTATTTTTGTGATTCATATAGCCTGACTTGGATTGTCTAATAGGTCATGTACAATTGCTCATCTCACATGTCAATAACAGAAATCCTCTCTTTAAATAAGATAATTTTTTTTCTTAATTCAGTTCAACCCCTTTCTATATATATAGTACAATATAATGGTGCTTGATTTTCTTTCTATAGAAGTCTTTATTCTTTAATACAACTTTTGCGTGTTTATATTATGTATTTTGTCATCTGTCTTGCAGATTCTTCTCCTTCTGGATGTAATTCTTGTCATGACAGAAATCTCTTATCCAGTTTTTGTAATTGTTAGGTTAGTTTTTTTCGGTACAATCCAGCTGCCAAATGAAGCATTTATGGGCTCCAATATTTACATGCCATGTTCTATTTTTTTTTTTTAAATTTTCATAATAACGGTTGGGCCTCAACAAGTACATGGTATAAGCTGTTTGTTGATCTTTGTTTTACCGCTTCAATTTTAGTTTGTTACCTTCAACTTAAAAATCTACAGTTGAATTCTTTGTTGCATTAGTTTGCGTCGTGGCAATTGTGTGGGTTCTGAATATAAATTTATCTTTGGAAATATATAGTTACTTTGGCCTTCTGCTCTACTAATGTTATTTTACTTATTTTTCCGAGATTTCAAACCTTATCTTCTCTATGTGTGAAGGACATTATCGCTAGGTCCTCGTCAGATGATATTCTATTACTGATTAACTTTAACGTAGAAGATTACAATATAATTTTATTTTTTTAATTACCATGTAAAGAAAAATGGGTCTCAATCTTAATTGTGATTTTTTTAATTGAAATAGATCAGTCTTCTTTATTTTAAAAGAAATGTCTGCTTTGCAATCATTACGTTTTTCCCTTTTTGGTTACAAAACCCTCTGAACTTGCTACTCATAAATTAGTTCTACAAATTAATATAAAACTGTTGTTTTAGAGTCCATAGAAACATGGGGTTGTTTAATTTCACGAGTCTATTGGCTATTTAGCTTTAATGTGGCGCATCTGGTTAACAGTCTCAAAAAGTGGACCTCCCAAATGACTGTTATTTTAGACATTTTTTTACTTTTCTGGTTCTCTTCACAGTCGTGTATCAATTATATAAGAATTCACAGATAGAGTGTAGCTTTTGATTGGAATTTTATATAATAAAATGTAGTTAACCCATGCATGCTTTTTTAGATATACCATAATATTTTTGAAGTCTATAATCGTTTGGTGCGCAGTACAACCTAGAGCCAAGTTCAAGATTGCACTATACCGATACAACTAACATTTATGAGATTATGGTTGTTTCTCCTATACTAATCTAAAATAGCCTAACATATTTAGTAGCCATCATTAGCCGTATAATATCTTAGGAATGATATTAAGAAGTCCTGGTTCTCAATTTCTTGATAATGCTTTACATTTCTTATGCATCAGTTGGATGTGTTCGAAAGCAATGGAATGACATGTTTTCTGTGTTATTTGCCTTATGGTATTGTGCGGAAAAGAGCAAAATTTGTTGCTAGGTTATAAATGGAGAAAACTTGTTACCATTCTTTCTTTTTCATTTTGTTTGCTTAATTAGGATGTATATATGACATTTTATTGTTGGGATTATCTTCTGATTAGAATGACATTGAATTCTTTCTGAAGTAACTTTACTATCCTGATCATCAGTTTCAAGATTTAGGTTGTATATACCAAATTTTGTTTGATCTTGTTCATCTGTCATCTTAAACATATTTCTTTTTTGTGGCAGGTGTGATTCAGCTGTTTTATCTGGTCTTGCTTTA
The DNA here is from genome assembly GCA_021442155.1 of Cymbidium sinense. Taxonomy (NCBI): domain Eukaryota; kingdom Viridiplantae; phylum Streptophyta; class Magnoliopsida; order Asparagales; family Orchidaceae; genus Cymbidium; species Cymbidium sinense. The sequence goes on along the minus strand of CM038224.1, from coordinate 7,457,642 downwards.
ATGCTTATTGCAAGCATTATTTGGTTAAAGCTTGTTTCTTATATGCACACAAATTATGATTTAAGGACTTTGCGTCGCAATATTTCTAAGGTGCAATTACATTTTATGTTCAGTTGTCACTCAGTTTCTCTTACTTTTTAATTTTAGAGATATTACACTTTTGAAATAATTTAATTTCTGAAGCCAAATGCATGATCAAGTGATCATGTGCTGTTACATATGTAATTTTTTTGGGATTTATTTAATTGTACATAAAGTTTGAACTAATGATGTGAAGGAATTCCAAACAGCGAGAAGACAGTAATGATGATTTTTTTTGGTTATATTTCCATTAGATTTTGACACCGTTTTAAAGTGATTAGGAAATAACAATTTAATAAGACAAGGTTAGAATAAACATAAAACCTGAAAAAGCCTCAACAATTTTTTTAATCTCCAAGTCAAACTGCAGCAAACCTCCTTGTCCAGTGGAGGAGAAAAGGGAATGCGACCTTGCTCGCGTTCTGGATGGTGGAAATTAGCTGGGAGAAGGCTGATTGGCTGCAGGAACACGGACAGCAGCAGTTATGGAATCTACAATGGATCCCGATCCTTTATAACAGCAGGAAACATATAGGAGGTGAAAAACCAAACGTTGGACAACCAAAGCAGTTTTTGGATGTAAAACTTCAAGTTAATTGCAGAAAATTGAAAGAAAACAAATTCTGAAACAGAAGATACAATAGGGAGTTTTGATTTGAGTTAGATACAAACGCACCACTCAATCAGATCAAAATAATCTCTCGAGAGCCAAAACAGTGAAGTGGGCTCTCCAATATTCAAACAGCACAAAAAAATACATAAGAAACTATTTATATTAAACAGTAATAAACCCTAACTAAGAGATAATTGACCAGGCAAGAAAAATAGCCTGAACCACAGCTGATTCGGCTCAAAATGAATTGGGAGTCCCATCCCTATCACGCATGCAGGCTAGGCCCACATGCCTCCATCTCCTGAACACGTCCTGCATTGCTTGCCTCAGTCTCCCGTTCATGCCCTGCATCGCTTTCCTCAATCTCCCATTCATGCCCCACGGCTTTCTTTCTTGGCAGGATGGTTTTTTCATCTCCTAATGATTTGTTTCCCCACTTGGTTCTATCCCAAAGTCAATCATCTCATCACTATACTCCTTAAAATGAGTCTTTTGAAAGATGAAGAAGGGACACTTCTTCATCTAGCCCTTCAACTCTTCACCTTGAGCTGACAACATTAGGGATAAATCAACACTTTAAGCATTTGTACTCTGGAAATGTATGATATTAAATGATGACCCCTTTTTGTCATGGTTAGATAGTCTCAATAGTGATAACTTCAATAATTCCTCTTAACTGACTGTCTTGTAGTAGTATGTTTAGCCCTCGTTTGCTCCTCAAGATCCATCTATGGTAGTAGCACAATATTCTTCTCATCTTGTTGAAAGTATAGGTTCTCTAATACCTATCATGGAGGGTCTTTCTATCATACTGCCATGTTTACTTAGCAGTAGGTGATGGGAATCCATTGGCACCACATCACACCATATTTGATCTTGAATTTTGGCTCTAATAGAGAACTTTACTAGGCATTGCTTGTTAACACTGATTTTATTTCTTTCTTCAGTCGCATTAGTATAGTTGAGGGTGCATATGAGTATGGAGATCTAATTTTTCACCTACCTGGTCATTGCATTTTCATAACTACCTCCATCAATGATGATGTTGCACACTTTTTCTTTCATTGTTCTTCTAGTGTAAAAAATATTGTGTTTGAGCTAAGGTTCCTCTTTTTCACACTTAAACTAAAGGACATGATGCACCACTAACAAATCCTCTTCATCAACAACCAATTAATATACTTTTTCTTGTGTGTCCACCATAAGCTCTTTACTAGACTCATCTTTCACTGTTTCTTGGTTAACAAAAGATATAACTCTCTTGTTTGGGCATTCAGATGTAATATGCCCAAACTCATGACATTTGAAGCACTATTTATCTGTAGAAGTTGGGGGCTTGGGTCCACATGAAGTTTTGGGATGTAAAATTTCAAATTAGTTGATAAATTCTAAAAATAAAAGATAGGATAGGGGAGCTTTGATTAGAGTGGATACAAACACCACTCAATCGAATCAAACAATCTCTCCAACGAAAGCCAAAATAGAGAAGCAATCTCTCGAATGTTTAGACAACAAAAACTAACCCTAAAAATACATAAGAAATTATTTATACTAATTTCAAATAAGGGTAATATAGGCAACTAAAGGTTTTCAGGGTCTATTTGGGGCAGCTACAGTCATACATGTTAATGGTGTAAAATGACACTCGTCATGGCATGGCTCACCCCGGCCATCTATAGCAGTTACCGCTTCAAAATGATGCACTATTTGCATACATGGGTAATAGCATGATGCTCATGGTGCATGCTAAGTTGATTTTTTGAAGCTTGATATGAAAATAATATTTATACATACACATACACATACATACACATATTTACAACACATATATATATATATATATATATATATATACATATATATATATATATATATATATATATATATATATATATATACATACTATATATTTATATGCATGTATGTATCAAAGTTTAAATTTGTATAATTGGGTATTGAGGTGTTTTTTATCCTTGAGGTTAGGTGTAAGCCTCACAATAAAAAAATTACGTAAACTCAAAATGAAGGTATGCATTAATATATTAACATATTAATATATAAATATATCAAAAAAGACATTAACATCTTAATATATAAATATATTGTAAAAGACATATAAATATCCTAACATAATAAGACATAAGAAGTGATAAATTGCATATATATATATATATATATATATATATATATATATATATATATATATATATATATATATATATATATATATATATATATATATATATATATATATATATATATATATATATATATATATATATATGTAACAATAAATTGTGTAATTCACAAAGCATTATGTAACAAATAATACAATACATCAAAGCAAAATAAAATATTAAGCAAATTTTATATAATAATTTGTTTTGCTCTTACTATTATTATCCAAACTCTACCTTTGTCGGTCCCAAGTCCGGATGTGAAAAGTGGAGGATTGCGATAGGCAGTCGATAGCCAACATAAAACTTGATAAAATAATTATGACATGAATCCTTTAAAACATTGTTAATCTTTAGGCAAGCGATCGTTATATGACTTGAATACGGTGAAAAGTGTGTGCATGAGGCAGCGCATGCGGTGCGGTGTTAAATAAGCAGGGTTCCCACATTATCGATGGATGCGGGCAAAAAGTTAATTAAACTAGAATTAGGTTAGGAACTTGGAATATAGGTACTCTTATAGGTAATTAATGGAATAAATATATATTATGGTTCATAGGAAGATAGATATTTTATGTATTCAAGAAAAAATGGGTTGGGGAGAATGCCAGGAGATTGAGTTTTTAAATTTTAGTATTTAGGTAGAAGTAATTAAATGATGTGAGGTGTGATTATAGATAAAAATTTGAAGGATAATGTTATAAATATTAATAGATTTGGAGATAAAATTATTCTTTAAAGATTATTGTTGATACTAAGATTATGTTATAAGTGTTTATACTAGTAGGTTTGAATGTAGACTCAAAAGAAAATTTTTGGAATAAATTAGAGGGATTAATACAAAAGATTCCTTTTGAACAAAAAAATATTTATTGGATTTTTTAAGGAAAAAGATGAGCATATTATTAATTATAAAAATTGATCTAAAACAGTTGATTATTTTAGAAGAAAAAATAGATCGTTTAGATTGTAAAGATTGTAAGGTTATTCAGTGAAAGTTAAAATACCATTATTAGTTTTAGATTTAAGATGAAAGATTGTAGATGAAAAATAAATTAAATTATTGTCTGATTAACATTAATAAAATATTTTAACAGTTGTTCTACAAAAGCTTAGAATTTGGGATGTTCATAAGGAAGCTAATGTTATGTGGGAAAAAATAACAAGTGAAATTAAGTAAGTTACAAAAAATGTGCTAGAAGAATCAAAAGGAAAAGCTTCTTTTAAAAAAATAGTTGGTTATGTAGTCAAAATGTATAAAAAAAGATAACAAATAAGAATCATTGTTATAAAACTTGATTTATATGTAAAAGCTCGGAGAATTGAGAAAGATATAATGTGGCTCGTAGAGATTCTAAGCAAGTAATATATGATGCAAAAAATTTAGTTTATAATATAATAGATCAATATCAAAGAAGATGAGATGTATGTATAAGTTACAACCAAAGAGATAGGAGAAGAAAAGATCTAGTGAGAAGGATGAAAATCATAAAGGACTTTTCTTAGAAAAGGATATTGAACATAGGTGGATGAGTTATTTTGATAAACTTTTCAGTGAAGAATCTGAAAATACGATTGATTTTAGCAACCTTAATATCCTAAACAAAAGTAGAAAATTTTTGTTTTTATTGTCGTATTAGTAAATTTGATGTTAGAGAAGCTTTAAAGAAAATGAAATGTGGAAAAACAGTAGGATCTGATGATATTCCAATAGAAGTGTGAAAATGTTTAAGAGATCAAGGAATTTCTTGACTTACAAATTCTTTTAATGTTATTTTAAAGACTAAAAAGATGACAGATGAGTTGAGAAAGAGTTTGTTGGTTCCTATATTTAAGAGTAAAGGTGATGCACAAGAGTGTGCAAATTATAGAAGAATTAAGTTAATGTGTCATACATTAAAATTATGGGAGAGAGTAATTGAGCATAGGCTACGATGTGATACAAAAGTTTCTCACATTCAGTTTGGTTTCATGCCAGGTAGTTCTACTATAGATACTATATATTTGTTAAGAGGTTTGATTGAGAAATATAGAGAAAGTAAGGAGGATCTCCATATGATATTTGTTGATTTAGAGAAAGTTTATGATAAAGTTTCAAGAGATGTTCTTTGGAGAGTTCAATAAAAGAAAGGAGTTAATATTGGTTATATTTAAGTCATTAAGGACATGTATACCAGAGCTGTTACTTGTGTCCAACCACAAGGAGGATTGACAAAATATTTTCCTATTTCAGTTGGACTACGTGAAGGATCAGCTTTAAGCCCTTATCTTTTTGCTTTAGTTATGGATGGTCTTACTAGGCATTTATAGGAAGATGTACCTTGGTGTATGCTTTTTGTTGATGACGGTCTTTTTATTGATAAGACTAGAGAAGGAGTCCAAGAAAAACTTGAATTATGGAGGTCAACCTTAGAGTCTAAAGGTTTTCATTTAAGTAGATCTAAAACTGAATATATGGAATGTGATTTTACTTGTAGAAGTTCTTGTAGTAGTATTGTGATATTGGGTGAACAAGTCATTAAAAAGAGTGAGCGATTTAGATATTTAAGCTCTATTGTTCAAAATGATGGTGAAATAGATGGAGATGTTATTAGTAGAATTCAAGTTGGATGGTTGAAGTGGAGGAATGCATTTGGCCTGTTGTGTGATAGAAAAGTATCGCTTAAACTTAAGGGAAATTTTTATAAGATGGTGGTAAGATCTGCAATAATTTATGGTGCATAATGTTGGCCAATAAAAGAGAAGCATAAGACTAAGTTAAGTGTTGCAGAGATGAGGGTGCTCAGGTGGATGAGTGGCTTTACTCTTAGAGGTAAAATGTGAAATGAGTAAGTTCGGGAAAAAGTTGGAGTAGCTCTAGTGGCAGATAAGATTCGAGAGAGTCGCCTTATGTTAAGAAAGGTAGAGGTAGACCTAAAAAGACTTGATTAAGATGTATAAAGGTAAAGGTAGAGCTAGACCTTAGTATACTTGTATTAAATGAAAATTTGACACATAATAGGACACAATGGAGAAGAAAGATTCATGTAGCCGACCCCACATAGTGGGATAAAGGATTGTTGTTATTGTTGTTGTCGTCACTATTATTATCCGATATAGCAATCTATACATTTAAATAAAAATATAATAAGTAATCAAAAGTCCTCAATACTCTCATAACTCAATGAGTAGTGGTGGTGATAGTAGCTCAAGGAAATATCATCAAATGCATGAAAAGGGAGTTTCATTTGTCAGGTGGGTTATGTGAGTAAAGGGGGTTGTGTGCACGAAGGAAGTGACTACTCGATCATAACTGATAACATTAATTATAACAAAAAAAACTTTAAAACGAAGAGGCAAACACCTCAAGGCTCGTCATGAGGCATATGCCTCAATGAGGTTTGAGCTCAAATTGCGTTGAGGCGCGTCTCAGTTTGCACAATTATATATATATATATACATATATATTTACATTCATGCACACAAAAACACGTACATACATATAGACAGATAGACATACATACATATTTACATAACATGCATACAAACATACACATAGACATATACTCACAAGTGCACATACACACTTAAATACACACACATATACATGTATACATTCATATTTATCTATATATTTTTCAATACTTTTTAAATGTTAGTGCTATTGTCTAAAAAGTTATTGTGGGTATTATAATTTTTTTAATTTTAAAAAAGTCAGATCACAAGTTCTCTTTTAGGTCAAGTTGAAAAATACAGTTTTTTCATCGCAAGCTCTTTAAATTGTAGCCAGAATACAGTTTCCAAACATGTCTATGATTCGTTTTCACATCGACACCCTACTGCCATTGCTGCCACAAGTGTACCCTTAGTTTTTAATTATTTAGAATGGAGTCAAGCAACATTTCAGATAGTGCTTTGTAGTTGGCTAGTGACCTGTAGTCTGTTGATGAGGTAAGTTGTTTAAAAAGGACTCCAAGGGAGTAGGGTAAATATGCTTGGTGAAAAAGACACACCTATTGGAATGATATGATGTTGACATTCAGTTGCTTCCTTGTTTTGTGGTCTATGTGGAGTGGTTGTTAGATGAGAGGGGCTATGATTTGCAAGTTTTGGGACAGTTTTGGCTTCCAATGTTAGACTAATGTAATGAAAATTTTGAAAAAATTTTCAACAAGAGCTTTAAATTTTGGACATGCAATGGATATGTTGGATTTTAGTTCTAGTGGATATAGCCAAACATATTTAGTATAATGATAATCTACTGCTTAAAGCTATCAAATAAATTTATTAGATTTGGTGTATATATATATATATAAAGAAGATCTAAAAGTCCTTTGCTACTAAGCATAAACACAATAAATGGAAGATTTGGCTTTTATTAAAAGAACGTGAGTCACATGAAAATTAAGGATGACGTTAAAAGGTGGAAGATGATGAGTAATTTTTTTATTGAGATATTGAAATATTTGAGATGGATGATGAAGATTGCTATGCTAGATACTGTCCAAAAGCTTGATGCTCACAATTGCGGTTGAAGGTTCCTCGAAGAAGCATTATCCTTTTCCTTAAACCCTTTGTCATAAAACAAGGAGGGAATAATTTAATAGAAACTGTGTTAGGTTTAAAAAATTGAGATACAAAATGAGATTAGTTTGCATAGAAGGAAGATGAAATGCACTCAACTTGAGTTATTTCCGGACTCAAACTATCACGTTTGATGTTAGTGTCCGGTCTTTTACAGTTTGAGTGGAGCAACAAATTTTGCAAGGTCATGATAAAGATGCACTAGTTAAGTAGCCTGTTGAAGTTATTTGCATTAGATACAACAACAACAAGCATTTATCCCATTATGTGGGGTTGTTACAAAATTTATAGTTGGTCTAGTGTTGGTTGTAGTTGTGAGTTTCCATCATCATTTAGTTGTATGACCAATTAATCACATAATTGGAAGTTTGTTTTTGATGAGTCAGTTCTTTCATAGTTTTTGCAATGTTGTTGAGAGGAAATGAGGTTAAGCTAGAATAGTTTTGGTGAGCTGATGCATTTGAGTTGCTGTGTTTGGTGTTATTCTAGCCTATTTTTTGAGTATAGTTGGCAGTCATTGGAAATGCAACGATTGAGTCTGAGTGTCGTTTTAGAAAGTCTTTATAGTTGAATAGTTTATCTTGAGTGCTTTAAAGGATGTTGGTTGTTCTCTTACATGAATTGCTTTCGAAATATTTTTTTAAATCCAGGTATGATGCCATTAAGACAACAAATAATAATATCATAATCATCTAATGGTATTTCAGCATTAGCTAATCGGTCAGCAAAACTGTTTGAGCATTTGTAAGAATTCAATGATAGATATATTATAAGGGATAATTTCTCTTTCAGGAAGAAAATTCTTGAGTGAGAGCAGTTGGCATAAAGATTGGTAGGTCTATCCCAGACACACCCTTGTATGAGGTTGAAGAAGCTATAAGCAACAAGGGACCTGGAGAGAGGCAAACATGGCTTGGAAGATTAAGTCAGTCTTGTTGGATCCTCCGGGTGTGTAGTGTATTGGGGGTTGTGGGAGGCGTTTGCAAGAAGATACCATTAATATAGACGATAAACTAGCCTTAGGTAAGTATGAAAATTGAGCTCTCAATGACAGATACTTGTTGGACGTGTGTTCAGAGATAGTTGCAGAGCTGGGTTGATAAGGATAAATGAAGTTGTGATGGCAATGTCTACATCACTTATGCGAGCAACAACAATGACGGGATTGTTGACTTTCTTGGCCATTTGGATGGTTGTAGTGACACATGGGCTATGGCTTTCACCAGTTTTAGTAGAGAAGATGATAGCGAAGTAGAAAAAAAAATTAGACATTTGGTAGAGGAGGATGCTCTAGCTTCCGGCTTTGATAGTATAAAGAATTGCCAAACAAAGAAAAATTAGCAACGAGGAAAATGTTCCTTGTTATATTTTTGTTGGATTCCAGTGAGATACGTATGCAGCTGGGAATACAAAAAAGGGAACAATTAAATATGAATATTACAGCATCCTTGGAATGAAAATCAAATAGTATTATGAAGTAATTACATGCTGAGAATATTTTGTAGTAACTTGAGAGATATTATCATTCAATGCTCTTGTATTGATGATCAAAGTTATGTGGGGTGATAAGGAGATGGCCGTCTTTCCTTAATACGGTGTTCATATGCCTTGACTTAATTGGCAGATCAAGAGAAGCTATTACTAGTCGATGTATCCTCCTTTTCTTCATTGTCTTCCATAGTTGGCCCAAAACTGTTTGGCATCATTCTTCAAGCTTTCCGGTTGAATAAAGTTCCACTAAACAAATCTGGCCAGAGAAAATATTTACTTTGAGGAAGCTAAACCTAGCATAGATGGTGATGATCAAATTGTTTTCCTTGAGACATGAATCTAACAAAATGTGCTAAATGTAAGCTTAAATTTGGCTATTTGAAATTTTTACCAGTTGAATTGATTAGTTATTGTTTAATTAGTAAATCATTACCTTCATAAAGCAAAATCTCTTTAAATTAATGACGGAAATAACACTAAAATTGTTATTCATTTGACTTATATTGGAGGAATGTGTTGTTTTTGTTGCTAGGGTGAAACTTCATCCGAGTGCCTAAACTTTAATTATCAGGATGGTGTTAGCTTTAAAAGCTTGCTGTACTTCATGGTGGCTCCGACTCTCTGTTACCAGGTACTTGTTTTCTTAACTATACATATTGTTTCTTATGTTTTGTTAGTGGAACTTGTGAAGGATACAGAAACATAATTATAAGCGTTTAAAATTGTTACATGTAGCAGGATATGTAAATCTAATTCTCAATTCCAAACTGCCAGACCTTTCTTATTTCTTTTTATTCCTTCTATGAAGAAATAGTTTCAAGTTTTGCATACTCGATACCTTCAATTTTTTTTTCCGAAAGCAAAGCATATTCTGGATAATGCTCATAATAGTATCTCCATGTGCCATTTCTAGCCAAACTATCCCCGCTCAACATGCATTAGAAGAGGCTGGGTGATTCGTCAAGTGATTAAGTTGGTGATTTTCACAGGATTCATGGGATTCATCATTGAGCAGGTAAGCAATCCAAAACATTAATTTTTTTTTGTTTTGTTTTGGAATGAACGATAGACATTATTTTTAACATGAATACATTTGATAAATTTTCAGTACATTAATCCAATTGTCAAGAATTCTGAACACCCATTGAAGGGGAATTTTCTTAATGCTATTGAGAGAGTCTTGAAGCTATCAGTTCCAACTCTGTACGTGTGGCTTTGCATGTTCTATTGCTTTTCCATCTATGGTATGTTGATTAATCCTATTTTATCTTTGTTTCGAGTATACTGTCCAGTTATGCACCCCAATGTCATAATCCTTCTGACTCTCTTTATTTGCATCTTTTGCTGTAGGAAGAATATGGTTCAAATTCATTTTTTGAGCTTTTGTGAAGTTCTGAAGAACATCTTGGTAGCACTACCTCTGACTGATGTGATTTTTCAATGCAATATAGGTTAAACATTCTTGCAGAGCTCCTAAGCTTTGGTGATCGTGAGTTCTATAAAGATTGGTGGAATGCAAAGACTATTGAAGAGGTTGGTTGATTTACAAGTATGCTCTTCTTTTCAGAGTAATTTCATGGATTTTATTGCCAATAAGAAATAACGAATAGTATGAAACAAAGCTTCTGTTCTAATTCTGTTTTCGTTTTACTTGTTCCATGCATTTACTTTCGTTGGACCTGCAACAGTACTGGAGAATGTGGAACATGGTAATTCACATCTCACTTCAGTTTAAGAATATTCAACTCTTATATTTCTTATTGAATTCATTTTACGATTGTTGAAAAATTCTTTTCTCTACAATTGTTGTTTCATCATCTGTATTGTGCAGAATTTATGTAGATCCTTGCATTTTAATTATCATAGGAAACTCTTCCTTCCCTATATTCATCTTCTTGTCATATAATGCAGTTCTTGTTAGATTTTTGATCTGTTTCGCAGAATAGTGATATCTTCTCCTTCGACTCAACTGAACTATCATTGAAGGCTATAAGAAGTTTGCTTACTCATCCGAGCTAATTAAAAAAAAAAACCTATGCCTATGATATCTTCTCTTGATGAGATGTCAAGAATTTCACCACACAAAACATAAAATTAGAAAAATTTTGCAACTTGAAGCACTTAAAGGACTAAGTAGACTCTAAGTTAATAATAACAAGAACAATAAGCCTTCTTCTCCATTGAGTTCTATAAAGTGTCAAATTCTAATTTAATTCTAATAAAATAAGATCATTTTTTATACTACCTAACCAAATCTTCTTAGTTCTACCTCCACCTTTCTTAATATAGGTTAAATCTAATACATCTACTCTCTTAACTAGGTCATTAATGTGCTATCGAATTATAATTCCTAATTAACAATTTTACATAATGATAAAGAATTTTTTTTTTACTTAATGGAAACATTTATCATGAATTCCGATAAGGCAATTTTAAAAATTATAGAATTATATATAAAATTTTTAAACTAAATATGCGCTAATTGAAAATAAATTTTGGGGTCAAAATTAATAATTTGCATGAAAAAAAAAAATAAGACAATTATAAAAAATTTTATGCAAAAATATTATCATGATGCTTAATTGATTATAATTAAAAATATTAGGAAATATGAAAGTTTAATTCTATAATCTAAGTTCTCTTAAGTGAATAAATATTTGAAACATGTTAGGGCTAACACACGACATTATGGTAGTGACATTCATGGAAAATATGAGACATCTGAAGATCACTTTGTATGCTACTAAAATAAATTTTGTTTGTAATGAATTTATGAAAAATATGTTTGTTCTTAGAAACCATGAGATTTGAAAGATTGAAATTGGAAATCCACACACATACAAGTATTTAAAGATGAACAAGAAACTCCAGGAATTTTTACATGGAAAATCTCGAAAAGACAAAAAAAAAATCACTCTGGCCCATTAAAAGTTTCCACTATATATTTGTTTTGGAGTACAAGTTTTCCAGATAACGGGTTTACATAATTATATATGAGAAGGGCTGACAATGGAAATCCCAAAATCAGACAACAATGCTATATAATAAGTTTGTTAGAATTCTAGTGGTAGATGAATAGTGAACTAGGAACATCCACCGACGATGAAGGTCGCCATGATGGAGACCGACAAGATTGAAAACAGAGGATCAACGCAGCCGGCTGGCGGCGACCGCGGGTTGGTAACCAACGGGGTGGCCAATCAGTTGAAGACGATTATGCCTAAAGGATTTTCAAGCTTTAGAGCTCTCTCCTCTCTTTTCTCCCCTCATATGAAGAATGAGGCTATTTATAGATTGGAGGAGTGTCTCAGAATACATGAAAATCAACCACTCTCCATCTGGACGGCTCAAAACGATTCCTTTGATCATTTGATGTATTTTAAGTATTTGAAAGCTCAAAAGTCGAATTAGATCTTTGAGATCCGTCAGAGACGCCGATTGACTATAAACTCCATGTTTGAGAGTTATTTAGGATTTAACCGACATCCCGAGTTTCAGGATATTTTAAGTGGTTGATCTCAGCCAACTCTGGATCACTTGCTTTTAGATCAAGATTCGTACACTAGTAAGATTTTAAGTGTCATATCGGTTTTCTATTTTTTTGGATGACATTATCTCAATCATCCAAAATATATATCAAATATGAAAATAACAAATTCTTCAATGAAATTGAGGTCCATTAACCACACATTTTGAGAGAATGATCTTCGAGCACAAGATTATTACTACAAGCGCACATGCACCCGGATGTGTGTGTATGCGTAGATTTGAGGTTACCACTCATCCCAACGAGCTCACGAGTCGTGGTACATGGTGCGTCGGCCGATAAGGTCAAGGTTTGGCGGGTCAGCAGGGAACCGCGGGCGGCATGGCCGGGCTGTCGCAGGCCCCTACGGACGCTGAACGGACGCCACGTGGGTCCGGCACGGAACGCGTCGACGCAGGTTGAACGAGGTCGATCATGCGTGCCGACGGTCACGCGGTTCGGCGGAGGCTGGGTGACGGCCAGCATGGGTCGATAACGGACGCTGGCGCTCAGAATAGTCCATGAGTTCGCGGGCGAACGCTTTCGGTTTCCTCGTTTGAGAGGTTTTGGCGATGATTTTGACATTTTGCCTATAGGGTCTATAAAACCCCCTGGGCCAAGGAAAAGACACCTCTTCTTCGAGATAAGGTCGTTTGAGGCGATCAAGACCCGTTGTTCATCAGGCTCCGCTTTCCCTCGAAGAGCGTCGACCTCGTCGGACCAACCGCCGGAGGGCGATCAAGACCTGGCTCATACAAAGAAGCGCTTAGTTTTTCCGAAAGAGGTGTCAACTAAACTCGGACCGACCGGGTTTGAGGTGATCGGGCCATGACAAGGCTCCACTTTTCCCTCGAAAGAGCGCGACCGACCTCGCTGACCGGCCTGGCGATCAAGACCGTATTCGATGCAAGACTCCGCTTTTCTCAAAGAGGTATCAACCAATGGACCGTTTGGAAGCGATCAGGCGTAGTTCATACTGGCAGCGCTCCCTCGAAAGAGGTGTCAACCGACCTCGTGGACCGGGTTGGGCGATCAAGGTAGTTCATACGGCAGCGCTCGCTCGAAAGAGGTTAACGACCTCGGATCGACCGGGTTGAGCGATCAAGCGCATGGTACATATCGTTTCTGCTTTTCGAAGAGGCCAACTGTGCCATCTGGTTCGGAGGCGATCATCGGCGACGATAACCGGAGACGGGGGTTGACGGCGATGTTCGACGATGGTGGCGCGATGTGGCCGGTGGTGACCGCGACGGCAGTGGGCGATAACCGATGATGGTGGTGACCGGGCAGAGATTGCGGCATGCGATGGCGGCATACGGGCATGGCGGACCAGAGCAGAACGGTATCAGCGACGGTAATGGCAATGACGCTGTATGGCGGCGTCCTGGCTGGTGGTAATTAGCATAATGACGGTAATAAGGTAGGCCGAGTACGCAGATGACCAGAATGGCGGTGACCAACAAAAGATTACGGTGGTGGTGGACCTAAGCCGCTGATCAATGCGGGCAGGTGAGCACAAGAGGTAATGCAGAATGACGGCTGACCGACGCCGTGAATGCGACAATGCCGGCGATGGTGGTGACCGAGAAATTGTCGCTGGCGATGCTGGACCAGCGGGGTGGTTTGAGAAGCAGGGTGATCAGCAGCAATGGTAACCACGACGGTAGCCGATGGCCACCGACGCCAGAATGGCGTATGATCGGGCGACGATGGTGACGCAAAATTGCGCCGATGGTGGCGTGAGCGGTGGCCGGGCGATGACGAGCAGTGGTCTGCGGAATGACCGACGACGATAGTGGTGACCGGCGAAAATTGCCGGCGATGGTCACGGCGGTGGCGACGGTGGTTAGCGGCCGACGGGGTTTTGACCTATCAGGTTGTTTGTTGAGTGACTCGATGACGCGTTAACCTGCATGGAAGAGGTTAATTGAATCGGGATTTTGATCCATCGAGGTTGTTTATCGAGGCTTGGACGTTAACTGGAAGAGGTTGGATTGAATCCGGCGATTTCCCATCCGAGTTGTTGTCGAGCGCATACGCAATGTGTGGCGGCGCGGAAGTCCACCGCGACCTTTTGACTTATCCAGTTATTTGTCGGTCTTGCGACGTAACCTATGTGGAAGAGAATTAATGTCAGATTGTTGACTATCTCGAGGTTGTTTGTCGGTGTTACCACGACGCAACTGTATGGAAGAGGTCAATTGAATCCAGCGATTTTGACTATCCGAGGTTGTTTGTCGAAGTTTTACCGGCGACGTTAACTGTATGGAAGAGGTCGAATCAAGGCGATTTTAACCTATCCGGGTTGTTTGTCGAGTGTTACCCGCGACGCAACATGTATGGAAGAGGTCGAATTGAATCCGTTGAGGATTTTTGACCAGGTTGTTTTGTCGAGTGTGACTTCGACGCAACTGTATGGAAGAGGTTGAATCAACTGGCGATTTTGACCCATCCGAGTTGTTTATCGAGTTACCCGCCGACGCGTTTACGTAGGCGAGGTAAAGTCCACCGCGACCTTTTGACCTATCCGGTTGGTCGAATTTTGCTCGATGGACGTTAACCGTAAGAAAATTGAATTCGCTAATTTTTAACCTATCCGATTGTTTGTCGAGTGTTACCCACGACGCATTGTATGGAAGAGAAGAATCGCCGGCGATTTTGACCTATCCGGCGTTGTTTGTCGTGTTACCGGCGACGTTAACTTATGTGGAAGAGGTGGAAGTTCACCGCGACCTTTTGATCTATCTTGTTGTCGAGTCGTCACGACGCTAACGTATAGGTCGAATCAAAACATTCGTGGTTGTAGCCAAAGTTGCTCCTTAACCTCTTGTTTTTTCCATGAGTATGATTGGAAAAATATAATTTGTAAAGCTATATCTCTTCAATGTTGAAATATCCTCCAACTTTGACTTGTTTGGGATGGTAATCGATTAGATACTTAACATGGACGATCTTTTGAGATTAAGAGTTTTCAATTTCGACAAAAGAAGGAAAGTTTGATGAATCTTCATTCTTCGCCAACCTTAAAAGCTTGAAATGCTCCACCTCGATGGTGGTTTTGATCTTGTTGGAAAACTTGTCGCCATACAAGTTGAAATAATGAGAATCAATTTCATGACGGCCTAAATTGTTCTAGAAAACCCTTAGAGTGGAAGTTTACGCCTCAGGAAATCCGACACACAAGTATTTAAAGAAACAAGAAAACTGAATTTTACAAAACCTCGAAGGGAAAACCACCTGGCCCTAAAAAAAGCTCCACTATATATTTGTTTTGGAGTACAAGTTTTCCGATAATGAGATTGTATGATGATGAGAAGGTGACAATGGGAATCCCAAAAAACAAACATATAATGTTCAGTCAGTTGTAGCTAGTAGTAAATGATGATGGTGAAATGGGGAACATCCACTGACGATGAAGGTCGTCATGATGGAGACCGTCGAAGATTGATGACGGCGAAGATCGGCGCGGGTACCGACGGCGGTGGCGGTGGTGGTAACCAACGCGGCTCGAGTGGCACAATTATCTGGAGGATTTCAAGCTTTAGAGCTCTTTCCTCTCTCTTGCTGCCTCCCCATATGAATGAGAATATTTATAGATTGAAGAAGCGTCTTTGTAAATACACGAAAATCCGAACCACTCCTCTCCATCGAGCGACTCAAACGATTCCTTTGATCATTTGATGTAAGTATTTGAAAGCTCAAATGAAGTCAATTATGAGATCTTGGGCTCGTTAGATCCGGCTGCCGAGACGCCGATTGACTATAAACTCTCCAGTTTGAGAGTTATTTAGGGATTTAACCGACATCCCGAGTTTCTAGGATATTTTAAGTTGATCTCGACCGCTTCAACTTCGGATCAGCTTAGCATCAAGATTCGACCGACTTTATTTTAAGTGTCATATCAATGTTCATGATAAAACAATAAAATCAAAAAATTATGCTAACAAGGATTTTAAAAATTTCAACAATCAGAAATTCAATTATGCTAAAACAATGTGTTTGCATAAAACATGAATTTATACAATGCGCAAAAATAATTTCAAATTATGCTTTAAACACAGCTAAGATTTGTTTTATCATGAATTTATGAATTTATAAATTGTGAATCCTAAGACTGCTTAAAAAATAGAAAAAAAAGTTTAATATTTGAATTTTATAACGTTTATAAAATTTGTTTCAAATCACATCTTAAATAATAATTTTCATACAATTAAAAGATGCTGTCATTAAAGCTTAATATAGTTTAGTTAAGCAGGTATACCGCTTAACTAAACTAAATATCAAAATACATGTGAGAAAGAGGTGAGAAAAAAAATATAGAACTCAAATCTGCAATTGAACTTTAATTTAAACCATTTGAACTTGTGTGTACTCTAAATCACACGTTTATGTTCATTAGTCCTCCATGAAGGCATCATTTAACAGATTTTGAATTCTAGTAAATTTGGTCCCACTACCGTTAGTGCCATTGGAAATATGTGTATGCATAGCTAGTGTGGAGCTAAGTGCCCAAGAATTCAAACATGTGTTGAAAAATAAGATATACACATGGGTCTCTTAAATGAACAACATATTTGAATTTATTACAAAATGCACATTTAATACTACGTAAGGCATGCATAAAAAAAGTTTAAATTTTAATTTTATTAAAAGATTTTGAATGCTTTAAAGAATTTTAACATGCAGAATTATGCATTGTCTTAGTAAAAGCATGAGATAAATCTTTCAGCTAATAATTTTAAACTAGCATTGTGAATTTTTAAACCCCTATAATCTATAAGTATGAAGCATTAATGTTATTATGGCATTGAGATGAATCATTAAATAATCTTGTATTTTCTTCTTTTTGAGCTTTCATTCTTGAAACAAAATTACGATGATCATAAAATATAGAATTACTTACATATTAGACTACAAATTAATCAAGGGATTGCAAGCTCATTATAGCTCAACTTGATAAGCATTCTTTCATGTTCGTTTGATTTACTAATTGAACAAGTTTGAATAATTTTATAAATACGTAATTGTTAAATGAAAAAGTTTAAAAATCTTGTTACTTGATTCATTTATAATCATGAATAATATCATTTAAAGTTTATGAACAAGCTTTTTAAGAAGCTTGATTAAGGCTTGATATAATACTCAATATAACACTGGATATAAACTTCAATCAAGGCTTTATATAAATATATTTGGGCTCATTCATGACTGTTTGAATTCCATCTTTTATTTGGGCATTTAGCACCACATCATCATGATGTCTTAAAATAGTATTACTTTATAAGATGTAAAGGTCTAAGTTGAGTTACTAAACTTGTAACTCATATGACATTTTGAGAGGCTATTCAAAATTAGGTTTTAACAAATAATAACTATATGTACTTTTTAAATTAAAATTTTATTTTTATATGCTCAATAAAATTTGCTTGTTAAGGTGCAATAATCTCAACTTGATAAGGGCTTGTTTAAAGTTTGCTGACCACCAAATGAAATAAGGTTGAGTTGAGCTCACTAAGCTTGAACAAATATGAATTTAAATGAATTGAGCATGAGCATTATCACAAAAGCTTGAATCGAGCTCAAGCTGAGCTTAAACATGCTTTTGGTAAATATGCTCAAGCTCGAATAGCCTTTAGCTCTGCTTAGCTTGGATCTTTTGCAGCCTTACTTATAAAAGTATTAACTAAAACATTAATTTCACTTTTAAACAAATAATTTAATTATTAAGGGATAAAGTCTTATAATGTGATTTTTGAATATCATTTAAAAGCTTTCATTTTTATTTTTCATTTCAAGATGGAAATAATTTATACAATCTTAGGAAGCATCTGATTGGAAAATATAAAATTAGGGAGAGGAATTAACTAAAAAATAATTCTAATAATTCATGAATTGATGAGTAGACACTAAAGATCCCACAAATAAAAGAAGTGGTGACAAAAGTGGAAAGAAATATGATAGAAGTCTTGGTGAATGTGAGATTAGCAGAAATCATGCTATTGTTTCACACTTCCCCTTAAGCAAATAAATGATGTAATTGAGTTTTAACTTTACTAAATTTTTTTTAAAGATTGCCCTAGATAATCCTTTAGTGATAATGCTTAGTTAATTTTTCAGATATGATTATGATCCAAGTGAAGATTAGACCACTATCAAGGTTTTCCTTTATAAAATGTTTTTCAAATTTAATATATTTTAAATAATCATGTTGCATGAGATTATCTGTAATATTAATTGTTGACTTATTATCACAATAGAGTTTTATGAGACCATTTCATTTAATATTTAACAATTCATAGATTCCTAATGTCACACACCTAATCTTTTGTGCTAGATCTTACTTATATTTTTTATTTATCTAATTCACAAGGCAGCCTTCTAAGAATGTACAATATTCTGAAGTTGGCCTCCTGTTAATCATAAAACTCATATAATCTATAGTTATATATGTTTTAACAGTCAAATTTTATCCCTTTTTGAATATAATTTCTAGTTTATGATCCCTTTTAAGCATTATAAAATTTAAATATTGCTATAAAGTGTGATTCTTTAGAATTTTACGTGAATTAACTAAATACACTAATAATATATACAATGTTAGGTCTAAGATGTGAAAATTAGTTAAAATTTTTCATCAATCTTTGATAGGAGTTTTTTTCTCATTTTGTCTTTTAGAGATCTCAAAGTTTATGTGGGACTTGACAAGTTTGCCTCCCAACATACTATTCTCTTTAAATAAGTCAATTATATTTTTTTTGTTATGACATGAAGTTTCCATGCTATGAGTTTAATACAACTTCCATGCCAAAATAGTAATTTAGATTTTGCCTAATTTTTTGACTTAAAGTTTTTGAGTAACATTCTCTTTAAATGCTTCATTTCTTCCAAGTTATTTTTTGTCATAATAATGCCGTTAACATAAACTAGTAGTGTGAAGACTCATCTTGAAGTCATGTGTTTCACAAATAATATGTGATCTCCTTGACATTATTTGTATTCTATATTGAGCATTATCTTATCGAACCTTTTAAATCATGCTTGGAGATTACTTCAATCTATACAATGCCTTTTTTTAACTTATATAACTTTCATTTTGTATATGCATCAAATCCTAGTAAAACCTCCATATACACTTTCTCTTCTAGATCATTATGTAAGAATGCATTCTTCACATCGAATAGTTGTATATTTCAGTTCCTGTTAGGTACTAATGATAAAATAACTCAAATACATTCCACTAATTGTTTTTTTTGGTAAATTAGATAATTTTAATATTTTATTATTTTAAAGGAGCTTTATTTTTTATGACATTATTCTAATTCTCATTATTCAAAACCCTTAGAGATTATTCTAGAGATAGAAATAGTATGCAAACTAGAATGAATGTTTTGATAACCATATGAGATTTACATTTGAAAAAAACAAGTATAAGGAATGTTTTGTGGAATGTTTGGTCACTAAATAAATTTAATGATGGGATTGATTTGGTTGATTGAACTTATATAGATTAAAATACTATTCTTCTTGAGTAAACTTATAACAATGGAGTAGAAAATGGTTATGTTTTAAATTAGATTTTGATAGCGGTGGTTAGTCCTGAATAGAGTTTGTTTGGATGAGAAATAAAGAATAGTAATTTAGAAGAAAAAAATATTTATGAATGATATTTTTTTCCATTAAAGTATGTAGTAACAAAATGATGATCTTTTTCATTGAAAATGATATCAGTGTGCACGGGCATGCATGCGCATGCGTGTGTGTCTATATATATCTTTTTCATTGCTTATATGCTATATAAATCTATATGTGTATGTGTGCATGTATGTTGGATTAGTAAAATATCTTGACAAGGATGATTTTTTTATATGTTTTTTTTTTTGCAAATCCATAAGAATGTTGTCTGATGACCAATTATAGTGGCAACATCTTGTCATTGACATTAACTAATTATGTTTTGCTTGAATGCAGCCTGTTCATAAGTGGATGGTTCGTCATATATATTTTCCCTGCATAAGGAATGGCTTTTCAAAGGTAACCGTTTGTTATAATATGTTATCAAGAACACATGTTTTTTGTAGAAAGCACTTGTCTAAACCTACAAATGTGGTATTTTATGCATATTATAGGTTTTTTGCTTGATTAGTAACTTTCATATATATAACCTCATCTAACTTGGTGTGCCTATCATTATTCTTCACTCATTAGAAGATTGATAATAAAAAACATGTGTGCTAAACAAAGTAAATGAATTAGGCCTCATCTTTTATATATCTAGTTGTAGTTAATACTACATTTCAATTTGGAGGCTTCTAAACATATATATATATATATTTTCATACAGGGAGTTGCTATTCTGATATCATTCTTAATTTCTGCTGTGTTTCATGAGGTACATTAAAATAATTTTTTATTCTGAATTTATGCACATTTTCCTGTTGAATCTATTTTTTAAATTTTTTATGTTCTCGTTATTTTTCCTTTTCCAAGTTTTTCCCATGTCAAGGGCATATCCAATAGACTACTGGAAGAAAGCAATATTTTGGTGATTTATGAGACCTTATGGAGGACAATTTCCTGGGGTCCTTAAGACCACTTAAGCCATTGTAGGGTTTGTTTTTGATTTGAATGGGTCCTCATGATTGGAGAAATTTTATCTCTAAATATTCTCAAAATTTAGTTCAGATGTAAGACATTTTCTCAAACTATAAGACAATCTTTGATATATGGCAAGAGATTTGTTCTTGTTTGCAAGAACAATAACCAATTATTTTTGTAAGTGAAAAAAAAAATGCTAAATGTCTAGCACTGTATAGCAGTTCAAAAATTGTCTTACATCTTGACCTAAGTTTTAAGGATAATATTTTGGCCAAAAAATGTTCCCTCATGATCTTAAATTGTATGTGGTAACCATAAACAAAGTTGACTTTCCTAAGGGGCCAAATGCTAGCAATCCTAAAAATGTTGTCAATATTTTGATTTTTCTTGAATTAAGGGCCTGTTTGAGATCAAATTTGTTTATTATTTTTTATAATTTTGTTTTTATGTTATTTTAAAAAATATATTTATTTAGTGTTTTTTTATTTTTTTATTTTTTATTTTTTTAAAAAGACTCAAAATACCTTTTTAGTGTTCTAGTATTTTTAAAAATAATTATCATTATCAAATATTTTTTATTTTAAGTCAAGATATAAAAGAAAACAAAAAAATATAAAAAACAAAAGTTATCTTAAACGGCCCCTAATTAACTAGTTTAGATTTTTCTGCTTATGTTTTATGTGATGGATAATTTATTGGTGACCTCTGTTCTATTTGATTCTTGCATAGTTTTTTTCTTATTACGGTTTACTCTTGTTATACATTGTTAAAGTTGAAGTAGTTTGAGGAATATTATCAAACAAATATTGATAGAAACTAAAGTTTTTTTTGAAGGGGAACAAGCAAGAGAGTTCATGATAACCTTGATTATAGTTGTCGATGTTGTTATCTTTTCCTATAGCACAAAATAGCATATGGTATGCCTTATAGTATAGTGAAGCACACTTCTTGTGCTATATATGTAGCAAAGAGTGCAACAGTAACAGCAGCAACAACAATAAGCCTTTATCCCACTATGTGGGGTCGGCTACATGAATCCTTCTTCTCCATTGTGTCCTATTATATGTCAAATTCTCATTTAATTCAAGTAAACTAAGGTCATTTTTTATACATCTTAACCAAGTCTTTTTAGGTCTACCTCTGTCTTTCCTAATATAAGGCAAATCTAATACATTTACTCTTCTAATCGAGTCATCGGATGACCGATGCTTTATGTGGCCACCATCTAAGGCGACTCTCTCCAATCTTATCTACTACTTGAGCTACTTCAACCTTTTCCCGAACATATTCATTTCACATTTTATCTCTAAGAGTAAAATCACTCATCCACCTAAGCATCCCTCGCACACTTAACTTAGTCTTATGCTTCTGGTTTATTGGCCAACATTCTCGCACCATAAATCATCGGATCTTACCACCATCTTATCAAATTTTTTCTTGGGTCTGGTACTTTTCTATCACACAACAAGCCATATGCATTCCTCCACTTCAACCATCCAACTTGAATTCTACTAATAACATCTCCATTTATTTCACCACCATTTTGAACAATAGAGCCTAGATATCTGAATTGCTCACTCTTTTTAATGACTTAGTTACCCAATGTTGTTGTTGTTGTTGTAGTTACCCAATGTTACAATACCACCACTAGAACTTCTACAACTAAAATTACACTTCATATATTCAGTTTTAGATCTACTCAAGTGAAAACCTTTCTACTCTAAGGGTGATCTCCATAATTCAAGTTTCTCTTGGATTCCCTCTCTAGTCTTATCAACAAGAAGAATGTCATTAGCAAAAAGCATACACCAAGGTACATCTTCCTATAAATGCCTAGTAAGAACATCCATAACTAAAGCCAAAATATAAGGGCTTAAAGCCGATCCTTGATGTAATCTAACCGAAATAGAAAAAACATTTTGTCAATCCTTCTTATGTTTGGACATACGACTCTAGTATGCATATCCTTAATGACTTGAATATAATCAATATTAACTCTTTAAGAACATCTCTTGAAATTTTATCATATGTTTTCTCTAAATCAACAAATATCATATGTAGATCCTCTTTACTTTTCTCTATATTTCTCCATTAAACCTCTTAACAAATGTATAGCATCCATACTAGATTTACCTGGCATAAAATCAAATTGATTTTGAGAAACTTTTGTATTACATCGTAACCTATGCTCAATTCTCATAATTTTAATGTATGACACATTAACTTAATTCCTCTATGTTGAGCTACTTATGTGTCCCATAAGGTACATTGGGCAAATTAGATGAAACTAATTATTAATATTTTAAATCAAAACCTTTTAATCGCGATCGAAATCGATCAAAATCATCTCGATTCGAAAATTTTGATTGCATAAGTGCATTTAAGATATCAAAATTAATTAAATGAAATTTATTGAATCGATTAATAATCATTTAAATGATCAAAACCAATTTTTGAAGTAATTATGTGCATACCAGAGTTTGGAATCCTTGATGATGTCCAAACGATCTCCGTTCGCAAAATCGTCTATGCCGTTGTTATCGAAATGTTGAAATCAATCAAACGATACCTTCTAAGATCAATTCGGCAAAGTTTAGGTGGACGTTGAGTGATTCAATCGACTGCTATTTAGAGCTTCAATTTGTTCGATCTTGTACTGGTTAAATGATCTCCGATTAAGCGAACGTTGTTCCTGGAACATGAAGTCACCTTAAATTGTACTCATATTGCTAGGTTTATCGCATAAGATAATTTGCTAAAATTTGCATTAATTATTAACGATGATTTTGTCATTATGTTAAATCTAGTTAGCCATTCTCTCCTCCAACTGAGCTTTCCGCCCAAGCAAGCTTATTGGCTGCCCCATGGGCAGCTAATCGGACTAATAGATTAGCCCTCATACCCAAGCAAACCAAGCGGCATCCTCCATTCACACAAAACTATCACCCGAGCTCCCTCTCTCCCGCGTGTGACTCCCCTCTCCCATCCCTCTCTCTCTCGTGTGAGACCCGACCGAGCCCCTCTCCTGATCAGTGATCGCCCTTTCTCTCTGATTCGTTCGTCTTTGCATAGCCGTGAACTGTCTTCTCCCCGTCAGCCACCCAACATAGCGGTTAAATCCCGCCTTCAACACTCTCGTCCGTCCCTCTAGGTAGTGCTAGCAACCGCTCAGCTTCCTCTCCTGGTTCGAAAATCGAACCCTAGCCGAGCAGTTAGGTGGTTCGATTCTTCCTGCTCTCTCTACCTCCTAGCTGGCCGAAGGCCTTCTTTCTTCTCCTTCCAACTGGATTCCCTAGTTATTTCCATTCAACCCTAAGTTCTCTACTTCTATTGCACTTTTTTTTTTCTTGGATGAAATGGATTCGGTGAAAGTTTCTTTCATATATATGCTATACTTGGGTTGCTCTTTCATGCAATAGCAGTAAGAAAGGGAGGTGGCGTTTGATACGGTATAACTCAAGTTACTTTGTTTTTGGCAAGCAATGCACTTGTACTTCCCTGTAGTGCATCTACTTGAGTTATTGATTGTATGTAAAAAAACAAAAAAATCAGTTGGGTTGTACGTTTCTCTATGGAATTGAGATGAGGAAGGGAGGTAATGTTTGATGCGATGAATGATTTGATTTCGTGCTTTGTTATTAAGCATCCATACATGTTTTATCATTGCATGTGTTTCTTTTGAATTACTAAGCAAAGAGGAAAATGGAATCGGTAGGGTTTTCACTTGTATAAAGTTTCCCGAGCTTTGTTTTTACCTCTTTTCAACATCTGACAACCTATGATTACACAAATAGTTATCTAGTTAAATCTGAAAATTTCAGATTTGTGATGTTGAGTTTAACATGGAGTTGCCTTGCTCCGTTCTCGCATTGCTCCGTTCTCACATTGCTCCGTTCTCGCATTGCTCCATCATTAGGTTAATTGCTATTATGCAAACAATTATCTAGTTTAAGTAGAATTTCAGATTTTCTGGATATATCAAAATCTAATGTGGTTGTTTGTCTTATGTTGATTGAGACTTGTTTGACATTCATGCAAGCAATTATTTAGTTAAACAAAAAATTTCAGTTATCTTTATAATGTTGAACTTAGCACGGTTGTTTGCCCCCTTGCACTACTTGTTCATGTTGGACTTAGTTCTCACTTGGATCTTATTGTCAAGAAGTACTTTCTTAGCTAAATCTGAAATTTTAGATCTCTATTTTGTTGGATTTGATGCGATTATGTAATTCATGTAAGTAGGATTATAAAAAAAAAAAGAGAGATGAAGTAAAATAGTCCTTTGGCTTTTTCTTTTCCTAACTACGATTGGCTTTAAGCATTGAATTCATCTCTATGTTAGCATGAAATTAGAAAGCTCTCTATGACTTAATGTGATCATTTCTATTGCCTTATATGCTGAAACTTGAATTTAGTACAAATTTTTCTCTCTTATATATCAAGCTAAATATCTTTAACAAAACTTTAGTCATTGCACAGAATTTACATTATCGTCCATAATTCGACTTTTGTTGAAAATCATTTAAGCTTAGATATTTAATATTCATTCCTATCTTTAAGTAAGCATGAAATGGGATGTGATGAAAATTTCAGATTTATGAACTTCAATGTGTCACTTTTTGGAATTCATGTTAGATATTAGCTTGTCATTTCATCCACTCTGATATTGGGAAAATATTAAAAAAAAAAGCTTATGCTTTTATGCTTAATCAATCAAAGTATTTTTGAAAATCCTTCTTTTATATATGTTCTATGTTTTCTCTTTGGAATCACAAAGAGATGGAAATGTAATGTTTGATATGTGGTATGACTTAAGTTGCTAGGCTTTGGTTATCAAACATCCACTTGTGTTCCACCATTTTATATCTATTTGAATTGTTGAATGAAAATGAAGGGAAAATTAGCAAAGTTGCAATTTACATGGAGTTACCTTTCTTTATCCTCACCTCTTTTCTATTATTGGATTGAAAATTGCTTATGTATTGCCATTAAACCATCATGCCATGTGCAGATTTTTGGGAATGTGTGGCCATTTGTCATGCTAAGTTTCAATTTTATGTTTGAGTTAATCAAATCTTATTTAGATTCAATTGCCAATGATAAATGAAGGCTAAATGAAGAAGTTCAAAGTCCTCTTTAATTATTTGATAGCAAGTGATGAAATATTTGCTTATGTCTTAACACCTACTTGTTATCTTACTTTCTAAATTTGAGAAAGTTGTCTCATCTTTCATGCTCACAAAAAAAAAATAAAATTATGGAATGATGCTCACATATGATTGAAAGCTTATGCTATGGCTTGCTATTTGGGATATTTCAAAAAACAAAATTCAATTGAAATAATGATAGAAATCATATGCCATACACATGTGAATATAGATTTATAAACTTGTTTTGAAATAGGTACCTGCGCATATTGTTCCAACGTGACGGAGAAATTCTAGAAATAAGTCTGCGCGTTGTTCCGATAATGCGAAATGTCTTGAAATAAGTACTATTGTTTTAATGTGACGGAAAATTTGTTATAAAATAAATAGTCTGTTGTTAATATGGCGATAAATTATCTTTTAAAATAATCTCGTCGCGTTACAATGTGACAGAAACCTGTTTCAAAATAAGCGTTGTCGCGCGATGTCTGGCGAGGAAATGTGCCCCTCCTTTTCATACAGATAAAATTTGAAGCATATGCTTTCTTTGATGAGTTAAACATTTTTAGCCAATCTATCTCATGACATCTACTATACATGCCTTTCTTGGGCGGTGGGAAGGCTCTCAAGTAACCCCTGATGCGTCAAGGTTTTCAAAATTTTGGTAAATTAGAATTGCAACAAAAAAATAAGTATTATCATAAAACTTGGTTTTAGATGTAAAACTTCGGAGTGGGAAATATATAAAGTGGTGCGTAGGGATTAAGAAAGCGTATATGATCAAAAATTTAGATTTTAGTGATTTATACTGATAGATTAGATACCAAAGAAGGTGAAAGATGTATAAGTTACCAAAGAGATAGGAGAAGTAAAGACATAGTTCAGTGAGGTGTATTAAGGATGAAAATAATAAAATGCTTTTTTTAGAAAAGATATTGAAAATAGGTGGATGAGGTATTTTGATAAACGATGAAGATTTGAAATCGATTGATTTTAGCAACATACTAAAACAAAATAGAGAATTTCATTTTTATCGTATTAGTAAATCGAAGTTAGTGAAGCTTTAAAAAAAATGAAATGTAAAAGAAAGCGGTTGGGGGATAATATTCCAATAGAAGTGTGAAAATGTTTAGGAGATCAGGAATTTCTTGGCTTAAATCTTTTAATGTCATTTTAAAGACTAAAAGATGCGAAATGAGTGGAGAAAGAGTTTGTTGGTTCTATATTTAAGAATAAAGGTGATGCACAAGAGTGTGCAAATTATATAGGAATTAAGTTAATGTACATACATTAAAATTATGGGAGAAGTAATTGAGCATAGGCTCGATGTGATACTGAAGTTTCTCCTGAGTTTGGTTTCATGCCAGGTAGATCTATTATGGATGTTATACATTTGTTAAGGGGTTTGATGGAGAAGCATAGAGAAAGTAAGGAGGATCTACATATGATATTTATTGATTTAGAGAAAGCTTATGATAAAGTTTCAAGAGATGTTCTTTGGAGAGTTCTAGAACAGAAAGGAGTTAATATTGGTTATATTCAAGTCATTAAGGATATGTATACTAGAGCTGTTACTTGTGTCCAAACACAATGAGGATTGAAAAAATATTTTCCTATTTCAGTTGGATTACATTAAGGATGAGCTTTAATCCCTTATCTCTTTACTTTAGTTATGAATGTTCTTACTAGGCATTTACAAGAAGATGTACCTTGGTGTATGCTTTTTGCTGATGACATTCTTCTTGTTGATAAGACTAGAAAGGGAGTCCAATAGAAACTTGAATTATGGAGATCAACTCTAGAGTCTAAAGGTTTTTGTTTAAGTAGATTTAAAACTGAATATATGGAGTGTAATTTTAGTTGTAGAAGTTAGTGGTAGTGTTGTGACATTAGGTGAACAAAATCATTAATAAGAGTGGCGTTTGAATATTTAGATATTGTTCAAAATGATGGTGAAATAGATGGAGATGTTATTAGTAGAATTCAAGTTGGATGGTTGAAGTGGAGGAATGCATCGGCCTATTATGTGATAGAAAAGTTCCACTTAAACTTAAGGGAAAATTTATAAGATGGTGGTAAGACACAAATGACTTATGGTGCAAAATGTTGGCCAATAAAAGAAACATAAGACTAAGTTAAGTGTTATAGAGATGAGGATGTTCAGGTGGACGAGTGGCTTTACTCTTAGAGATAAAATGCAAAATGAGTATATTCGGAAAAGTTGGAGTAGCTCGGTAGATAAGATTAGGAGAGTGCCTTAGATGGTTTGACCACATAAAGCGTCGGTAGTTCGATGATTAGGAGAGTAGATGCATTAGATTTCTTATGTTAAGAAAGGTAAGGACCTAAAAGACTTGGTTAAGATGTATAAAAATGATCTTAGTATACTTGATTTAAATCAATTTGACACATAATAGGACACAATGGAGGCAGAAGGATTCATGTGGCCGACCCCTAGTGGATTAAGGCTTGTTGTTGTTGTTGTTGTTGTGACTCTTTGTTTTGAGTATGAGATTTGTATTTTATGAGACTTTAATTTTCGAGAGAAATGAGTGTTCTTATCAGGCTCTCACGGTTAAACTTTTATTCTCAGAGATGGAAGCCTCTTAGAGTGGAAGAATATGACATGTATGATATTATATACATTCTTATTATTTTAAAAATTATCTTGATTTAATTTCTAGGCTTTATGGTGAGGTTATGAGTTTTAAATTTTAATTGAGTTATTAATTGGGATAAAAGTTAATTTTATCCTAGTCTATCAGACACATTCAAATATCAAACATGAAGAAACTAGAAAAAAAAATATTAGTAATCAATCTAAAACATCAAACAATTTTATACTACCGTAAAAGAATAAAAAATGTGGTCGGGTTAATTCACCTCGAAAGAGAAAAAAAGATTAGTAATTCACTTTTATATAACCCGGATTAAAATAATACATGTTATGGGGTCTTCTTTTCTTCATTCCTTTCTTCTCTTCCTTTGATTTGCTCCAAAGGCATTAGCACTTTAAGCCCCGGCCACTATTTATCCTAATCCACATAACATTAATTCCTAATGCAAAATTACATTAAGATAGGAAAAGTAAATCTATTTCTAAAACAAATGTTAATAAACACACCATATAACAAGTAGTTATATGTATAATTTATTTAGCATCTCACATATGGATAATATTTTTGTCTAACATGGGTTTTTAAAATTAAAATCAACAAAAGCGTTTATATTTTTATTATATCCTTAAGCATAACCCAAAATATGATTAAATTTAATTTAATCTTCTAGATATCTGTGCTTAAGGCTTTGTGTGACAAGAATTTACTGCTTCTTTAGTTTAAGTTTCAATTTGGAGTTTGAATTTGTTTAAATTTTATCTTTGGGTGATTTCAATTTAAATGATTTAATAATTTATTTTTCATTTTTATTTTACTTTTATTTGGTTAAAGTGATGTGTTTTAGGTTTTAAGAATGAAGTAGAATGAATTCCATTTGTACTAACACTGTTCTACATCCTAACTTCCTAAAGAGTCTAACTAAGGTCCTTAAGTATCTTAATTAGCCCATTTGAATTTGTATAATTTATTTGATTTGATTTATTTAATTCGATTTAGATTTTAGAATTTGAGTTTGTTTAATCTTCATGTATTTGATTGATTAATTTTGGATTAAATGTGTTGATTTAATTAAATTTTGATAATTCAATATCCTTAATATCTAATGAAGTTTAAGTTTGTTTAAATACATGTGTTTTTGATTGGTTAATTTTAGATTAGATATTTTGATTTAATTAATATTTTGATAATTCAATATCCTTTAATTCAATCTCTAGTTTCTTTCCCTTGGGTTTTAATTTAGTTCCTTAATTTCATATGATTAACATCATTTCGATGTTGTTTAAATTCATTGATTTCATTATTCCATTTAAGTATGATTTAGATTGGTGAATGTATTTTAATTAACTTATGATTTATTTGAAGTTTAGTGTGCTGCTTTATTTGACTTCTAATTTGAGGGTTTGACTTATTAAATTTAGTCGTTTAGTTTATGTATAGATTATCTCTTTAGTTTGATGATTAATCTCTTATTTTAGGTCAATATGTTTGTTTATTTGGATTTTATTTTTGTTTAACTTATTTTGATATTGATTGGAATATAGGTCGGTTTGATTAGTTTAGAGTTTAAATTTAATTTGATTATGGTTTATTTATTTATAGTTCGATTGGATAAAATGAATTGAAAGTTTGCTTTGATTTTAATTGAATTCAATTATTTATGATTAGAATTTTGTTTTAATTTCATTCATTTATCATGTTTATTAGAGTTTAGTTTATGTTTTGATTTTACACATTTTAATAGTTAATTAGTTTATCTTATTTAAGTAGGAATTAGATTTAACTTGATTATTAAAATTGATGAGAATCTTTCTTAAATTAACTTAATTTGATTTGATTTAGGTTATTTGCTTGAGTTTTATTTTTTGTTTGACTTATTTTGATATTGTTTGAAATTAAGAGTAATTGGATATGATTTAATAACTTTAGAGTTTATATTTAATTTTATGTTTATTTGATTTGATTATGATATTTAGAATATGAATTATACAAATTTGTTAATTTTCTTGACTTTGATTGTCTATGTCCAAGGGATTTGAATATATATATATATATATATATATATATATATATATATATATATATATATATATATATATATATATATATATATATATATATATATATATATATATATATTAATTATGATTTAATTAGTAATGGTTTAGTTTTATTTTTATTTTTATTTTTTCTATACTAAGTTTTATTTAGATTTTATGATAATTTAATTTGCACTGTTTTTTAAAAAATTTTGTTTGATCACATATTATCTCTTTTTTGTGTTGGGAATTCTAAAGATTGATTAGCTCTTTTTTTTAAATTTAACTGTAAATAAAATATTGGATTTATCGTGATCATTCAATTAAAAATTAAATAACCCACGAGTTAATCGTGGCTTGACACGTGAAATCAAATCATTACGCCATTCGACCTAATCAAAACGATTCATTTCAATACATGAAATAAATTGTCTTACTTTTGTATCTAAACTCTCGTCAAAACGATTAAAAAAATAAAGTGCACGGGCTCTAAAGGTTGGATCCTAACGACGCTCGTATTCAACACATCAAACATGAGTTTACTAAGGCTTTCTAAACGTTTAAGGCATTATCTCCGGGTAATGTCAGATGGATTACGAGAGGTGGGTTTAGAAGAAAGCCTGTTGAGGTGCTTGTTGGGTGCCTCCTCGTCAAATGTTCCAAAAGCCAAACCACCATTACAACTTGTCAAATTTAAGCATATTTAGTGTTGGAGCGATAATTGACTTTAGTTACTAGCACATAATCCATTCCATGCTTTAGTGGCTATAAGATGAAATCTTCCTCTTAAATAATACCATTCACTAACAGCTTCCCTTGCAAATGGCAGCATGATTAGAGTTCATGGCTGCACTACACCATCCATCAGAGACCCTCTTCCCTTCCTACTGCTCAGGCTCACTATTATCCTCGTCGGCATCAGTTGTACTTGCAATCAATGGCGCAGCAGCAAAGAGCTCTACAATGGATCTTTTCTTAGCCGTTCTTTGCTTTCCCTTATTTGCAAACCGCCTTCCTTCCTCACCCATTGTCAGAGCTGCGGATGGCTCCATAGGCGTTTGCAAATCTCAGGACTCGTCTCAATTTCTTTTCATCAGCCCTTATCGCCAAGGGTAACCAGTAGAAGCTTCAAACTTGGACGCCATAGCAACAAGGCCACTTCATCTTCCACTAAATCTTTGCCAATTAAGAACTCGAGCTCAACATTGCTAACTTTAATTACATCTGCCTGATCCCATATGCTCAAAATTTGTTCCTTTGCCTTTGCTGCAGATGGCCACAATGGTAGTCGAAGGTTCGGATCATAAGATAGTAAAACTCCTGCTTCCTTAGCAACCTCCATGGCCTTTAAATGAGCTGACCTACATAGATTTGTGATCAAACTTATAGATTAGTAATGGAAGACTTTCGCCCTTCGTATGAGATCGAGATCGAGCTTAGCTGGCGTAAGAAGCATATCGGCACTAGGGTTACGATAGAAGATAAACTCGCGCTTGCCATCAGAGTGGAGGGTGACAAAAGCCAGCGCGGTGTGTGCATCGGCATCAAAAGTAACACCTTCGTCGGAGACGTCGTTCTCTCGGAGGATCGTGGCAAACATGCGGCCGAACTCATCATCATCGAGCTTCCCCATGAAAGCGGTGCGACCTCGGAGGCGAGAGAGAGCGATGGAGACATTCACCGGAGCGCCACAGAGGCTTTTATGAATCCGGCTTGGTGATCATCCGAGTTGGGGTGAAATCGATCAACATCTCGCCGAAACTCATAATGAGACGATCGTCGTTTTCGCCGCTAATTGCCATCTTCATAGATAGATAGATAGAGAGATCGAGAGCGAGAGATGCCAGCTTTTTTCTATCTGCCCCCGAACTACTCTCACGTTCTCCAAGTGGGTAAGATCAGATATTTTTCTTTTAAAACACAGAGCTTTTTCATTTGAATTAAAAAAAAAAATAAAAATAAATTTGTTTGAGATTCACGTGAAATAAGAAAAAAAAACTTAATGATGTTGCCAATTTTAATAAAAGAGTGATGCCCAAATTTAATATTATTTTATTATTATTATTTTTTTAAAGGAATAAATGTGGTGTGAGAATGGTAGCATACATGTTTGATAATATATGTATATGTTCTTTTGATTTCACCTGACTAAAAGATGGAATTTTTTTTATTTAGATTTATTCTTTTTTTATTTATAAATTTTCATAATTTTTAATAATTTTGTATAATTTTGATATTATAGTTTTAATTTAACTGAAGTTTATAAATTATATATATATACCATAATTAATGATTATTTTTATTATTTATTTAGCAGTTAATTATTTTGATTTAATTTTGAATAAATTTTGTTTGATGTTTAGAATTGGTTTAATCTCTCTCTCTTTTTTGGTAGTTCATTTTAGATTTCAAATGGATTATGTAGGTTAAATTAAAATTTATTGTTTGTCATCATCATCATTTTTTTATATATATTAGTGACTTAATATTCAAATCATGATTTGATTTACTTAGGCTTAAACTTGACTAAAATTATGTTTGATTCAAATAATTTATTAAAGTTGTGAAAAATCTTTTGAGCAAATTTGAACTTTAATTTTCATGTATTAGAATTTAAGATAACTCTAATTGTTTATTTTTTTGTTAAATTATCTCATGATTTGTTAGCATCGATCAATGAATTAATTTTAAATTTCATTTGATTTTGAATTCTAATATGAATGATTTACTTGATGGTTTTGATTGTGGTTTTAGGTAGAACTTGGAATGATGATTGAAAGATTGTTTGATTTTGAGAAAGTGTATTTAGATTGGGTTTAGGCTATAGGATAGGTGATTTCCTTAAGCCCTAAGGCATAGCCTAATCTTATGATTAACCTTTCTAAGTCTCTAGGCATAGGTTAAGTGTTCACCTAATCACTAGAAGTATCTTATGACTAAGGAGTTCTTAGTATCTAGAAGAGTCCTAAGTCTAACAAGAGGAGGTTAAGAGCTCACTTCAAAAGTGAGGTCAATAATATTGCAAAAGAAGAATGTTGTTGCTAAGTAAATAGCATGTAAGAGAAAAAAAATATCTTAAATCAATAATTTGCTTTATGATTAGATGAGAATATCATAATATATTTGACACCTATCTTGGGATCCAAGATGGTAGCTAAGGGATCAAGAGTGAAATTTTGGATGTTTGTAAGGAAATAAGGATGGAGCAAAACCTGAAATAATGATGTTTGGATGCATTAAGGGCAGGATGGTTGCTGTTTTGGATGGTGTTTGAGGAGAGAAGGGGGCCAATAGCTTGTGGGAGAGGGTGCATGAGTTACAAGGATCCATCATTTAAACTCAATTAAGATACAACAAATATCATTTAAAGGAGATGGCTACAATATTCCAACATAAGGAAAACAAAGAAAGACTCTTTGCATACCATAAACCCAAGCAACAGTCCGTTACAATATGTCTAAAGCAAACATTGATACTTTGGAAGAAACAAAAAAAAACCTCAAATCTATCATAAACCTAGCAACTAGAGGCCCCAAGAAGCCGATCGGTCCATTGTGGAAGTGGAAAGCTAAACTAATCCAAGCTGACTCGGCTGCCAATTCGCACATAGATACTCCATGTCATTCTCCCTGAATAGATGGAGCTTCACCTTCATCACTGAAATATATCTTAATCCTAATAGTATGGTGAAAAATCGACGACATTGAATGTTGAAGAAATCATGTAATGATTAAGTCAATTTTATAAGCATTAGCATTTATTTGTTTGATGACTCTGAATGGACCATTAGCTCTAGGTTTGAGCTTCCTAAATGAATTTGCTGAAACTATCTGTTTTAATCTAATCCACACCAAATCACCTTCTTTGAAAATTATGACCTTCTTGAACTTAATAGCTTGCTTCTAGTATTTGGTATTTTGTTTAGTAGAAAACCACTATAGTATCTTCAAAGTCATATTAGAATAATCCTACGCAAGTTGTGATATGGCTGACTTCGACTATCACATTGAGGAAAGGTCTCATCGGTGCTTGCTCTGGCTAAAAAGGGTCATAGACAAAGCAATCACTTCTTTAGGTGGCTATACAACTTCTTTGTTCATAAAACTCGAAAAATATGTCGTAGATATTGCAAATGGTCCTTCAAAGACTCATTGAACACTAAAATATCATTAAAGTAAGTTCAAATAAGCATGAATTTCTTGATAATCATTTGAAAAATCAAGTTCATTAGTCATATATAGTACTTGGGGTATTGGACATGTTAAAAGGCATGGCTATCTACTCATTCGACTCATTTCAAGTCTTAAAGGCTGTCTTTCTCTCATCTTCAGGTCTCATTTGAATTTGATGGTAACCACCATGTCGATCAATCTTAGAAAAGTTGGTTGCTTCGTGTAATTGATTTAGGAAATCATCCATGCATGAAATGGGGAACCATTATTTGAGAGTTATCATGTGCATGGCTCTATTATCAATGCACATGATACAACGCATAAGTTGGTACTCTCATGAACCAATCCTCAGGTTATTAGATTCTCAACTTGCTTTTACAACTCCTTATACTTTCCTGGTTGCATTCAGTAGGCTGGCTTATTGGAAAGCATCGATATTGAAATGAGATATATGGCTTGCTAGATCTCATTTACTGGAGTGTTGACCTCTATGCATGATTCGTCAGTCAAGTTAGGCTCACAAGCTAAAGTCGATCAACTTCGGATGTAATAGTGCAAATCAAATACACCGTCGCCAAAATCGTTAAACGATCTCCGATCACGAGCGGACTTGATATCACGCGTCGAGCGTCGAAATTGGTCGAATATACATTGCGCAATTCGGCGGCCGTCAAGAAAATTCTGATCGCGCGCGTATCGAGGTCGGGAAGCCGTGACGTTCAAACGACCTCTGTTCGCGAAATTGATCGCGCCTTCATCGTCAAAACGTCAAAATAAATGAGTGTCCTCGATTTGGGAGTGCATGCGAATGTCTTTAAGCGGCAATTTAATTTGAGCGAAATTGGCCGACGTCGGCTTCAACACGTCCGAAGCAGTTGTAGATTATAAACATAAAATAATAGATTGATATATATATATATTAATTATATGATTACGTCGTCGCCAAAATCAAAATTTGGGTTTATTTCCACTCAAATAACCATATGCTCTATAAATACCTATCAATACTTAACCCTAAGAGGACTCCACTATTCACAGCACTAATTTATTTCATTGAGCGTGCAGCCTCCTCCCTTCCTCTTGGTCGAATGGGCCATAAGTCCTCGTCCGACCCAAGCACCACATGCGAGCCGCAACCCTTCGTTTGTCTGTCTTTCTCTCGTGGTGCATTCACTCATTCTCCCAGAGCCGCTCCAGATCAGATTCCATAGTCTCCAGAGGAAGTGACTTCCTCTCTTCTCTTTCCCGCTGCCAATCGGTCTTCCATCCCTGTAGAGGATGAACCAAAGCCCCCTCCTCTAGCCGCCCTCAAGCATCCTTCCTTCCAGAGCTTCCTCTCTTCTCCCTTATACTCTCGTTTTCTCTTGGACGTGAAACTGAACGAGCCACTTCATTTGTCTCCTCACTCCCGACCTCCTATTTGTCATGTCACATCTCTTCTCCAGAACAACCCAGCCAGCCAAGCTCTCTTCTTCCTCTTCTTCCTCTTCTTCCAATCAAAATTTCAGGTTGTTTTCTACTCAATCCTAAGTTCCCTATCATTATTTCATTTCCTTTTGTTTGGATGAAATGAGTTCGGTGAGATTTTCTTTTATTTATGTATTGTGCTTGGGATGTTCTTTTATGCAATTGCAGTAGAAGAAGGAGATTGTGTTTAATATTGCATTGCTTAGGTTGCTTTGCTTTTATTACTAAGCATTCCAACTGTGCATTTATTTGAGTTATTAAACAAGTGAGATGAAAAATTAATAGGATTGTAGTCTTTCATGAAGATTATTTTGCTTTGTTTTGTCTCTTTCCTTTGTTCGATTACTTGCAATCATGAAGGGAGGGAATGAAGAGAGAGTTGATTGGCTTTCTTATTGGTCTTGTTTTACTCTCTTTTGATATCATTAAGTTAATTAACTTTTGAAGTGCAATCTAAGATGAAGTTTTGTGCAAGATTAAAACTTTTATCTTTTGCTGTTTAGCTTCATTTAAGGTTGCATCTCACCTCTATGTATTCATGAAAATAAAATTATAAGAAATGCTATGATCATAAGTACGTTGTTGCTGCATAGAAAATCTGCTAGACTAGACTAAGTGCATCTTTGCGACGTCGAGAAATTAGATCTCTTTACCGGGTTTGAAGGCCTGTCTGCTTTTATCGTAGGTGTAAGAAAATCATTTTATTTGCAGACACTTGCATGCTTTCCATAAGCGTGGTGGGAAGAGTCTTCTCGATCCCCCCTACGGGATGATCTTGGGAGGCTGTCATTTTTCAAACGTGACATATACTTGCAGATATTAAACTCATCTATTTCTATTTCAATATAATTGCAAATATTTTAGATATAAATCTTCGTCATGTTCAAGATGTCGAGAAATCGGGATGATTTTCATATGTTTGAAAGGCTTATCGACTTTTAATGCATGGTAGGTAAGAAAATCACTTTCGGCCGCCAAGACATCTACTATACCGCTTTATAAGCATGGTGAATGCCTCAAGACTCTCGTCACATGGGGATGATGTCGAGGTCGCAATTCCCCACATATGATATTTATGCAGCTTTCTTAAGCGTGGTTGGTTTAGAAGACTCTTTAAGCCGATGTCAGACACCTACACTTTTTAAGCTTGGTGGGACGATTTTAGCACTCCGGCAATCCCCAGCGGGAAAGGCGAGGTAGAAATTTGAAACCATGAAAGAGAATCAAATGAAAGTACTAATGAGTTTAAACTCAACTTAAAATGAAATAATTACTTGCATATAAAAAAAAAATGAATTGAACTTTTACATGCAACACATTGTATCGTCAATTGATAATTAATTGACATATAATCAAGTACAAAACTCAATGACAATGGATTTTGTGAGAGCGAGCTTTCTAATATACATAAAGCTCTCAGTAACTCATGGTGAATCCAATGATTGCTTACAAGCATGAATTGATTTTTTTCAAAGAAACATTTGGATTATTATATTTTATTTTTTGAAGCACATGAAATTTAAAGTATATTGGAATGCTTGCTTTCAAACTAAAACAAAACTTAAGATGGAATTCACAAGGGATCAATCTTAAGGCTAAGTAGCTTCATAGTGAGCATAATGCAAAGCTTCTTAATGGATGTTTGGATCACATAATGACTTGTATTAAACAAATTGATGTGAATCAAAAGAAATATAAATGTGACTTGTAATGATCTCGCCAACTCATATATGAGCTAAAACATACATCAAACATGATAAGTTTATAGAGATTTGAAAGCTTGCTAAAAGTATTCTGTAACAACTTTCAATTCAATTCGATTTTTCTAAAATTCACTAAGTATTTTAAATATCTCGCATGGGCAACACTTGTCTTTGAATGTAAACTTAATTAATGCGAGATCTTCGCGGTTACTTCGGTTGGGTTTAGGATTGGGTTGGTTAACAAAATCTAAAAAATCCAAAATAATATTATAATATTTTAAATGAAATTAGAATTACGTATTATAATGATGGATTTGATCCTCTATTATTAAATTAATAGAGTCAACAAGATCTAAAACAATAAACTAAAAGATCAAACAAACTTATGAACCTCGATGATAGCTGCGTTGAATGAAGATTTCAATGGAGGATACTTTTCATCAAACGTGATTCTTTTCAAATCAAATCAATATTAGTTAAATATCTCCAGAATAATCGATGAATTATTAAGCTTAAACGATTAAATGAAAATCAGTTAAAAGACTTAAAGCAAAATTCAATTAATCTACCTTATCTGTTTATTGGAGGTGATAAATTAAGAAAATTTTAGCTCAAAAGAAGATGTCAATCATGCTATATGTTCTCTCAAATAATCTTATCATAAGAATGTGGCGTGTCTCGATTATGTGACTTGGTAGTAAACTCACATGATCTGATTACTAGAGTTCGTGGTGGTTATCGCCAAAGGACTCATTATATCGATCACGTAGCTATGCTCCGATGGCTTTCTTTGAGTTGTGAACTATAAGGTGGAGTTGATAGGCAATGTCGTCAGTTAAAGTAGACTTAATCATCTGCAAACACTACACAGTCTGAGGATTTCTTGGGCACCACGAGTTGGCGAAGATCTTTTCGGTCGGGTTGGTCGACTACCTCTATGTAAATCAGAAGCTGATAGCGGGATGTGATATAGATCTAGATCAGGGCGTCTTCGTTAACCATCTGCTTTAAGTTAAATATAATGAATTTCATAAATCTAAATTTCAAACTCCACATCTTTGTTATTATACGCTACGCCTAATGACAATAGCCTTAATCAAAGTTCTCTTAGCGAGAGAGGTAATTAACTATGTCTTGCCTTTATAGGAAACCCGGAATCGATCTAAAGTCCTCAAAATGAGGTGAAATTTCTTGGTAGTGTCTTATCTACTTATCTCTCCTTACGAAAATTATACGAACTTTCATACTCTCTTGGTGAGGTGGGTAATTTTTTCCCACAATTCGGCACTCTTTGGGATAGATTTTTCTTTCCATCTTTGGTCAGTCGAATTAAAGCTATAATAGCAGCGGAGTATAATAAATTCAAAATTTAAACTTATTTATAAAATAGAATTGGATGAAATGTAAAATCAATTTTATGATGAACATAATTATGAAATTTTCAAGATTTTATTTATATATAACTTGTTTTAATATTCTATCATGTTTGTTTTGTTATATCTCTGCATCATGAAAGTGTGGGATGATATATCAATTGCTGATTATTAATCTCCATCTTTTATTTCGCAGATGGATCTTCAGAACACACCTTCTTGTGCAAGCGCGAGCTAACATTTGTCCGCTATCTTTGTCCGGGGACGCTAGAGCTACTATATAATTTGGTAGCATAGATTTTCGAGCGATCGCTGATCAAACTACTGTTAGGCCTACACGAGACAATCATGCACAACTTGGACATCAACCTGTGCAACAAGCCAAATCTACTAAAACTCCTGTCGCTATTGCTAGGGAGGTTCCTCGAAAGAGAGCCTCTGTATTTGAAATGTTGGGATATACTGAAACTTCAGCCATGAAGAGAACTATCACTGGATAGAAAGTTTTAGTTGTGTCTATAAACACGACCACTCTACCGACCTTACCTTTTGCGCAAGACCAACATGATGCTAAAGCCTTCTCATCTGGAGGAAAGCGAAAGGCGAGGAGAAGAAAGAATGCCGAGCCTTTCACCGCTCACTTGGCTACACAACCACTGGAACTTAAACGAAAGTGTTTCCACTCACATAAATTTGAAAATCTCAAATGGGTGAAAAGAACAAACTCTATTGGTGATATTAAGCAATCTGGGAGCAACTGCACAAGCTCCAACCCCATAAAGGAGGCATCCGAGACTCTATCCTCTGAGTGTAAAAGTTGAACAAAACCTTATGAAGAAGAGATATCAAAGGTCAATTAGAGAAGCCAACAATGCTCCACCGCAAAGCTACCATCAAAGGTAGTAAGAACTCATGAGCATAAACAAGCCTCGGTGAATATCGGCGTGACATCCGAACCACGCTGCTCAGAATCTACCGAAAGGTCACAAAAAAGGAAAACAAGTCCTCCAAACCTCAAGAAGAAGTTGCTACAGAAAGGCAAAAAGGCATGACATCCGGTTTACATATCCGGAGATCCGTTGATGATAGGGCACAACAGGAATGAGTTCCTAAAAAGAATGTTACAATCAATGAGGCTCGTGGTGGTCGACACCCTGGAAAATTCTCCAGGAAATTTCATCACCAGCCTAAACTATCTTCCCTTGATTTTGATCGTAGCCCTTCGATTGAGGAGACGTTCATCCCACTTTTTGAGCCTGAAATCAGATGGAGACGTCGATCAGAGATAAAACTGCAAGAAGAAGAGGAAGATGAAGAATATATCATGATGGTAGATGTGGTGTATATGGTACAACACATCGGAGAACCATCTGGTATACGACAATACTGATCTAGGCGTCATGGCGCCGCATCTCCTATCCACATCGAAGAGCCAACACCAGGTCAAATGGAAGCAGAACCTTTTAGTTCCTCCTCAAGTGATGAGCAAGAAGAGGAACAAGAAGAAGAAGATAACATGCTATTCGCCGACACTGCTACGCTTGCTCAAGTGTAAAAGCAAATGTAGCAACAGATGAAAGTGAAGGATAAAGAGATCTCAATTGAATTCAAAGATGAATCGATGATGAGATGAATCTCATGATGATGCAGAGAATGCCGCCATACACCCGCTTCCTCCACAATCATTAAACAATCAACACCGCGCCATCAATCCGCTAAGAATATTAAGCACGAGCAATATCACAAGTAAGCATACAACTTGAAACTATTATAAGTGAAAAGATTAAAGTCACTGCGAACATGTGGAGAATCGGTGAATGAGGTCTCTACATAGAATATGACCGTGTCATATCCTAAAGGTTACTCGCTAAAATTTCACTCATTTGATGGCAATGATCCAGCAACAAAACACAATTCAAAGCAACTTGTGGTAACATGGGGCAATGACGCGACCGTTATTTCGCTAGTTTAGCGCTTAACTTCAACTACTGGCACGCAGAGTTGCCAAAATGACTCAATTAAGACATTCGAGCTAGGCAATGTTTATCAAAAGATTTGCAATCGAAGACTACAATAGTTGATCTCACTAGAGAAGAGAAAGAAGGACGAGTCGTTACAAAATACATAACTTCGGCAAAACATGAGTATGAAGTGCGAGCAAACGAAGAACAATGCACAAAATGGACAATATGATGATAAATGGCCTCTATTTATGCATCCATTCCACCTTCCAAGAACTATTCGATCGAGTGAAAATTTGAAAAGGAATCTTTCCAAACGAAGCTCATTTAACAAAGAAAGGGAAGTTCTAATCAGGAGGAGTGAATTTCAACTTTCACGAGGAATAGAGGACGAGTGACCTATAATGCAAATAAGGGGAAACAACCCATTTATTTTGAAGAAAAGGTCAAACAACCCTTCAATTCTCAACCAAAGTTAGTTCTTGGAGGCAATGACAAACTCATAACTTTTTCGGATAGTGGTGAGCGCCCGAGACAATCATTAGGAGATGATGATCGAATGCAACCATCTCTTAAGGAGAAAATGAACGAGGAATATTCATGTAAACGGGAAAGTGTGGTCAAACTATTCCGGCAAGCACTCAAGGTAGGGTTGGAGTTTAATGTAAAAGACGAAGAGTCGACAAGACAACCCAAATTATTGTCCATATCATTGGGTCGCATTAGCCACCATGAATTGCTATGTATTCAAAGAACTGGAAAGGAAGTACGTAGTGTGAATTCACGCTATCCAATAGTGTCTTTATTCACCAAAAGAAAGAATCTGCAATGGTGGCTATGTCCTCTTCCGTGCCCCCACAAAAAGAAAGAAAAAAAAAAAAAAAACGGTTGAGAATGATAAATGGGAGACTGCGGTCTCAAAGAAATCTGTGAAGATGCTGAAATAGTTAGAAGGCGTTCTTGGTGTCAAATGAAGATCACCGTTTGAGCCGGTACTGGAACTAAAGGAAGGATATACATCAAAAGGTTCTGCTCTTCAGAAGCAGTCTAAAGTGGTTGGTGTTTCTCGACTTGAGAAGCAGCCTATTCGTAGTTCGCCAAAAACTCCCAAAAGGCCAGCCAAACAAAAAAAGATAAAGAAGA
The DNA here is from genome assembly GCA_021442155.1 of Cymbidium sinense. Taxonomy (NCBI): domain Eukaryota; kingdom Viridiplantae; phylum Streptophyta; class Magnoliopsida; order Asparagales; family Orchidaceae; genus Cymbidium; species Cymbidium sinense. The sequence continues at coordinate 7,414,976 of CM038224.1, read as the reverse complement.
GATCTACCACCCAAAAGATTATTAATAACCTGAAAGAATATCAACAACCAACAAGACAACCAGTTAAGTTTGCTGATTTTATGTCAGGACTCCAAATCATTGAAACAAATGATGAAGGAGATGATGAAGAATAATCACTTTTTGGAGAAGCCTGTCGGGTTATCTCAGTATCCTTGGATACTTCTTGACGGAGTTAGCTTCTTCAAAATAATTGAAGAAGAAGAACCATCGATGATGTAGCATTCAAGCCTTTCCTGATGGTGAAACAAACAGATGATAACTTGGACGAAGACTTGTGCTTTTCGGATGAAGATGAGTCAGAGCCTTCAATGTCATCATTGATGAAGGGCATAAAATTGGGAAGTGATTCTGATGGCTCCATCCGATCCTTCGCCATAAATAATGATTCTGATGAGGAGATTTCTTTAGAGGAATCTTGAGCCGATAGAGACTTTAAGAAGACAAGTGTGTTGTCATCACAGAAGAAATGAACACCAGATAAAGGCAATGACAAGAACATAGAAGTTGATAAAAATATCATTCCCAAAGATCTAAAGAAGTCTAACATAGATAAAGCAATCGATTACAACATCCTGTCGCACTTGAGAAAGATCCCTGTACAATTGAGTGTATGAGACCCTCTTGATGTCGCAAGAACTCTGTGAAACCTTAATTCAGGCTCTTAAGAATCCGGAGAAATATGAAGTGTACTTCGCTAAGCAGTGTATGATTGAAGTATTACAATCTCAAGACCTTCCGGCGATCACCTTCTCTAAGAAAGATCTTATGCTCGGAACATCAGAACACAATTGTCCGCTATATGTCTATGTGGAGAATAATGGTGTTATAATCAATCGAATTCTAATTGATCCAGGTTCATCTGTTAATCTTATAAGCCTACGAGCATTGAGAGGATTGTCTCTTGATGTTCAACATTTAGGATGAGATAAATTGATGATCCACAGTTTCAATGAAAAAGGGCAAAAGACTCTCAGATCTTTTACCTTGCCACTAAGATCCAAGGAATTTTACACAGAAGTCAAATTCCACGTCATTGATATTTGACACCTCATTGTATTTGTTGGGTCGCCCGCTACATGAGTATGAAATAGTCCCGTTTACTTTGCACCAATGCATGAAATATATAAGAGACGAGAAAGAACATAGAATTCCTGGTAATCTTCAGCCGTTCGTAGTCCATGAAGCTAAAATCTATGAAGATACGATATATTATTTGTTGAAGGAACCCAGACCTCAACAATCCAAAGCTTATACTTCAAAGATTGCAAAACAATCCAAAGAAGTGAAGAAAAAATGGAAGAAAGAAGGCGACGCGACTCTTCCTAAAGCAGCTAGTGCATCACTTAAGTTGAAAAGGCTAGTCCCTCATCTGGGCAGTGACACATAAGAAGAAGAGGATGATCATCCTGTTGGATCTGCGGGAGTGAACAAGTCATGGTGAAAGGAAAGAAAAATATAGAATACACTCGATGATTAACCTACTTACGAAAGTGAAGTTCAGTGTATCTTTTCAAGAAAGACGACATACCTGTTGATATCAGAAAATTCATTAGTGGTCGTGCCAGTTCCTTTTCAACACTTCAAAGAAATCGCTCCACGCGAGGTTCACATTATTAAAGAGTTAAAGAATTTCTATGTGCCTCCTTTGCTTGAAAGTGATGAACGTGAAATTTCATTTTACAAGTCTGAGGAATGCTATCACCAAGATTCTGATCGGCTCATGCAAGTTGATGAATCTGACGATATAGTGCCAACCAGAATGCCAAAATATACCCTTTAAAGATTCGCAAGATGATGCACAAATTGGGAGTTGATGTTGGAATTGATAAGTGGCGAGCTCACCTTTTCGACACTCTCTGGAATTTGAAAAGTCCATAGACCATACGAAAGTGTGATAGACATACATCTAAAGGTCTTGGATATGTCCGACGTAGGTATCCTCGAAGATTTTGTTATGCGATAGCGGGAAATGAATTTCAAATTGAAATTGAAAATGAAGATAATCTTGATGAGGTTTATCCGACTACAATGAAGCTGCCACCAAGAGCTTGAGGATGGTGGGCAAGCAGCTATTATGGGTGAACTAAAAAAAATCAACTTGGGAACAGAAGACGATCCCCGTCTAACCTTCGTTAGTGCCGTTCTTCCTGGTGAAAAGGTTGAAGAATTAAAGGCCTTACTTTGTGAATTCATGGATTGCTTTGCTTGGACATACTTCGAAATGCCAGGCTTATCCATGTGGCAGTTCACAAAAGCTATCGCAGATGCACACCGTTAAGCAATAACGAGGTTGGAGATTGAAGAACGTAATTGCGTAAATTAAGAAGCGGGCGCTTTATTCGAGAAGAAAAGTATGCGGATAACCAACATTGTTTTAGTGAGAAAGAAAAATGGTCAAATCAGACCGCATTGACCGAGATCTGAACAAAGCATGCCCAAAAGATGATTTTTTGCTTCCAATATCAGAACTACTAGTGGATAATACTTGCTATTACGACATGTTCTCATTCATGGACGGGTCATCAGGGTATAATCATATCAAGATGGCTCATGACAGACATCATTTAGGATGCCAATTTGTATATATTGTTATAAAGTCATGCCCTTGAAGAATGCTGGAGCTACCTATCAGAGGACTATGACACGCATCTTCGACGTGTTGATTCATCAAAAAGTAGAATGTTATGTGGATGACCTCGTCGTTAAGAGCATAGATCGAGAAGATCATTTTGATGACTTAACAATGATCTTTGAAAGAATTAGAAAGATTCAAGATGAATCCTCTTAAATATGCATTTGGTTTCATCCGAAAGTTCCTATGTGCGATGAGGAATTGAGATCGACCTAATAAAATCAAAGCATAGGATTTGTCACCAAGAATCTTCGCCGCCGTTTCAGATAGGACATTTGACATTCATCTGACGCTTCATATCAAATCTGTTAGACAAATGTCAACCGTTTGTTAAATTGATGAAGAAGAATGCACCATTTAAATGAGACGAGGAATGTCAAGAAACATTCGATAGCATCAAGATATACACTAATTAATCTCAAGGCCAATCCAGAGAGCTCATTATTTTATATACAACTGCACTAGAAGAATTCCTCGGAGCATTGCTTGCACATCACATTGAAGAAGAAAATGTGTATTATATCCCAAAGATTGATAGAGTCGGTGACAAAGTACTCTCCGATCGAAAGCTTGCATTAATCCGCTAAGCTCCATTTAGCTTTAGATATTTTCTCGACTGTTTACTTGACTTATTAGGAGTTCTGTGGTACGCAATAAGGAATGCATTCAAAGAGGATGTAATCCTTCGACATTATATATTGTCGTATAAGATAACACTTATATCAAAGATCGACCGTAATTCGATGATAAGATTGATTGTTTGATGTTGGTGCTTTTATTACTCGATATCACATATCTCTCAAGGTAGGGCAAATACTAGCAGATTTTCTCACTGCGCATCTATCCCAGCAGATTCAACAGTCAATGATGATTTACCTGATGAACAGATTCTACTTATTCATGAAAGAGAAAAGCCGCAGATCTGAGAAATGTATTTTGACGGCGCATCATCCATTAAGCTTTCTCAGCTCCCAAATCTACCAAAAGCAAGAGCTAGCATTGGTCTCGTCTTCATAACACCAGAAGGTGGTATAATGAGGCGCTCATACAGCCGGTGAAAGAAAACAATGAGCAATATAGGCATTGGTGGTAGCCTCAAGAAGTTATTATCGACATCTAAAATTTAAGAATCTTTGAGACTCTCAGTAATCAACCAAGTGTTCCTCTATAAGACAAGCTTGAATTGACGTATCATGGTGCTTGAGCTCATGAAACAAATTTTAAATGTTAAAGCTTGAGTTTCTCAATCAAAAATAGTAAAGCGTATTGCTTTGGCAAGAAAGAGATGGCGAATGCACGGCGATGATGTTGATTGAAGTGTCCACTCGTGTTCTGAACCAAGAAATCCATACTCTGGAAGAGGGGTCATCAAATGCAAGCCAGTAGGATGCAACTCGCATTGCTCCTCACTCTCCTAAAGAACAAGTAGAAGAAATAGAAAAACTTAGAAGTACTACAAAGAAATCATTTGAAGCTTTCATAGTGGAAGAGCTTGATGATTGGAGACAACCCTTTATCGATTATTTCAAAAAAAGCAAATTGTTGAGCAATAAATCATTAGCCACGCAAATTATAAAAAAAATTCTACGATATGCTTATGTTAATGACACATTATACCATAGATCATTTAAGCAAATGTGGCTGCGATGTTTGGGGATAGATGAAGCTAATAAGGTAATGTCTGAAATTCATGAAGGACTTTGTGGAGCACATCAATCAGGTCCCAAAATGGCGGCAAAAATCAAAAGAATGAGATACTATTGGTCTTCAATAGTGAAAGACTGTATAGATCATGCCAGGAAATATCATGAATGCCAAGTCCACGGGAATCTCATTCATCAACCTCCGAATCCTCTACACCCAACAATAACCGTTTGAAAGTTGAGCACGATATAATCTACCGATCCTCCATCATCAGCCGGACATCGATTCATTTTAGCAGCTACTGACTACTTCTCCAAATGGATTAAAGCTGCTCCGTTTAAGGAAGTCACTGCTGATCGAGTCGTTGACTTCTTCACCAACAATGTTGTTTAAGATTCGGGGTGCCACGACGAATCATTTTAGACAACGACCTGACTTTCAAGTGTGCGAAGATATACAGATTTGCTGATCGACACAAAATCGATTGACGGTACTCATCAATCTATAATCCAAGGGCTAATGGTTAGGTGGAGGTTTTTAATAAAATCCTAGTGAAGTTGCTCAAAAATATTCTCATGAAGAATAAAAGAGAGTGTCACACTAAAATGATGGAAGCACTCTGGGCATATAGAACAACTTACAAAATGCCAACCAAGGCCACTCTTTATGCTCTAACATTTGGAGTTGAAGCTGTTCTGTCACTAGAAGTTGAACTACCATCACTTCGAGTAGCTGTCCAATTCAATCTTACTCAAGATGAGAACGCTCGCCTGCAAATGGAAGAGTTGGATGCTTGACGGAGTTAGACTCCAAGCTCAACAAAGTATAGAAATCTACCGAGCGAGGATGCCTAAAGCATTCAATAGCCTACATTCCGAAAGGTGAATTGGTTTTGTCGGTGAAGGTCAATCATCCCTCATCACAAGATCGGTAAATTCGTAAGGGAAGGTCTTTACGTCATAGAGAAGGTGTAATGCAAGGAGGAGCCTACTTATAAGGCGTGAATGACCAACGATCGATGCCACCAATCAATGGTCGATATCTACAGAAATATCACAACCGACTGTGAATAGGTATATAAATACTTAAATAAATATTGCATTAGTAAGTCTTTCATGCCAAATATACATATAATGTCACTTGAAGATTCTCTCATAAAATGAGAACGCATTTTCAAGTTACTGTGAAAGCCACCCCTGTCAGATAGGGGGCATTTTTATATATATTTAGTTAAGTTGACATTGTGCTTCTAGCCGAGATCTTTAGATAAATATATATAATAATCAGAATGAGCTACATTTATTTGTATTAAAGAAGTTCAAACTCTGTAATATATTTTTGAACTAGTCTGCAATCCCCCTGTTAGACAGGGGGCATTTTTTAGTTCTTATAATCAAAATTATTCAATCCTCTCCTGTGAAACAGGTCTTCTTGTATATGTATTCAGGTTGACATCGAGCTTTATGCCAAAATTCCTGAACATATATACAATTGCTATTATTAAAGTTGCAGGCTCTTACTTACCAAAAGAATCTATTTTTACGCAAAAAAAGACAACCATAAATCTCAAAAGTTTCTCTCCAAGATTCATCAAATTCTGGAGATTAAGTTAGAATGACTCCCAATTTTGGAAGCTTCAATCAACTAAGTTGGAAAAACATCAACCTCTACATCTTCAAGCCTAGGATACAGATGTGTTCTAAAGGTCAAACTCTACAAATTCATAAATGGATCGACGCCCTCACTCAATAAGCAAGAAAAGGCGAAAAGATCTCCGTTCATAATTATGACCAAATCACCAATCCACTACAACTTAAGTCGAAGACTCGAGTAGGTTCTAAAGGTCGGACTCAAAAAGCCCACACATGGCCGAGTTGCTAACGCTCTCCTCACTCAACAAGTCGCAAGAAAAGGCCGCAGTGAAAGTGCCCCTGCTCTTTATTCAATCTCAAACCAGATCCAGCTTAGTGACTACTAACAACCAGAATCTATGAGGTCTTTCTATTCGATCGATAGACCAAAACAATCTGAGGAAACTCTCAATTCGAAGCTGCTTTAAATCAATCTTTGTATTGCCTGCGAGGTGATATCCCAAACTATTTTCAATGATCGATCACGAGCACGTGATCAAAGCTAATTCCTTCATCCTCGCCAGCGAAAGGCGAGGAAGCAATCCCATAGTTCATACAAAGGCAATGACCGAACTAAAGGAATTTCGTAGTTATTCTCATAGCACACATTGCTGACCGATAACTCAATATTATAATAGCGGTTTGAAGTCACAGCTTAAAGCTGGAGTAAGAATTTCAAATATCAAAGCAAACAAACCAATTTCTCCATCAAATCCGATCAAGCATGAAGGTGGTCGAGGAAACCAAATCTACAATGACACAAAGAAAAGATCTTTAGAAATTATCAAAGCGAGTAGATGGTGGAAGAAGCTCTTCAGCGAACCCATTGAAATAGAAGTTGAAGTTATTCAAGATCCATGGTCAGCCCAAAAGGTCAATCAACTTTCAACAAATATTACCCGCTCCATGCACGAATCACATTTGTTGGGGGGCATTTGTTGACCTCTATGCATGCTTCGTCAGTTAAGTCAGGCTCACAAGCTAAAGTCGATCAACTTCAGATGTAACAACGCGCAAATCGAAGTTGAAATACACTCAACATTGTTGAAATAAGTCGAAACGATCTCCGATTGACGAATGGACTTCGTCATCACGTCCAGAACGTCGAAATTGGTCAGAATATACATATTGCACAATTCGATGGTCAATCGATCAAGAAGGAAATTCGTCGATGCGCCTATGAGCATATTGAGGTAGGGAAGCCGCGACGTTGCCGAAACGACCTTCGTTCGCGAAATTGATCGCGCTGTTAGCGTCGAAATGTCGAAATCTATCAAAGATCAGACGCTCAATTTCGAATGACGAATGTCAGGTCGGAAGCGACAACGCACAATTTTGAATTGACCATCCAACGCTCAACCAAACTACCCATGCGAAACGGATTGCGTTACCTAACGAAATAACCTAAGATTGATGTATGCATATATATATATATGGATTTGTCAGAGATTCATCTGTAAAATTTCTCCATGCGTATGGAAGTAATATTGTTAGGATCTCCTAACTTAGTTTGATGCAGGGGATGACATTCTAACATGAATTTTTAGCTTGCATTATGTGGATTATTTATCTCATTTTTCTACTAAGGCACAAAAAATCTATTTTATCATATCCACATTTTGACCATGTTTTTAATTGTATTTGGGAAAATGAAATGAGAATAAACGAAAAAATATGCTTAGAGAATCAAAAGAAAAACTACTTTTAATTAAAACAGTTGGCGATGGAGTCAAAATTTGTAAGAAAAAATAAAAAATAAGAAGCTTTGTTATAAAAATTAGTTTAGATGTAAAAACTTGGAGAATTAGAAAATATAAAGTAGCACATAGGTATTCTAAGAAAGTAATATGTGATGTAAAGAATTTAGCTTTTAGTGATTTATATAATAGACTAAATATGCAAGAGGATGAAAGATGTATGTATAAGTAAGCTAAATAAAGAGATAGTAGAAGATCTAGTTCAAGTAAAGTGCATTAAGGATGAAAATCATAAAGTGCTTTTTTTAAAAGAGAAAATTGAATATAAGTGGATGAAATATTTTGATAAATTTTTTAATGAAGATTGTGAGAATATGATTGACTTCAGCAATCTTAATACCATAAATGAAAATAGAGTTTTTTATTTTTATCATTGTATTAGTAAAGTTGAAGTTGAAGAGGTTTTAAAAAAATGAAGTGTAAAAAAGCAGTAGATCCTGATAATGTTTCAATAAAAGTGTGAAAATATTTAGGAGATCAAAAAATTTCTTGGCTTACTAATCTCTTTAATATTATTTTAAAGGCTAAAAAGATGCCTAATGAGTGGAGAAAAATTTGTTGGTTTCTTTTTTTAGAATAAAGGTGATGCATAAGGTGTGCAAACTATAGAGGAATAAAGTTAATGTGCCATACATTAAAATTATGGGAGAGTAATTGTACATAGGTTACGATGCGATACAAAAGTTTCTAAAAATCAGTATGATTTTATGTCAAGTAGGTCTACTATGGATGCTATACATTTGTTGAGTGGTTTGATGGAAGTATAAAGAGTGGAAGGAGGATCTACATATATTTGTTGATTTAAAGAAAGCATATGATAAAGTTCCAAGAGAAGTGTTTTGAAGAATTTTAGAAAAGAAAGGAGTTAATATTTTCTTATATTCAAGTCGTTAACGATATGTATACTGGTGTTGTTACTTGTGTTCAAACACAAAGAGGATTGACCAAGTATTTTCTTATTTCAGTTGGATTACATCAAAGATCAACTTTAAGCTCATATCTTTGTGCTTTAGTTATGGATGTTCTTACTAGACATTTATAAGAGGTTGTACCTTGGTGTATGCTTTTTGTTGATGATATTCTTCTTGTTGATAAGACTAGAGGGATAGTTCAAGAGAAACTTGAGTTATGGAGGTCAACCTTAGAAGCTAAAGGCCTTCGTTTAGATAGATCTAAAATTGAATATATGGAATGTAATTTTAGTTGTAAACGTTTTAGTAGTGGGTTTGTGACATTGGGTGATCAAATGATTAAAAAGAGTGAACGTTTTAGATATCTCTGGTCAATTGTTCAAAATGATGGTGAAGTAGATGGGGATATTATTAATAGAATTCAAGTTGGATGGTTGAAGTGGAGGAATGCATCTGGCCTTTTGTGTCATAAAAAAGTATTGCATAGACTTCAAGTAAAATTTTATAAAATGGCGGTAAGACATGCAATGATTTATGGTGCAGAATGTTAGGCTAATAAAAGAGAAGCATAGAATAAAGTTGAGTGTTGTTACTTCTATATGTTCTTTAAAAACAAATATAAAAAATAATTCCAAATGGGGGATTAGAGTTGAGGATGACTGCGCTTTGAGATGCTGATCATCAAACCTTGAAAAATGATTATTTTCATTTAAATTTTGATTATGGTAGCATAATTGTGATAATAAACAGATTTGAGTTTACTCGAAGTAAAATACGGAGTGACTGAGTTTTTGTTCCGACTTCTGGCTGAGCATAATTTTACTTTGTGCCTTGGTTAAAAATTATTTTTTATGCTAAACCTTTAACAGACATTGTATAATATCCACATTTTATCAGTTTACTTCAAATGCATATTGCTCAACTTCTTGATTTTGCTGCTTTTCGTGTTCTACATAAATTTTCCATAGAAGCTTATTTTATATCTTTACTGATTCTTCTTTCTATTGTCTCAACTGCAGTTATGCATTGGAGTCCCGTGCCATACATTCAAGTTTTGGGCTTTCATTGGGATATTGTTTCAGGTACGTGTGCATATGCATTATATTCTGCATGTAATAGTCTTCTGTACAATGAATACGACTTTATGCTACAAATATGTCAATTTTAGAGCATGTGTGATGAAATGCGACGTAATTTAAAAAAAAAAAATACTGTCACAACTATACTTGGTCAACATTTTGCTCACAATTGTGAAGCTTGATTTTTCATTTAAGTTAGAAGATGTTATTAAAAAAAAAGATTCAAAACAAATAACCCTAAAGCAGGTAATTTGTACCCCTTGGCTTGTTTCCTGACATTGGCTTCCTGCTTATTTTGCTTTCCAGGTTCCCTTGAGTCTTTTGACGCGGTATCTACAAGAGAAATTCAAGAGTTCAATGGTATGCACTTTTTTAGTTTTACATTTACAGTTTTCTTTTAAAATAATTGAGGATTTTTATATGATGACCATGAACTAAACTTTATTTTCCAAAAAAAAAAAAAAAAAACCTTCCAAGTTTTCTTCTAAAATAATCTCATGGGTACCCATCACTTTTCTAAATCCTAAGTTAGTCCTTTGACTATTTACCTATGATCAAATTTAGTCTCAAAATATCACATTTCTTCAATTTAGTCTCTGAATATATAAAATTGATTTAAAATATCCTCGAAAACTAAATTGGGATCAAAGAGATTGAATTGGGATCAGTATTGTATCGCTATTTCTATACGAAGGATTATTTTGGATCAATTTTATATAATTAGAGATTAAATCAGAGAAATATGATGCTATAACATTAAATTTGTCACATGCAAATAATAGAAGAATTATCTTAAAAATTTATTATTATTATTATTTTGAATCAGTCTACTTCACAAATATAGCATCCATGCCCTACTTTTTCCGTAGCAGTTCCTTAAAAATACAACAAAAATCAAAATTTATATTGAGTCATAATTCTTACCAGGTGGGTAACATGATCTTCTGGGTCTGCTTCTCCATCCTCGGTCAGCCCATGTCCGTGCTCCTATACTACCACGATGTCATGAATAGAAAAGGGAGAACCGGATAAGTTTACAGCTACAGCAGCTACAACATAACACACACAGAAGGCAAGTTTCTTCTCTTTAACTGCTTCATTCCAACTTCTTGGGAAGCTCAATTTCTAGAAAACCTTTTATTTTATCTTAGGATATGTAAATAAAATGGGAAACTAGTTTAATCGGATCACAAAAGTCATGTTGGAGGATATGAAAATAATAATAATAAAATTGTTCCATGCATATAGGAATATATTGGTGGTGGTTTAAGCTATAATATATCGTTATATATTATTCAACAAGATTCAATAGGCATCCATTTTTGTCCTATTTTATAATTCTGTTATTCAAATATACCTCGAAGGAAATGCTAGGGGTGTAAATGAGTCACCTATACTTGAATTTGAGTTTGATTGATTAATCAAATTGACTTCTAGCTCGTACTTTATTTTATGAGTTTGATTTGACTCGAGCTAGCTCATTTAGTTTGAAAGAGATAAAATAATGTTCGCTCGAGTAATTTTTCTAATAAAAATAGAAAAAAAATTAGAATAAAAATAATAAAGAATTATTTGGTAGAAGAGATTGAGAATAAATAAAGTAATATGTGGAGATTTTTTTTTTTTTGAAATGTAAGCTGAATTTCAATTAATTGGAAGTTGAAATAAAACTAGAGATCATAATATTATATATATATATATATATATATATATATATATAATCAGAAGATCAAATCCACTATGGTTATGCATTAAAGAGTATAAAATGACTCACCATCTTTTAGTTCAGTTAGTGGGTGAGCGCGGTTGGGAACTCTCTAGCCTGCATTCGATTCTTCTCCAGGGCGGAGGCATTTGATGGAAAGTAAGTAAAATCGACGCGTGGAATGATGAATATGATGTTAGATTTTTATAGAATTACGTAATAGCATTATATTCATAATATGGGTGAGGTATTGAGTGGATATTCATTAAAAAAAATAGTTAAATAATATTTATGATAATATAATAAAATTTTAGTTAGATTATATCAATTTTAAAATATAAATTCTTAAAATTAAGTTTAGAACAAGAATCATTGTAACATTAATTATTGATACAAGTAGAAAATATTATCGGCTTACTACAAGATATAATAATAAAATGTTGAATATTATATTAATTATATTTTGTTATTTATTGTTAAGATTAAGTATGGGAACGGTACCTTTTTCATAAAATATGAGAATATGACATTGAAGTATTTATTATATTTTTTAAGTGTGAAACTGAATAAAATTTTTTTTTATTAAGATATAAAGTAGATTTTTTAAAAATATATCGGTCGTACCAAAACAGGCCAAACAATAACGAACCATATGAGCCAAGGGTCATGTGTGAATTGATTAATCATTAAATAAAGTAAGAAAGAATAAAGAATAAAATGTGAACATCATTGGCTGACTTGTTTCAATTATTTTCTATATAAAAAAATTATTAGGTGGGGATTAAGTACTATAACTCTACGTATAGATTTAAATGCATAGCTATGTATTGATTATATATTTCCTTTTCTTTTTAGTACATAATTGTGTAGCCTTTGTAACATGGCATAATTTCATGTAGTCTTTGTAGTTCAGCATAAATAAGTTGAGTTAAGCTCAAGTCATCTTTAGCTTGAGTTTGATTAATTTATGGAGTTCGAGTTAAAATTTGAGCTTTATTTTATGAATTTATTGGCTCGCGAGCGGACTCATAAAAAAAAATAAAAAAAATTGAAGAAAAATAATAAGAAATTATTTAATATAAGAGAATGATATATAATTTTATATTTAAATTATTGAAGTTTAATGTATTTTAAGTTTATTTTATATTAATATTTATTAATCGAGTTGGCTCTTGAGTTAATGACTCAAGTCAGGGCCAATTTGAGTTTGACTTGGTAGTTCATCAAGTTCAGCTCATGAATCATTTATTGAGCTGAGCTGAGCTGACTCATGAATCAACTTGATTCACTTACTCTCTTACTTTATAGCAAATCAAAATAAATAAAGATTTTTTTTTAGATATTAAAGTTGCCACCAAATGTTATTACATAGATGTGAGCATGTGATTGTGATATATTTTCTAGCCTATGCTTGCATCAGCATAGCCAAAATATACTATGTAACATAATTAATCATCATTCATGGAGGGAATTAAGTAATATAATGAAAACTACATCATATTTCTTCTCCAAAATGTCTAATCTTATGTTAAAAAAAAAATGTAAATTTCTCTTGTTACAGTGGCACTTATATCCTTAAAGCTTGAGGATTTACTATAATGTTGTAGATAAAACTATGAAGATATCCTTCGTTGTAGAAGTAGGAATCTCGATATGTTTAAGATATGTTTAAGATCATGTGATAGTAGGTGGTTATCTTAGTCACTGTCTCAGTTACTCTCTCTTTTAGAAGAGTCTACATGACGATTGAAGTTCGAACTTGGTTGTCGGTAGTTGATAGACATTAGACATTAGTAAGTTTTTTAGCAACAATTGTTTGTGAATATTAGACGTTGACGGACATCTACCATAAATCGTTAAGCTGACTACATACTTTATGTAATGTAACTTAGATCTGAAAAATTTAAAATAATAGTTATATAAGTCGTCGTTTACGACAACTTTCATGTAGGTAAGTCGGATTAAGCACTATATCTATATTTAAATTTTATTTTTAAGATACTTAAATTACTAATTATATTTTAAATTATATTTATTTTAAAAATTTCTTCCAAAATATAATATATGCACTTTCGCTTCGTTCGGTCTCCCTCCACTTTCTTTGTTGGTAGGTCAGAATGGGATGCCATCCCCATCCCATTATCACCTATTGTGAACATTCCTCACATGATATCAAGAGCCAGTAGCTCTTATTCTCTCTCTCTTGGTTGGATGCCCTCTCGACTCATCCTTCCAACAATTAGCTCTTCATGTTTTTTAATGAGCTCAACATATTCAATTAGAAAATCTCTAAGAGAAGATCCTCCTTCACTTGGCTTTGATTAGTAATCATATATTTCAAATCATTCACATTCGATTAAGGCTGTTAGTTTAGCTCAAAAATTGAGGATTGCTCGAAAATTGAATCGAGATCGAATTGATTACATTGAGTCGAGCTATGAGCCAAAAATTTGGATCAAACTTTTTTTAAGCATTTGATCAGTTCAAATATTTTAAACATTTGGGGATTCATAATTTGTATCAATTAATCCTATCATGTTATCCTAATAAATATAAAAAGAAAAATTTATATACTTACCACATAATTCTTATATATTTACATATCTAATATTTAAAATATAAAATTTATAAATATAACATTTTTATTGTGCTTAAAAAATAATAATAGTATTATTTTTATGTAATATTAAAAATTTTAGGTATCTCATATATAAATATATAAGAATTGTGTGTTTTGCGTATAAATGCCCCAATATAAAAAAAAAATTATATATATTTTTTATTCTAAATTTTAGAATGAAAAAACTTATAAATATATATTTAATATTCAATTATCAGAAATGAAACATCATTTATATTCTGTCGGCAGAGAAGCCAAACATTACGGCTGACTGACTGCTGCAGTTAACTGTCTCGATGTTCGTCCGTACAGCTCAAGGAAATTTTACACTATTAATTTAATTTAAAATAATTGTAATTATACTAATTTCAAAGCCACGTTATCACATTTTAGTCAATTCTAATTTTCTCCAAATATTTAATTAATGCTTTTTTTTAGGTATATATATAATATCTTAATCTTTAATATCACATCAAAAATATTATCATCATTCACTTTTTAAAAATAAAATGTATTTTTTTTAACATAAAAAAATAGTAGATAAATAAATATTTAATTTTAGATATGTAAATCCATAAGAATGATGTCATATGTATGTAAATCTCTCTCTTTTATTTAAAAAAAGTGTGGATTTATTATTTATGAAAGTTATAATGACTATTTTCAAGTTTAGGGGGGAATTTTTATTTATTTATATTATTATTTTTAATTTAATTTAAAATAAAATATGTTTACTTATTTTTAAAATTATTAAGATATGTAAAATTATTTTAAATTTTTTAAAAAATAATATACTTTATTTTTAAGAATAAAAAAATACTAAATAATTATTTTTTAAATAATATGAAAATAAAAATAATAGAATATATAAAAATAAATTGATCCCAAACAAATCGTTAGCTATATTCGATCCAACAAGTCAATATTCAATATCAGATCAGATAAATTTAATATTTATTTCAATCTATTAAAATTTTGTATAAAGTTTCCATAAGGTTCTATGTTTTTTTAGACAATTAAATTATTTAACATTTAGTGACAAATAATGTGTAAAATATTATCATAGAATATCTTTTCTACAAAGTACAATAAAATAAATTCTTAAGTAATATATATATATATATATATATATATATATATATATATATATATATATATAACTTAAGTAATTAATTTAAATTTTTAATTAAATGACTTATTTTTAATTATTTTTATATTTAATTTATATATATATTTCTTAATTATTATTATAATATCATGTCTTTAAATTTTTTTAAAAATAAGTATCCCTTAATTAAGGTTTAAATTTCAATTTTTCTTGTCCGTTTTTTTTGCACATCATAGCTGCGTATGTAAAAGCCCCTAATAATTATAATAATGATAATAAAAAGAATTATCACTCATTCATATAAATATATAACAAACAGCTTAAATTAAGTCAACACATAAATAACGAAGTAATTAGAGATCCAAATACCACACTAATCTCTAACTAATTCAATTTTAATACGTCTCTGCTCCTTTCAAGTCAGTTTAATGTCGATCGGCTTCTTCTGCATGTTGAATATTTTGAACCAGTGATTTTGATCCGAATATTAAAAAATTAAATGATAAGTGTATAATTTTTTAATCTCTTTAATCGTATTATAAAATTTGAATGATTAGTAGATTCAAATGCAAATAGATCCATTTTATATCATAAAATATGATAATTATATGCCAAATTGAGCTTTCTTTTATGAGAAGCTCATGTCATCAGGATTCAATAAAATCTCTTTGTTTTCAAGTCAACAAGAATAGGCTTTGGACAAATACCTAACATGCTTTAAAGATCTCTAATTTAAGATAAATAAATCTTTGAGATTTTTTTTTTTAAATTTTTTATAAAAAGATGGCTTAAAAAACTTGGATAATTAGGGACTTAATTTGTTTACTCACCCGAACTAATTTATAAAAAAAATAAAAAAATTTATACCTATGATGTCTTCTCTTGATGAGATGTCAAGAATTTCACCACACAAAACATAAAATTAGAAAATTTTGCAACTTGAAGCACTTAAAATCAGCAGATTCAAGTTAACAACAATAATAATAAGCTTTTATCCCACTAATACATGAACAATTCTTTTGTCATATTATTAGAATTGTAATTTGATTTCTCACAAATTGAATTGAAAATCCGTTAAAAAAAAACATCGATTCTTCATATTAAATATTAAATGATTGCTTTTAGAATATAGATTTCAATCCATTGGATTAGCAAATTAGAACTAATTTGTCCAATCCAACTCAATACACACCTACTCATCTCGCAATACTTAATTTTATGATTCTTTTTGCTTTGCATATAAGATATTGCAAGTCTAATCACTATCTTATAAAATTTTTCTTAATTGATATATATTTTTTTATCACACAATAGGCCGATTTCCTCCTTCAACCATCCAACTTGAATTTTGCCAATAATATCTCCATATTTCACCATCATGTTGAATGATAAGCACAAAATATTAAAATGTTTCTTTTTTAATGACTTGATCATCCATTGTCACAACCCCACCATTAGATCTTCTACGACTAAAATTACACTATATGCATTCAATTTTAGATTTACTCAAATGAAAGTCTTTAGACTCTATGGTTGACCTCCATAATTCAAGTTTCTCTTGAACTCCCTCTCTAGTCTTATCAATAAGAAAAACATCATCAAAAGTACACACAAAGTTTTTTAAATGTCTACTAAGAATATATTAAGTCAAAATACATGGGATTAAAGGATCCTTGATGTAATCCAACAAAAATAAAAAAAATGCTCGATCAATCTTCCTTGTATTTGAACACTTGTGACAACTCCAGCATACATATTCTTAATGTCTTGAATACAATCAATATTAACACCTTTCTTTTCTAGAATTCTCCAAAGCACATCTCTTGAAACTTTTTCATAAGCTTTTTCTAAATCAATAAATATCATATGCACAATTACCCTCTCTATATTTCTCCATTAAACTTTTCAACAAATCTAAAACATCCATAGTAGACTTACCTGACATGAAACCAATTGGTTTTAAGAAACTTTTATTTCACGCCCTAATGTATACTTAATTACTCTCTCCTATAATTTTTGTATGACTCATCAACTTAATGCATCACCTTTATTATCAAGAATATGAATAATCAAACTCTTTCTTCACTCATCTAGTATCTTCTTAGCATTTAAAATAATATTAAAATGATTAATTAGCTAAGAAATTTCTTGATCTGCTAAGCATTTCCACATTTCTATTGGAATATTATCAAGTCCTGATTGTTTTCCAACTTCAGTTTCCTTAAAGTCTCTTCAACTTTAATTTTACTAATATGATGATAAAAATAAAAATATATATTTTCATGCAAGGTACTAAGGTTACTAAAGTCAATAATATTCCCACATTCTTCACTAAAATGTTTATTAAAATATCTCATCCATATAAAAAAATTATGCTCAATTAAAATCAACTTTTAAGATGTTATAGACAATGACTCTCATTATTATGATTCAAGAAGATTAGTAATGCTTGGTGAAGAAATGATACTAAATTGAGCAAACCAAGATAAAATGGTCAAGTGGGAAATGTCACACTAGAGAAAATCTCTAAGAAAAGTCTAGTTGAGAGAAATGTTGACAACATCTTCTCATTGAGGTCTCATCCCCCTATATGATAGGAGAAGATGTGGATGGCCTAAATATTCATAATGTCACTATGAAATGAAGGATGACAATTATTTAGATCTTCTTACTAATTTGATAATCGAAGGCATTAGGTAAATGACTTATCATGACCCTAGCATCAAGGAGAGGGGAATTGTCTAATTTTACTTGAGATGATAATATAGCCAAGTAAAGAGATTAACAAAGAAAATAGCAAAATATAAAGGACACTAGAAGGTGGGATGTTACCCATCCATTAGGCATAAAACCAACTAAGAAAATGGGTATATTATATAATGATGATGATGGATATGATCCAACAACTTCATAAAATTTAGTTGGCTCATTTTTCAAGAAGGTGGGTTCCCCTAAGCTTAGTTTTCTTTTAACACTAGAGAAGTCTTAACTAGAGCATTTAACATGTGAATTGTAAAAACTAATCAATAGTTGGTGTGATGCTGCATGGCTCATAAAAAGATGACAAAGAGGGCAAGTCTTTGACATAGGTATTTTATAAGATACTTCAATTTTAGAAATTTTAAGTATTTTTAATAATTAAATTATCCTAAGAATTTTTGAAAAATCTTAAAATTATTATGAAATACAAATTATCCAAAATAAACTTCTTAAATTTGATTGAGTTTTCTAAGTAAAATCTAATTTATAACATATATACATACTTAGTTGGAGTATCAATCAATCTTGGTACTTATTTTGACTAGTTCCAATTTTAATATGGTCATTCATACTTATATTATGAATTTATATTTTGACTTCATTTTAAAGTCATGAATAACACATAATGAATGAGACCTATTTATTAATTTGCTCCTTTATATGATAAAGTAGGCTAGATTTAATTGATATGAGCTAAGTTTAACACTATATATATTTGCAGATTATTAATCAATTTATTTTCTTAAAAAGATTAATCAATACTTAAATACATACATTACATAGCTTCACAACATTCTTGGATAGTTTGTCATAGTTCATTTAACATCTAAGTGACATATATGACTCTAACTTTTGACATACCACGATCATTTTTAATCTACTCTTAAACATTATCATACATCTTTGCCATGCATTTGTGCATTGATTATGTTTGAACTCGATTTGTTAATAGCATAATAATGGTCTTTTGACTATACTATCTTATTTTTTTTTGGCTATGTTTTTTTTTGGTTAGGATTTTTACTAGTGCAATTGTATAACTATACAATTTTATCTTGGGCATGCTAGTTAGATTTCACTCTTAATATAGGTATAATTTATTTTTTGTATATATTATCATTTTCTAGTCATTTTATTTAAAACATCTCTCCTAATATAACCATTTCCTTTTACTTTACTCCTTCCCTAGCTATTTATATAGTAGAAGTAAGCTCTTGTGATAATGGTATTATCCTCCTAATCATGTCCTTATGGCTATATTCCTATCAAGAAAGTCACATTCTTTTGTCCTAATTTTCTCAATCTAATCATACCATATACTACATTTTTTTTTTTATTATGTGTATCATCAACTTCTCTTTTTATTATGTCACTCATACTATTTTGACTTTACACTCTAAACAATAAAATCTTTCTCAAGTGCTTAGTATTTTATTTTATTAAGTATAAACTACATTAAAAAACTTAGATCCACAGTTATATGATTGAGGGTTTGATATATCTCTTATATATTATTGTATTTTATATTTGCATTCAATTAAATCTTGGGTATCTAATCCTTAAGCTTAGAATTATCATGTAGTTATGATAGGTTGACAACTATTATTAGGTGATGGTTTGTTAGATAATGGATTCAATTGACTATTCATGAATATAAATAACCTAGTATATCTTAATCAATTCTTTAAATTGAATCGATTATTTAGACTATATATAAGGTTAAATACTTTTAAAATATTTGCATTCTCATCTTTTATATATATATATATATACATACACACAACACACACACCTTTTTTTTTAAGCCTCTTAACTTTATTAATATTTATTTCCAAAATTAAGTTATAAAATAAAAATCTATAAGACAAATTTGATTGACTTTTATTCATTTTATCTCTAAAATAATCTATTTTAATAGTTTCATCATAGTCCCATGTTAACCTAACTATATCTTAACTTTTGCACAAATTAGGTCCAGACAAACCTTTAAATCATTTTGTTATATACCCTCTTTTGCGCATGACATTTCATGTGTTAGATAAGTTCGTTTAATATGTAATAATGTGACTACTTTCCTATAGTAAGATGGATGTAGTTTTTTTGTAGCTACTTGACATATGATAATATGCTATTTTAATTGATAGGGACATACTAATATTTAAAACTAGTAAAAAAGCATAGCTATTACTTAATGATCTAAAGTATTTAGATTTTTTTTTATTTTGTGTACATTATAAATTACTTAATTTGTTTAAGAAGATATATGTGTTTATATGATGCTCTCTCTATACCTTTATTTTTTTATGTACATTTAAATTAAAAAAGTTTTATAAGTACTATAAGGTATAAGCAAAAGTTTAGGACTACCATACTTCCAAATTTAGCCGCACATTTTATTCTTAATGATCTAGGAGTGCTTATGATGATCCAAGAGTAAGGACTAAAATTAGAGGAATCTTGTCACTATAAATTATCTCACATGCAAATTTTGACAATTTTATATTTATGTATAGAATTAGATAAGATTGTACTAATACAATAATTGTCTTTCTTTATTTTATTAATATATCTAGGCCCAATTGCATTATGAATCATATTATTCTTTTATTAAACTCTTTGTACTTTATTCTTTTATGCACTATTTGTAGATGCTGACTTTTATTTTTTTTAATAACTATGTATGGTTTCTTTAAAATTTTGCACAATAAAATCTTTTACTAAATTTAAATAAATTTATAACTAACTTTTAAAATTCCTTAGAACACTATGCTCATTCCCTTTGGAAGATTGATAGATTTAAATCCCTTAGTTTTACTTCAAAAGTATAAAATTTAAAATATAATTTGTGCATATTTTATATTAGTTAAGACAAAACTAATTAATCCTATTTCACTGAATCTCTTTTTTATTTTTTTTCATGGAATCTCCTATGTAAAAATGTACATTTATAATATCAACTTTTTCTTTCAATAATGTACCCTCTATATGAGTTTCATTTTAGCAATTTTTAATCTTATACTTTGCAGCCTTAAGTGGTGAACTTTAATAATTAGAGGGTGGGCTTATGATTGTTTGTTATTAGGAGCCATTATAATCATAGAATAAGACATTCAATTTTTTTTTTGTCCATTTGTAACTAATAATTATGGACATAAGACATGACTCTTCTAAGTTCATGTTAGATGGGGTATACTTGTGAAGTTCAATTTTAAAGGTGACATGAAATAAGACTAACATTTATAGTTTAAGCGATTAACATAGCAAAGCTAGAAAGAAACTTTGACACAAACATGTAAAATTTAAGAAAGTAATAGTTGTTGGGATGATTGGATGTACAATAGATCTTAAATCATCCATGTTGGTTGATAGGTATTAGAGAGTCATAAACTAGATGCTTATCAAAGATAAGATATTGGCTATTGGATTATTATATATTATTTATGGAAGCTACATGTAGATGAAGTGTTGATCAAAATGTAAAAAGAGCTAGTTGAAAGAAGCCAGAGGGAGCCTACATGCAATAGTTCTAAAAGTGGTAACCAAAAAGCTAGGATTCTAGTCAAGAGTTGACAAACAATGATAAAGGATATGCTATCTATAGATCTACCAGATGGTGGACTAATAGATTTAAGAGAAAGATTATAAATGAGTATTTTTTATGCTTAGGTGACATCAAAGAAATCATCAATATTATATTAACCAAGTAGAAAATTAATAGATCTAAATGGAATGCCAAATTAGATGACAAGGTTTAAAAGGCCTTGGAATTTGATCTTGGGTTGAGCCATTGAGTTTGATCTATTTAGTGAATTAAACTAAGCAATAACTATTAATGGTGTTAATTCAACATGACAATTTATCACATATTAGGCATAAATAAAGAGCAAAAATAGGTATTAGATCATTATTTAGGTTGCTTTAGAGAAGAAAATACTTTAATATAAAAAATAAATTACTATTTGGATTAACATTATTATTATTTACTAATTTTGAATTTAATTCTTAAATACCTCAAAAAATTTTCTATCGAGCTATTTATTAAGTGTAATATATCAAATCTATTGAATTCTTAGTGTAATATATCATATTTATTAATTAGAGATTTCACTAATGATTGGTATGGCACTACAATCATAAAATCACCAAAATTGACCATCAATCATTTGCTTAACATTAACATTATCAAATTGATGAGGTTGGTGTGGTGTTTATTTTCAGATTCATTTGTGTGTGTATATGTGAGGGGACACCATGCAGATCTGAGGATGTACTTATTGAAGTGATCGAGTATGACATTGAGGAATAGTGTACTATCTCGAAAGATAGAAGTCACTACCCTACAATGAACCTAATCAACTAATAAGGACTCCTAAGGCATGATGGGTCTTCAAATATACCAAAGATTTTTCCCTACTTTATATGAAAAAGTAAAGTAGAGTTTATTTAAATCGGGTTTATTAAGTTCCCTATGGAGGCAAGCCTCCATAGTTAATTACATCTTAAGAAAAATGAATCCCTTAAGAATACTCTCGATTAAAGTAGATGATTGTTGTCTCCGAAGAGTTCAAAGATAGGACTATCAATAAATTGGTTGTATTTTAGAAAATCAAATGAGATGGATCAAAAGGAGAGAATTATTATCTATATCAAAGGGATAAGCAAGGAGTGCTCATGATACTAGGAAGCTTAGTGAGCCCTCCAATCTATCATATGGTTGGGCTTTATATATTTGAAATTAAGGTGATTTATTTATTTGAGTTAGAATTTTATTAGAAATCTAGGACTTATAATTTCACAATACAATATTATAGAAATGACTAAGAGGTGAGGATTTATGTTTGCAGCCCCAAAGAAAAATAACAACCTCAGATTCTAAATCTATTGAGCTTTGCCGAGGGCCAAAATATAACCTAAATCTAAGGAGAAAGTGAGTATATGATTTACCTCCACTAGAGAGAGTAAATCACCCGACTGCTGGACTTATTACCACCTAGAGTGGCAGCCAGCTAATGCCTCCTACTCTTTAAATCCATAGGTAAATCTTATGCTTTTGCAAGATGGTTATGTTGTTATTATTTAGAAAAGAAACTAAGTCCTTAAACCCACTCCCTAAGAGACTAGAGCATGAGGGGCATGAATAGTGACTTAAATATAATGCAAATTTTTATCAAATTTCATTTAATTTAGGACTCTTTATTTTGACATAGGCTATGGGATTTTGTATGCCTAAATGCACAAGAAATTGATTATGGGCCAAATCAAGAGAGAAAGAGGCTCTTAAAGGTTAAGCCCATTATATCTAGAAAGATGGAAGCCCTCTCTTAACAGTGAAACAAGATGATATTGTCTATTAAACATACAACATCCAGCTAAGGGGTTGCTAAATATTTTATTATCTTGATTTAATACTTAAGCTTTTATGTGAGATTATGAGTTGCTTTAAAAGTTAAGTTATGAGTTATTAATGAGATAGAAAATTTATTTTCTATCCTAAGAGCCTAATCGCATCCAAGCCATACAACAATCACCAATCATAAATAAACTATGAAAATGCATGCTATTTCTAATACACATGTTAAACAAATTATTAAATAATTTTATAAAACTATCACAAAAGAATAAAAGGCCGATGCGGTCGGGTGCCGCCGGACAAATCGAAAAGAAATATGGTAGCCGAGCTCTACCTTTATACAACCCGCGTTATAAGAAAAATAATTATAATTATAAATGATGAAATGTTATGGGGGTCTTCATTCTTCATTCTTCATTCTTTATTTCTTTGTCTCCCACTTCTTCACTTGATTTTCTCCATTTATTTCTTCCTTTTGGCTTGATTTGGATATTCTTGCTCCAAAGGTATCACATGGTACATAAGACTTGGTCTTATAACTAATGCTCATCCTAATCTCCCATAATACTCATACTAATTCTAATGCAAAATTACATTAAAAGAAAGAAAGTAAATCTAGCTAAACCTGCAAAATAAATGTTAGCTAAACATACCATACATCCCATGTAGTTATATGAATTAATTGGACTTAACACCCCACATATGGGTAACCAAGTCCACTTGTCCTAACTTGGGTTATGCTTAAGGGGTAAGCAATCTGCATAGCAAAAAGCATTTATATTTTTTTTTAATTATGACGGCCCCTTAAGCACAACCCTTGTAGAAAATATGATTAGGCTAATATCGGTCTAATATCCAGACTACGCACATACACCCTAACATTCAGTCTATCATAATACATTACAAAAAAGTATACATCAAATCATACACAGCCCTAGCATAAAACTAGAAATGTTGACTTAGTCTAATGTGGGCGCATCAAAGCTTGTGTGGTATGCCCTAACTAGGCTTTAGAGTTGTAATTTGTTAAGTGTGAGGGATTTAATTTATAAAAGGGTTGATTTCTCTTTAAGTAATTTAGTTGATTTGAAGATTTTACTTAGTGTTTCCTTCTATTTCATATGGCCAACATTTAACAACTAAGTGTTATAAAGAGAAGAAAGAGAGGGAACCTCTCTTTCATCCCAACCTTAAGTCACTTCTAAAGTAGATTAATTAATCAATTTCCTTTAATGAATTGCTTATTATATGTTTTAATTAATCTTAAATTTAGGTTCACTCTAAATGACCTTATTCAATAAGAAAGACATCTTAAGATTAATTAAAATGAATTACTATCACATAACACATATTCATTCATTTCTTTCCATCATGTATATCATGCATATAAATAAATCCTAAGCATATTTATACATGCAATTTAAATTTCTATCATACTTGAATGATAAATGCAAATAAGTGTATTTAGAATTTAAATATTTCATTTGATTGAATTATGAATGCATGCCTTTTAATAGAAAAGATGAATTTTTCATCAATTAGTTTGATACACTTGACATGTATAAAAGTTTTAAGTGAGTACGACACCATTATTTTCTGTACCAGGGGCATAAGGTATAAGACTTACTTAGGGCTACTTAAAGCCTCACAGCCCCGGGGTGTCCAGACTAATTTATCACTTTTCTTAGATACATGTAGATGTATAAGCAACTATAAGGATATGAAAACCCATGCAAAAGTTATGTTTGATTTACTTGATTTATGATTCATATTCATTGGGCACATCATACATACATATGTATAAGAATTTTAGTGAGTACGACGTCATTATTTTCTGCACCAGTGGTATAAAGTATAAGACCTACTTTGGGATACTTAAAATCTTACAACCCCGGGGTGTCAGACTAATATATCACTTTTTTCATATACATATGAATGTATAAAAGAACCTTAAGAATACGAAGTCATGCAAAAAGTCATATTTGATTTGATTATATGATTTACATATGTGATATGAAATTCTTCCTAGTCTTAACATGGAGATGCATAAGAATAGATTTAGGCAAATGTTGTATTCTTTTCAAATGAACTATACATTTAAAAATCCTATATGAATCCATGTAAGATAAGGCAAGAGAATTTCATATTACATATCTTATATTATCAATACACGCAAACTCATAGCTATTTATAATTAACATCATTCTATTTATAATAATTGATTTATAGACTTTTGAAAATAACATTTAATTTAGTAGTAATAATAGCCACACCTATTTAATTTAAATCAACTCATGCAATTAGATATAAAAAAACCAGTTCATTTAGTTAATTTTAAAAGAAATGAATGCATGATTACACATGGCAAGCAACATTTAACATAATTGGAAAGAAATAAAGAAACATATGCACACGATCTCATTCATTCCAATTAATTCCTAAGGATAATCATATTAAACAAAGCCGCTTAAAATAAACCAATGTTCTTTAATGAGGTTTCATCTTTATGTTTGATTTGAATTAAGGAAAGTGAAAGAGGTTTGTTGGTCTTAATCCTATTCTCCATGTGTGAGTTAATTTTGGTTTAAAGGAGAAGTAATTAAGTTGATTTTATGGTTTAATTAGCTTAGGGTATGAAGTAAGCTAACTAATTAACCCTTACTTGCATCACCTTAAGTTAATTAACTAATTAATAATGAGTCAATATGATATTCAACCACATGGAAAGTAAATTTGCAACATTCCTAAGAAATAAAAGAGGCCTAATGCAATTGACTCATGATTAATGGTTACTTAAGTTTAAGGGATCTCACTTAACTACTTTTATTATTTTCTCACACATGTGAGCAAACCATAATTTCATTATCTCCCCCTTTGGGTTATTAAACACCCAAAGAGCTACCTAAGATTAAATTAGAGAAATAGATTCAATTGAATTAATTAAGTTTATTAATTAACTAATTAAACTTTAATTAACCTTAACTAACCAAAATGAGATGGGCTTAGAGAAGAGATAAATATGAGAACTTAAATCTCAATCCCTAAATCCTTTCAATTAGTTAATTAAGGTTTATGTAATATTTAGATTCTTGATTAATCTTGTTGATTAATTAATTAAGGAGTGTTAATTAATTAATTACTTAAAGGGGATTAAAGAAGACTTAAAGAAAAGATTGAAAGAGGGAGTCTCGATCCATTCCCCTATGCTTCATCATCATTAACAGATGCTAATAAACTTAATTGATTGATTAATTTACTGTTCATTTGCTTAATTATCACTAAACACATTAAGAAAGTGATTAAGGCTTAATCCATTGATTCCCCTAATTAGACAACCGATAAATCTTAGGAAAATAGGGGGAGGCAGAGGTCATCCCCCTACACAAAAAATTTGGGATTAATTGAATGGTTAATTATGGAGTAATTAGGCTAATTATATTGCCCATTAAAACTTAATTAAGCTAAAACCATTATTCAAGATTAATTAATAATAGTTTTTCTAGATTCTACTCTGAAATATCTTTAAAATGAGCATAAGTTTGTATTTTTTTTGGATTTTTCTATAATTAGTTATGAATTTAAGAAGTTTTAGAATTAAAAAATTAATTAGTTAATAATTAAACCTTAATCCCATCGCCATGTGGCGGCGATGATGCATGCTTTTCACATGGTGCGATGGGATTTAATTGTCATATCCGAGTCTTGACTTGGATGGTGACACACAGATCTCATGGACCATCCTATCTAAGATCGGATGGCCACGATCAAACCCGTGATTTTGAGGGATTAAATTGAGGGCTAAGCATGATTTGATCAGGACCATTCATTCTGATCATGCGGGATGGACGGTCCATGATTTATCTCCTCCCAAGTGATGAAGGATGGCTACCATCCATCAATGGCCACTCAATCTAAGTTCACCTGAGCTCGGATGGAGATGAAATGATCCCACACCTTTGGGGAAGGAAGACAATCAAATCCAATAGTAGAAAACACATGACATGAAAATTCCTTTCACAAAATACCAAACCATTTTCATTCAAGGATCCGTTTCAATGGCATACCTCACCGGAGCTTATGACTAGTGGTTCCAATGATTGAGGAAGCTTTGTTTGGTAGAAATAAAGCTTTATTGAGCTATACAAGCTCTGATTTATTATAGTTTGCTCAGAAGACCAATCCACTAGATGAAGGTGGTCAGGCTTGATCGAACTCTACCCTCCGACCATCGAGAAGCTTGGGAAAGGATTCGTTCTTGCTCAATTTACTCCAAGGAAGGTGTGTGCAAAGTTAATTACACTTTGGTGGAGAAATGAGAAAATGAGAATCACTGGTTTTCTCCCCTATTTTGGTTTTGCATAAATCCAAAAATGAAGATTTTGGGGGAGGTTTGGGAGGCTTGAAAATGGCTCTGGGATTCCTCTCCTTGGCTGCTAGGGTTCAATTGAGTGTGTGTCTCTCAGTTTGAGTGAGAATAAGGGAGGTATACCCCCTCATTCCTTGGATCAAACATCCATGACTGATTTGGAATTTTGTGATTAAGGGGTCACCATGGGAGCTCAATTTGGGTAGAGAATCATGTGAGTTGGCTTCCCTTGAGTGGAAGAGGGTGTGAGAATAGCTTCCAAGAGAGTAGTGGGTGTCCTATGGATTTCCAAGTGTTCGAATGGGGATGGGGAGGAAATTTCACCTCCCCATGGATCATGGCTCACCCAACCACCTTTGGGTTAGGCTAGCCATTGTCCAAGGTGCCTATGTGGACCTATGATTGGGTGCCAAATGGCCATGGGGAGATAATGACTCAAAAAGCATGTGTCTTATCTCATGGGATGCCCTAAACCTAAAGACAAAATAATTATTTGGCTATGAGTTTGATTTGGGCAGATTTGGAATGGGTCAAAAGTGAGTTAGCCCAAATTTTAAGTGGTTTGGAGTTTGTTTGGTTTGATTTGACTTGATTTGACCTATTTAGGTCAAATTAGGTTAGGTTGGGTCAAGTTAACCAATTGGTCAAATTGGATCAAACTAAGGATTGGGTCAAGTCCACATGACCAATTGGAGTGAATTAGTGTCATTGGTTTGATTCAATTTGCTTTGGATTTGATTATGGCTTATCTGAGTTCATATAGGTTAAATGGGTCAAGTTGATCAATTTGACCAAATTGGGTTAGGTTTTGTGTTGAGTCAAGTTCAATTGTCTAATTGAAAATGATTGTAGGCTTTGATTTGGTTCAATTTAGACTTAATTTAGATTTTGCTAATTTGACCCTTTAGGTCAAATTGGGCTAAGTTGGGTAAAGTTAACCAATTGGTCAACTTGGGCTCAATTTAGGCTTTGGTCAAGTTTAACTAGTGATTTGAAATGAATTTGAGCCATTTGTTACAATCAATTTTGGTTGGATTGTGATTTGACTTATGTTGGCTCTTTAGGTCAATTTGGGTCAACTTGGGTCAAATGGCCAATTAGGCTTGGTTTGGCTCAAGTGAGGGTTTGGTCATATTCAATCACTAATTATGAATGGGTTTGAATCAATGGATTTAATCAATTTGGTCTATGGTGGAATTTGTCAGTTTGGTTTCATTTGGGCTTGGTGTTGACTTGGTCAAAGCTAGGTTTGACTTAGTTTGACCCAATTAAGGCAATTGATTAACCTAGGATGATTGTTGATCAAGTTGTGAGGTTTGGATGGGCTTAGTTCAATCCAATTTGGGTTGAATTAGAACTTGGCTCAAAAGGGTCTTTTAGGTCACTTTGGGTCAATTGGACCTAAATGGGTTGATTGGCTTGATCATGTCTTGATTCAAGTTTAGTTATATTGATAAATAATTTTAAGATGAAAATATAAATCCAATTGCAAGTGGTTTGGATCTATATGAATTTTGGTTCACATGACAATTTTAAGTCTAAAGGGCAAACTTGGGTTTTATTTGGGAGCTTGGATTTGGTTTGATAATTATAGTGTGTTTATATTTAGGACAATGATTGAAGGAATGGTTGAATCTTGAAGAAATCTATGGGTTTTGATTTGGTTTTGATAGGTTTGGACCAAGTTCAAGGACTTAGCTTAAAAGGGTATAAATTGGATCTTGGTTTGATTCTTGGATTTAATTTTGACTATTTGAATTTATATTTTATTTATATTTGGGAATATAAATGAGGATATAAATGAAATCACTTAGGTTTGGAGTGATTTAGATTTAGTTAAGGCTAAGTCCATAAGATGAAATCAAAGGGCTTAGGAAAGATCTTAGAATTTGAATTCAATCATGGGTTTCAATCATTTGATTTGGAATTGATTTATGATTTGGATTTGGGATTTGAATTTGAATTTGAATTTGAATTTGAGGTTTGGTTTGAAAGAAGAAAGTAAGGATCGTGTTTAATGTTATAGGGTAGGCAAGTCTTCCTAAATACTTAAGGCACAACCTATCCCTATGGCTAACTCTTCTAAGTCTCTAGGGTTAGGTTAAGTGTTCACCTAATCACTAAAATATCTTAAGACTAAGGAACTCTTGTAATACATAAGAGTCCTAAATCTATGATAGGAAAGTTTAGAGCTCACTCCAAAAGTGAGGTCAACAAAAATAATAGGTGTGGTGTGACTGACAAGGCACACCCGCACGTATTAGTGTTGACCGAGATGATCAACAACGTCCGAAGGATCGTAAACACTAACATAAATGATATATCTCTAAACCTATGGTGTAGAAGGAATTAAGACCTTAGTACAATGCAACTCCACTCATGCCAAGGGCATAAGGAAGGAAGAAGTAATTTGCTGAGGGATCAAGTATATGAACCTTCCACTAGGGAAGCAGGTTTAAATTATCCACTGGGGATAGAGGATAAGAGTTTGAGTTGGTTCGATATGATCTGGAAAGGAAAGAGCCGCTAGGGATGAGTGAAAGAAGCTTCCACTAGGGAAGCATGTTCAGGTTATCCACTAGGGATGGAGGTTTGATTTGCATCTCACTGGGGAAAATTTTGATTTGATTTGTTGATTTATAATTTAGTGCTCCACTGGAGAGAGGATATGATTTGGTTTTGAGTACACATCTGTTGGAGATACAAGCTCAGATCGATTAGGGATAATATAGATTTGGTTTGGACTCCACTAGAGAGAGGGTGGTGGATTTGATGAAATGGGCCCTGTCAGTGTGCGATGGATCCACTAAGAAAGGGCTAATATCAGCTTAGACATGTCTTAGATTTATAAATCCAAAGGGATAGCCTACCGGCCACATGGTAGAACTATTCAGCCTAAGGGGTGTCTTTCGGTGTACAATGACTCTGCTAGGGAGAAAGCGCGAGGACTCACATCTCTAGAAGTAAGGGATGACCACTGGGGTAATATGTTAGATGTAACAAATCAAACCTGACCTATGAAGACTACTGAATGAAAGCTGCCGGGGGACTTATATCAGCTCAGAAGTAGTCAGGATAGTGTCATTTGATTGAATTACATTTGTTTTAATTTGATGGATCCCATTGGTGTGTGATGAATCTACAAAGAAGAGGCTAATATCAGCCTAGACTTGTCTTAGATTTATAAATCCAAAAGGATATTCTACTGGTCGAGGGGTAGAGCTAACCAATCTAAGGGGTGCCTTTCGGTGTGCAATGGTCAAGTTAGGAAGAAAGCACAGGGATTCACATCCTCCTACACAAGGAACCACTGGGGTGATTAGTTGCTTGTGCAACAAATCAAACTCAACCTAAGGCTGCTCATTGGTGTGCAACGGTCATGCTGGAAAGAATGCATAATAGAATTATATCTTTCAAAGTAAAGATGACCATCGGGGTGACTCATTGGTGGCAAAATAAGTTGAACCCCACCTAAGGGTGATTACTGAGAGAGTGCTGACCTGGGGACATATCTCATCTCAAAGTAGTCAGATAATTTCTATAGGGCATTTTGCTGACACTGCCCTAAAGATAGGATGCCTGCTTGGGAAAGGGGCCATTGGGGTCTTGAATTCCTAATCTACAAGTGAAGATATATTTTGTTTATTTTATGTTATTGTGGACCCTGTTGATTTAGGGACCATCGAGAAGGAACTCATATCTGTCTATCTGACTTACGGATCGAAGCGCATATCCAAAAAAATTCTTCAATCACGGGGTGGATTCAGAAAGAGCTGTCAATCCAAAGTAATATAGTGTCTAAATGGGGTCACTAAGGACGTGATCCAAATAGAGTGTCCACAGGGGAGGTACCGCTAGGGGCGTTATCCAAAACCCTATAAAAGAAAGCCTGTAAGTATACGGTGCACAAGGACTCACATCTGACAAGAGTGGTTTATCCACCGGGTAGGTCACTATCAGCATGACGATAATCAACCAACCTAAGGTGCCCATCGGTGTGCGACAATCAGCCTAGAGAAAAGGCGTGTAGACTTACATCTCTTTAAAGCAGAACTGATTGTCAGGATAGTCTATCTTTGGCTCGATAGGGGCTATTCGACCTAAGATGACTACTAAGCGAGGAGCCCTGTGTAAGGACTAAACCCATACTTGAAGTAGTCAGGATGAAAGGTGCCCTTGGGGGACTTATCCTAATCCTCAAATATACTCGACCTAGTCAGTGAGCATGTGTGGTAAAAATTTTATATATATCTCTGCCTTCATCTATCCCCTTTCTCTCGAAAAAGAAGGATAAATAAAAACAAAAAATATATAAAATTTTGCCTTGTTGGGATGCCATGCAAATCCATAGATGTTCTTATTAGGGTGATCATGTACGATATTGAGGAGAGGTATACTATCTCGAAAGATAGAAGTCACCACCCTATAATGGACCTAATCACCTCAATAAGGACTCCTAAGGACTATGGGTCTTCGAAATGTACCAGAGATTCTTCCCCTACATTGCATAGAAAAAGTAAAGCAGAGTTAATTTTAATTCAGGTTTGTTAAGTTCCCTACATGGGAAAGCTCCCATAGTTAATTACATCCCAAGGAATGAGATTTCTTAGAAATACTCTCGATTAAGGTAAATTATAATTATCTCCAAAGATTTTGAAAAGGTAGGACTATCAATCAATTGGTTTATTTTTAGAAAGCCAAGTGGGATCGATCAAGAAGAGGGAGTTCTTATTGAAGCCAAATGAAAATAAGTAGGGGATGCTTAAGATACTAGGAAGCATAGTAAGCATCCCAGACTATTATATGGTTGGGCTTTATATTTTTGAAATTGAATTATTTTGTTTGAGTTGAATTTTTATTAGAATGTTATGGCTTATAATTCCATGATACAAGGTCACAAAAATGCCTAACAGGTGAGGATTTATGCTCGTAGCCTACAAAGAGAAGTAGAACCTCAAATCAGGAGCTTTGGCAGGGCCAAAAGCACACCTAAATCAAAGGTGAAAATGGGTATTTGGTTTACCTCCACAGAGGATAAATCACTCATTTGTTGGACTTACAACCGTGGTCCAACTAACTCCTCCTACGATTTTAAAATATGTAGGCAAGTCATATGTTTATGCGAGATAGCAAAGTTTTTATTTATTTATAAAGAGACTAAGTGATTAAACACTCCCTAAGAGACTAGATTATGTAAGGGCATGCTTTAATGACTTAAATCTAATGCAAAAGTTTCATATATTTTATTTTTATTTTAGACAATCAATTTGACACGAGCTTTAGGATTCTTTATGCATAATGCATGAGAAATTATATTATGGGCAAAAATCAGTAAGATAAAGAGGTGTATTTCCATGGCTCTCCAGTCAAGCCAAGTTCTCTAGAAAAGGTGGAAACCTCCAATCAAGAGTGAAATAATATGCTTTTTATGCATGATGTTAGAAAAGTAAGACAACATCCAACTAAGAGGTTTCTAATTCTTTTATGTTGATTTATAACCTAAGCTTTAGGTGAGGTTATGAGTTATTTAATTTGGTAGAATATTTATTTTTTTCTAAGAGCCTAATCATCATTTAGGACATACATCAAAACAAGGAAGAAATCAAGAAAAGATGCCATCTTAATATGCAAGTTAAACAAACATCAATCAATTTATAAAACTAGCGCAAAAGAATAAAGAGGCCATAAGGTGGTCACAAACCCAAAAATAAATTGGGTTCTTGAACTCTACCTATACAATATGGATTATAAATGAACTAATTACATTTAAGCAAGGAATTCATGTTATGGGGTCTTCATTCTTTATTTCTTCTTTCTCCTTTTCTTCTTTTCTTCTTTCTTCTTTTGGTTCCTTCTTCTGGATGGTTGTGTTGACCTCATTTTTAGAATGAGCTCTCAACCCTTCCATCTTAGACATAGGACTTCTCTTAGACTTTAAGAATTCCTTAGTCTTAAGACACATCTAGTGATTAGGTGGACACTCCAAACTAGCCCTAAAAGACTTAGAAGAGTTAACTATAGGAATATGTCATGCCTTAAGGGTGTTAGAAAAATTTCTACCCTTTAGCTTAAACCATTCCTCACTTTCCTTCTTTCAAGTCAAACTCCAAATTAATTCCATTTGATTTTCTCATAAACTCAAATTAATTCCATGATTGAAACCCATGATCAACATCCATAAAAAATTCCAAAGTCCAAATTTTGGCTAAGTCCTTAACTTAGCCAAAATCAACTCTAAATCTTGATCAAACCTATTTAAATCCATGGGATTATCTCAAAACTTATTTATATTCTCATTTATATTCTCATATATAAATGAAATATAAATATAACTTAGTCAAATCAAACCCTCAAATTAAATTCCAAATTTAAAATCCTTGAAATTCCTTTAAATCTCTTAATTTTCCATTAATGGATTTAACCTAAACTTTGATCAAACCTATTCAAACTCATGGGATTTTCTCAAAATGTATTTGTATTCTCATTTATATTTTCATATATAAATGAAATATAAATATACATCAATCAAATCCAATTCAAACTTAAATTTCAAATTAAAAATTCCCTTTAATAGATTTAATCTAAATTATGATTAAACCACTTCAAATCCTTGAAATTTTCTCATGATCCATTTATATTCTCATTTATATTCACATGTATAAATGAAATATAAATTCAAACAATCAAAACCAATTCCAAAAATCAAACTCAAATCCACTCAAAATCAAATCTAAGCCTTTCAAGTCAAAATCTTGAACTTAGTCAAATCACTTTCAAATCAAGCCAAATCCTTGATTTTATCTCATGGTTCAATCAACTTTAAAATCATGAGCTCATACATAAATCCAAACTTCAATCGTTCAATCAAATCTAATTAAAAAAAAAACAAACCCAATACCCCTTCATATTCTTCCTCTGAATATGAAATTATCAAATGAATCAAAACTCATTTGACTTCAAACCACTTGTAAATGAATTTATATTTCAATCATAAGTCCATATACAAGATCAACCAACTTCAAATCAAGCTTTGACCAAGCCATTTGACCCAGTTAGGCTCACTTGACCCAAAGTAACCTAAAGTACCCTTATGAGCCAACTTTTGATCCAAACCAAATTGGATTGAACCAAACTCATATACTCCCTCTCATCATGATCAATCATCATGGGATGATCAATCAATCAAATTGGGTCAAACCAAGTCAAACCTAAGGGTTGACCAAGTCAACACTTAACCTAAAATGAAACCACAAATTCCACCATAGACCAAATTGATTGAAACCATTGATCTAAGTTCACTCATGACCTATGTTTGAACTTAGCAAATTTGAGCTAACCTAGTTCAATTGGCCCACTTGACAGTTGACCCATTTTGACCTAAAGGGCCAAAATGTGTCAAAACATATAAGCCAAATTGATTGAACCAATGGGTCAAGTCCATTCCAATCACTTGTGGAACTTGACCAAACCTCAATTAAACTAGACCCAATTGCTTGACCCATGACCAAGGGGTCATGTTGAGACAAAAAACTTAACCCAAATTGATTGGAAACAAGGATACCAATCCACTCCATATGACTAACCTAACCTAAACCTACTATTGACCTACCTCAAATAGGTCAAGCATTATTTGACCTAAGTGAAGTCATATGAGCCAAAACCAATATATACCAAATTGAATCAAACCAAAGCCACCAAAGCATTTCAAATGGTCATATGAACTTGACCCAACCCTTGGTTTGACCCAATTTGACCTATTGGTCAAGTTGACCCAAGTTGACCCATTTTGATCTAGATGGGTCAACATGAGCCAAACCCTATCAAATGGATTCCAAATATAATGAAACTTGGCCAAACCTAGTTTCTCTATATACCTGATATATCCAAAGTGGAAAAATAACAAAATGACCATTCTACCCTAGGTCATAGAACAACATTTGGCTTAGCCCATGTGTATTTTGGTCATACCCTCTTCACAATCACTTGAGGCTTTTCTAAAAGATCAAGGGGACTTAGTGATGAGTGGTGCATGCAACCCAATGGGTTTAGATCAGCCCATTTGGCCCCTAGGCCAAACTCCCTCTTAAACCCAATTTGATGCACATGGGAGGTTGGCAATCCACTCAAGACCTCAAACTGACCATGTGCAAAGATCTAACAAGCTAAACAACCTCTCCAATTTCATCAATTGGATTAAAATGATAAAGGAGGTGTTGGCCATCTGATTGCTATAGGGGGAGATATACTTCCCCTAATTTAAAGAAATTTTCATTCACCCTCCGTCAATTGAAGCCTAGGAACCTAGAGCAACCATCTTAGAGCACTCCCAAGCTTCTTAGAGAGGATTAGAATTCTTCTTTCGATTTTTCCAAAATAGGAGCTCAAATTGTCAATTTCTTCTACACTCATTTGAATCCAATTCTCTTGCACACTCATCAGTTGTTGAACTTGCAAGTTCTCTCAGTTCTAAGGCAAGGAAGGCTCAATTGAATCAAAGTTGAAGCTAAAGTGAAGTTGTGTCCATCCATCAATCCACTCAATCAAGGCCTAGAATTTACAGGCTTTCTCCACCAAACAAAGCTACCTCATCGATCTTGAAATTGATCTCAGGTGGTATGAAATTTTTGATCACTAAACTCAATGTGGTGTGGAGCTTTGTGAAAATTTCAATTTTGCCATTGGATTTTGCTTCATGCCTAGATGGTGTTGGTTAAATTTTGTATGATTCCATGCATTGAGTTTGAATCTTCCCTTGATCATGGATGGTCTCATTGATCAAGAGGAAGAACAATCATCTCGCCATCCATCCGCATTTTAGATGGGCGACTAAGATTATTCATTTAGTAATCCATTTATCCTTTATAAATGCGTGAATCCTTAGTCATCTTTGACTGGTAGAGAATATAGCGCATGCCATCACGCCTTTAGGTGACAACTTAAGTTGTTCTCACATGCTGTAAGCGCCGCCATACGCGTGCATGTGTGGATTAAATAGGGATTAGTTAATTATTAATTAATTCTAATTTGAGAACTTCTAAAATTCATAATTCCCTAGAAAATTAGAAAAAATAAGAAAAAAATTATGGAAAGATAATTTCATCTAGAATATTTTAAAATGATTTCAATGGATTTTAAATTATATTTTCTCTGAATTTGGGTTTCTTTGAGAATCTTAATTGCTAATTATCCTTTAATTAGTCATCAATTAATCTCAAATTTTTGGGTTTATTTTTTGGGGATGACCTCACTCCCCTAATTTTCTTGAGATTTATTGAGGCTTGATTGGGAAATTGCATATTTCATTCCTAATTACCCTTTCATGTTAGGGTAATTAAGGTGTGATTAATGGTTTACCTATGATTAGTTGATTAAGGTTGATCAGTAAGTAGGAGTTTATGGAATAATTTTGGGGCATTTCCCCCAAGCTATTCCTAAACTTCTCTCCTTTAATCTCCTAATTAAGGGTTAATTCATTAATTATCCCTTAATCAATTTTCAAAATTCTAAAAAAATTTTTGAACTTAATTAATCTACCTTTGTAGATGCTTGGGTGTTTAATAGCCTAAGTTCAATTAAGAAATTCAAAAACCATTCATAAGTGTGAAAGGGTGTTTTGAAATTACTTAAGATAAACCCTTAGCTTAATTAACTTTTAATTGAGCCAAATTGCATTAGGCCTTTTCATTATTAGGTGCATTGCAAATTTAAATTTTGTGGGTTTTATGTCATCTCATTGGCTCATAATTATTTGGTTAATTCTTCTAAGGTGGTGTAGGTAAGGGTTAATTAAGCTTAATTCATACCTAATAATACACATAAAATGGATCTAATTATCTAAAAATTAAACAAAAATACAAAACACATGTGGAATGGGTTAGGAAAAACTCATCTCACCTTTTCAAAATTAAATCAAACTTTAAACTAAACAAAATCACTTTGAAATTCACTTTGATTTATTCTAAATTTTCTTATTCATAAGAATGTCTTTAGGATTTAAGTGAAGTGAGTTTGTTTATGCTTTCATTGCTTTGGATCTTTCCCAACATGTTAAGTTGTATGCCATGTGATTCATGCATTCAATTTCATGTTTCAAATTTTAAAATGAAATTGTTTACTTTATGTCAAATGTGCATGTGTTGGCTAAAGTAAAATATGAGTGGATATTATCACTACTAAATCCAAATTATTTTTAAAACTTATAAATGAAATATCAAATCTGAAAGTATGCTGCTTATACTTTAATTATAACCTTGCATGTGATAGATTATAAAGTCATGTTTAGTGTATTTCCTTTCTTTCTTATGTTAGCATAGTTTTGAATAGGAGTTGGTAAGATGTAGGGTTCATTTGAAAAGAACCTTACTTAATTCTATAACCTATTCATCCCCATGCTATCATCTAAAGGCCTACACTTGCATGTATAAATTGCATAAACAAAAAAATGAATTCATTAAACAACTTTTGCATCTTCCTTTTCTATTTCATTTCTTTTATATGCAAGTTTGTATTTAAAGAAAGTGGTATATTAGTCTAGAAAACCCTAAGGTTGTGAGGCTTTAAGTAGCCCTAAGTAGGTCTTGTACCTTACACCTCTGGTTAACAATGGCACTGTACTCACTTATGCCTTTCTTACTTTCATATATGTATGTGAAAATTTGGATAAGAAAACCTTTTACTTAAGAAAATCATGCATATTCAACTAAATTTTCTTAAATGGATTACTTAGCATGCATCATAAAGTGTGTTAATACTCTCATTTGCATGTACAGATATGCTTAGGGTCCATCCATATGCATGTTATATATGTTGGGAAAGAAATGAAGTAACGTGTGTTATGTGAATTTTGATTCATTTTATTTAATCTTAAAATGCCTTCTTTTTTGAATAGGTTTAGAGTTTATCTAAACTTAGGATTAATTAAAGATGTAATCAAAAATTCACCTAAATAAAATAAAACATGAATTAGAAAATTACTTAGGTTAGGGAAGGAAAGAAGTTCTCTTCTCTTTCCCTCTCTTCATAACTTAGTAATTAATTGTAGGTTTCACTTAAACCAAATTAAAACATGAAATAAAATTAACCAAAACTTAAACAACTTAAATGAAACCCTCCTCTAAGTTGAACATGTTTTCACACTTAGAAAATTTGAACCTAAAGTCCAAGCTAAGCATACACACAAAAAGCACACACACAGCCTAAGTCACCACTTCTAGCCTTAGGTTAGTGCATGGTTTGATTTGTTTTATTTTTATGATATATATTTTAGAATGATGTTAGGGTGTATGCTAGAATGAATGGTAGGGCGTCTTAGTCTAACTATTCTTTTTTCTATGGGATTGTGCTTAAGGCTATCATAAATAAAATATAAATACTTGTAGATGCTTTATACCCTAAGCATAATCCATAGGCAGTGGACTTAGTCACCCATGTGTGGGGTGATAAGTCCAATATGCTTGGGATTTGTGTGTGTGATTTAACTAACCTTTATTTTTTTTAGTGTTAGATTTAATTTTTTTTTCATGTAAAATTTGTATAATTAGGATTTTGGAATGATTTGTTATGGATTAGGATGAAGATTGGTCATAAGATCTTATCTTATGCACCATGTGAGCCTTGAGCATCTACCATCCAACCATCAAAGAAGGAACCAAAAGAAAAGAAAGAAGAAAGAAGAAAGAAAGAAAGAAAGAAGAAGAAGAATAAAGACCCCATAACAATGAATTCCTTTGCTTAAATTGTAATTTAATTCATTTGTAATCAGTTGTATAAGGGTAGAGCTACCCATATTTGATATTTTGGGTTTGTCGTGGTGCGATACAAATGACCATTTATTCTTTTTTTTAGCTTTATAAATTGATTGATGATTTGTTTAGCTTTTGCATTAAGTGACATGTTTTCCTAGTTTCTTCCTTGCTTTATGTATGGCAGATGTGGATTAGGCTCTTTAGAGAAAAATAAATCTTTTACCCAACTTACAACTCAAATTAAAATAAATAACTCATAACCTCACCTAAAACTTAGGTTTAAAATCAAGATAAAAGAATTAGCAACCCTTAGATGGATGAGCATTTCTTTATAATATCATGCACAAATGCATCTTATTTTACTCTTGATTGGAGGGCTTCACCTTTCGAGAACTTGGCTTGACCTTTGAGTGAGGGAAACTCACCTCCTCCCTTCTTTGATTTTGGCCAATAATCTTCTTTCATGCATTAATCATAAAATCCTATTAGCTAGTCAAAATAATTGTCCAAAATAAAATAAAATGAAATTTGAATTACATTAGATTTAGGTCATTTGAAGCATGCTTTACATGATCTAGTCTCTTTTAGAGTGAGTTTAAGGACTTAGTCTCTTTCTAAATAATAACAATATAGCTATCTTGCATAAGCATAAAGACTTGCCTACATGTATTTAAAATCATAGGAGGAGTTAGTTGGCGACCCCAGCGGTTGTAAGTCAAGTCGGTGGTTTGTCCTCTCTTGTGGAGGCAAACCAATTACCCATTTTTTTTCCTTAGATTTAGGTTGTGCTTCCCTGAAGCTCCCTAGATTTAGGTTATGAGATTGCTTCTCCCCTTTATGGGCCATAATCTTAATTCCTCATCTCTTAGACATTTCTTAATCTTGTGTTAAGAATCTTAAGTCCTAAATTCTAATGAAAAATGAAACTCAAATAAATAAATCAATTTCAAAAATATAAAGCCCAATATAGGATAGTTTGAGATGCTCTAGGTTTTCAGCATCGTGGCATCTCCTTATCTCCATTTTGGCTTCGATAATAACTCCTCTTTTGATCAATCCCATTTGATCTTCAAATAAAACTAATCGATTGATAGTCCTTCCTATTGAAATCTTCAGACAATGATCATTTACCTTAATCGAGTTTTCTAAGGATCTATCCCTTAGGATATTAACTATGGGCTTGCTTGAGAACAAACCGATTTAAAATAAACCACTTTACTTTTCATGTAAATAGGGAAGAATCTCTAGTACATATATCTTCCTTAGAGTCCTTATTGAGGTGATTGGTTCCATTAAAGGGTAGTGACTTCTATCTTTCAAGATACATACTATTTCCTTGATGATGTACTCGATCACCTAAATAAGTATATCTAATCTACATTGCTTACTTGATGAATTTTTATAAGGTCACCTCTTTTATTTCTAGATTTGAAGGCGACTCTTTAGAATTTTTTCATAGATTTTTTGCGACTCCGGGATGGGTTCTCTCTCCATCTTTGGTAAATGATCATTGTCTTTGAGTATCGATAGTGGGTTTGTACTTTGGTATGAATCCAAGACTATCCTTTTTTCCATTGGCACTTAGCTCATTTCATTCTTGAGTTGAGTTAGCCAACATCTTTAGGTTTCAGGACATTCCTTGTTGGTCTTAAAACCCTTTGGTTCTCCAATGGGTAAAATGAAAAGATCTAAATAAAAGAAAACATCTTAAGACTTCCTCCTTATCATTTTATGATAAGGAAAGGTTCATCTAAAATAATAAATCTTCCATAAGAACTTTGCTTTTCAAAAAGCACCTTTTCAAGAATGCACTTAATAAAATATTTTCCACAAAATTTTATCACCTCATTTAACAATTCATAATTGTTACATGTAGGGATTTTCAAAAAAAATTAATAATATTTTCCAAAAGCACAAATGACATCTTCAATTCACTTTGATGAAGATTTCATTTTCAAAATAAAATGAACAATCATCTTTCAAAATCACAATCATAATCATAAAGTTTTCAAAAGCACACATGAATTTTTCTATTCAATACACTCACACTTATTGAATAGAAAGTTCATTTATAAATAAAATCAAAATGAAGATTTCATTAAACTAAAATAATATCATTTTGAAATCCTCACTTAAACTTATTTCACATATGTTTTAAGTTGAATTCCTCCCTTTCAAAAAGCAATAATCACACGCAAAATTTCATATTTCAAAAAAATAAAATTGATCTCCATTCTGCATACATAAATTTGTTGAATGGAGGTCCTCTTTTCAAAATTAAAATCAACAATCATATTTCAAATTTCAAACATACATTTGGAATTTTATTTAACATAATCAAATTTGCTAAGTGAAATTTCAAATCAAAATCAAAATCAATCATTTTAAAATTTTCAAACACATTTTGGAACTTCATTTAACATACCCAAATTTGTTAAGTGAAGTCTCCAAATCAAAAATTCAAAAATTTCAAACACATTTGGAACTTTACTTAACATACCCAAATTTGTTAAGTGAAGTCTCCAAATTTAAAATCAAAAATGTTCAAAACATATTTTGGAACTCATTTAACATACCAAATTTGTTAGTAAGTTTCCAAATCAAAATCAAAATTTTTAAAACACATTTTGGAACTTCATTTAACATACCCAAATTTGTTAAGTAAGTCTTCAAATCAAAATTCAAAATTTTCAAAACACATTTGGAACTTCATTTAACATACCAAATTTGTTAAGTGAAGTTTCCAAATCAAAATCAAAAAAATTTCAAACACATTTTGGAACTTCATTTAACATACCCAAATTTGTTAAGTGAAGTCTCAAAATCAAAATTCAATTTTCAAACATATTTTGGAACTTCACACATACTCAAATTTGTTAAATGAAGTTTCCAAATCAAAACAAAATTTCAAACACCTTTGGAACTTCCTTAGCATACCAAATTTGCTAAGGAAAGTTTATATTTTCAAAACCAAAATGAAATCAAAATTTTAAATACCATTTGGAATTTCATTTAGCATACTCAAATTTGCTAAGAGAAATTTTGATTTCACAAAACTAAGTGGGACTTCATCTTTAGCATACCAAATTTGCTAAAGTTGAATCTCCACTTTTAATCATTTCAAAACAAAACAAAACACTTAGGATTCCTTAGCAAATTTTCTAAAGGATCCTACCCTTTTCAAAAAAAACATTCCAAATAAATGAAACACTTAGGATTTTCTTAGCATACCTAAATTTGCTAAGAATCTATTTTCAAAATAATAATAAACAAAACACACTTGTTCTTTTCTTAGCATACCTAAATTTGTTAAGTAAAAATTTGAATTTTAAAATCAAAATAATAAAAAAAAAAACAATCACTTTTACTTCACTTAGCATACCTAAATTTGCTAAGTAAAATTCCAAAACATTCAAACAAAAAAAATCATTTGACCCTTACTTTAACATACCAAATTTGTTAAAGGAAAGGGTCCTCAAATCACAAAATTCAAATTCAAAATAACAATGAACCTATGGAAGCATCTTATCAAAATTTTGAATCCATATTTCAACATACTAATTTGTTGAAGTTTGGATTCATATTCAAATTCCTCTTTCAATCAATCTTTCCAAATTCATTTTAACCCCTTAACACTTCCAAGTTGTTGGATGTGGGTTCAAATTTTCAAAATTCAAAATTCAAAATCTATGGAGAAAAATGATACAAGTTCATTTCTCATTCGATTCTTTTAAGTAGCAGTATTCGGTTTATGTTATGCAATGGCGGTTCTAGAAATTTGTCTTTACTTCCCTGCATGGATCTAGCCTTAGATGGTGACTTCCCCATCTAGACCATACCCACTTGATCCACTTTGGAGGATTTGAGGGCCAAGATCACTTGTGAGGCATTCCCTCACCATAATCAATGGAAGAAGGTGGTAGGCGGCATCGTGAATACCATCGATTGATATGTCTCCTGAAGAGGAAAGTTGTGGAAGTACCACATACTTCAATATTTATGAGTGTACCAACAATTTCAATTCGGTTGTAGTTCATCCCGGTTGCACTTTGACAGTGCGCGTACACCATCTGCACCCTCAAGGGTAAGGCTCCCTGGTTTTAGGGCTTGCCTCCCACATTTGAGTATGGGTCTAGCTCACACTCCTCTCATCTTCCCACCTGTAGGAACAAGAACCATGGTCAAGCTTCCACACTAGGATAGCTAGAGAGCTGAGGCGTAGATCAACCATGGATGAGTCTCCCATGATCACTTCACCATTGGTTATGGAAAATAGTTTCATCCTCTCTATCAGATAGATAGATTAGGAGGATGTTTCACCTCCTAGTGGTGCACTTACAACATAGTTTCTAGGAGTAGGAGGTCTTATGATGGCCTTCTTTGTTATGCCGTGCAGCATATTCGAGTTTGGTACCCAGTTTGATCTTCGATCAATCCCCAGGTGAGGTAGATCCATCGGAGAGGGCATGAGGCCCATACATCACACATTACTAGCGTGAGAGGTTCAGTGGTTAATCGGTACTTTGATTGATTTTCGGTAGGCCTACCCGTCGACCATCGATAGTATTCTCCTTGGACCGCCACCATAGGAGGCGGTTCACTACAAGAGTGTGGTGTCTCCACCCGCTCTACCCCACGTCATATCGCTAGTGCAAGTTTCAACATCTCATTCCATAAGGCCATGAAGGCCGCATCCGAGGAAAATGTACCCCGTTGGTGATGCTATGGCCAGGATCCTACTCTACACCACCCATTGTGGTAGGGTGAGCTCTCGCGACCTTACCAATGGTGGTGAGAAGAGTGGAC
This sequence comes from Cymbidium sinense, assembly GCA_021442155.1. NCBI lineage: Eukaryota > Viridiplantae > Streptophyta > Magnoliopsida > Asparagales > Orchidaceae > Cymbidium > Cymbidium sinense. The sequence goes on along the minus strand of CM038224.1, from coordinate 7,370,842 downwards.
CCAGCATCGTGGTCATTCCTTCACCAACTCCACCCATACAGCCGAATGCGGAGATGGTGATAGTTATCACAGATATTCCAGATGATAATTTAGTTGTAGCAGTGGTAGAGGATCATCTTAGGATTTTTGCCTCTATTATAGCCAGTACTAGTCAGGAGTATCATTCATCTAGTGAGTACTCCACCAATTGACTCCCGGTGAGGCGAGTGGTGCCTCTCGATGCATGATAGCGTCATCGTTCCCAAAACTATTTGTACCTATTGAGTTAAATCGATCCTTATATGAGATAGTTGCACACTATTTTATGGAGAAAAAGGAGATCTTAGGGTATGCCTGGTTCGATGAAGAGAGAGTTAGCTTTGATCCCAATGAAGATGACTTGATGGGGGATTCAGTTGGTGTATGCATGGTTGAAACCAGGGGATCTCTTCATAGGGATCAACATGCTATGGAAGGTGATGAGGTTGATCAAGAAGATACCACGGAATCAGCCCAACACCTCGACATTAAGGTAGAAGATGAAGCGATTGATAGGATGGCACAATAGTTATAGGACTTGTTAGCGTAGTGGCGGTGCTTGAAAATAAGCCCCTAGTTCATCCTAAGTGTATGTCATTCGGTGAAGTGCATGTCTTAGACCCATTAAGACTCTACCTCTTGAGCAAGGTAGCACTATGTATAGGAAGGTAGTGGATAGTACCTCCATGAAAAGATCTAAAATCCATGGTTGAAAGTAGGTGAAGGAAGCTTTGGCTCAAGCGGGAGGATCATCTTCCAAAGGGTAGACCCTACCAGGAATTTGATGCCAATATCCCAAGGGTTTCATGCCTCCTTCCTTGAAAGCTTTGATGGCGGTGGAAGGCGCATATAGCTCACTTAGGGCATTGTTTGCAATGTGGTGGCGACACTTTACTCTTTAGACTCTTTGTCAGTAGCCTAGCGGCTATTGCTTTTGATTGGTATGCTGAACTGCTCAATAATTTAGTAAAGATATTTGCTGAGTTAGAGCAACTCTTCATCAAGAGATTTGCTGGAGCTCAGTAAAGGGTTCTTAGGTGATCTCAGTTGTAGCAACTCGGTGAGTCACTTGTTGATTATATTCTCGATGGTGTAACGAGTATGAAGTGTGAACCGTAGTTGCGAATAACATGCCATTGAGATTCTCTTGAGGAATATCCATGGCCCACCTTCATGCTTAAGGGCTTCACCATAAAGACATTTGAGAAGCTAAACAATAAGGCGGCTAGTCTACAAGGAGAGGCCAAATAGTTGCCTTTTCAAGATCAGTTGCCGAAGCAAAAATCCCAAAAGGTTGATGAGAAAGAAACCGGAGCTAGTAGCGGTTGATGGGAAGCTAGTAGAGATCGGTCAGAGACCATGACCTCGGCCTCCACCTCCTTTTTCCACCAGAGGCAACTAGCCTCCACATCTCCATGGCCATCATAGCCATCACCTCGACCATACCACAGCGACATGCATACCCGCCAGTAGCTATGGTCCACTTTTAGATAAGTTAAACAAACCTTATTCTTTTAAGAGAGGTAATCGGAAAATCTTTAAGAATCTCTTAAAGAAACTTGATTTTTTAGCTAGAGCCTAGGAGACTGGAGGAAGTAGGCAAAAGTCATGATCCAAACTTTTACCCTTAACGTCATAAGCTAGGCCACATTTTGGAGGATTGCTTCACATTCAAGGATTAGCTTGAACACAGTGTGTCAAGATCGGTGTTGTAGTTATCCCAAAGGAATACCTTGTGGAACAACCTTCCAGTTCCATTAGGGTAATCCTTGGGGATACAAGTGATCCTACCAAAACCAAAGAAGGTTGGGACATTTTTTTTGTCTAAAACCTCTAAGAAAATAATTTAAGATCAGAAGCTTTCCTTGCAGGTGCTTGGTCTCAAACCTCCAACACCAAGGAAGGTTTGCAAGTTGCGATGCCAACTCTAGGAAAGTGGGAGCTCAATAGCGGCGACAACAAGTAGCATGTGTCACCTGGGATAGCCCTTAGCAGCACCAACGTGTCCGACTCGACCTTATTGCGACTTCCACATGACTTCTTCCATTTTAGCTCTTATTTCTTCTTACTAGTAGAACTCTTGTATCGTGGATAAGGGCATCAAATCCCCTTACTCACTTACTCTTGACTTCTACTTTGTACCTCCAAATACTTCCAAGAAATTGAAGAATAAAGCTGATTTGAATTACATGTGTCTTATGAGTTATCTTCTTCTATTCTAATGATAACTCTTCAAGTCTAATTAACTATAATAATTTTGATCTTCCTCTTTCTAATTGAGTTGGACTTTCCAACTCACGAATACTATGGGTTCACCTCTTGAGATAGACTTGGAATCATCCAATTCCAGTCCCATAGGAGAAGCGTGGGTGTGAAGTCTAGGTGAACTTCCACCACCTTGCCTCAAGAGATTGCAGTCAACCTCCATGTGTGGCAAGGTTCTACCTCTAGGGCACACCTCAAGAGAGAAACAAGTCATTGGTACTAAGATCAGAAGCCCTTCCATGATGCTCCACCCTTGGATATGCTTGTGGAAGAGAAGGTGGACTACAACATCCTTTCTCATCTAAGAAAGTTGCCATCTAAGCTAAGCATATATGATGCCCTTGTCTTATCCAAAGAGATGAGGAATCACTAATCAAGGCCCTCCTTGATCAATATGCTTAGCTCCATTGTAGGTGAGGAAGCACATTATGCAAAAGAAGTCCAAGGGATCACCTTTGCAGATGAAGACCTTCTTGGGGACTTGGAGCACAACATCCCATACATTCAGTTGACATGGATAGTTCGACTCCGGGTTCTCATGGATTAGTGCATCGATAAACATTATGAGTCTAAGACCCTTGCCTTTTGAAGATTGACATCTCTACTCAGGAGATAGGATGATGTTGAGAGGATTCAATGATCAAGCGGGCTTTAGGTTCTATAGTGTTTCATTGGAGGTGATATGGAAGGCCAAGTTCTACATCATTGATTGAATACTTCATTTCTACTTTGTGGCACATCGATAAGATCATTCCATCCTCCCTTCATCGGCATCAAGTTCAAAGATGGAATTGATACCATAATGAGGATGAAAAGCCATTTTCAATTAGAGGTTGAGATTTATGAGGATGACCTACTATCTTCCTCAAAACACCCTTTTCATGAACTTGGACAAAATTCAAATGCAAAACAAAAGAAAATAAAAAAGAAAAGATAAAAGAAAATGAAAAGAAAAGTCCAAGTGAGCAAGAAAGGGGAATTGAAGAAGATGTCATATCACATTCCACCCAGTTCATTCCATCATATGGACATGTGGGTAGGATGGCTCAACCTCCAGGGAGGTAGAGGTAGAAAGCGAGTTCTAGAGGTGGGAGACCCTAGTTGGCCTTGACCAATAGAGGTCATGTTCAGTTCATAGAGTACCCTACTATTCACATAGACTTGGAATCCAGCTGGAGGATGAGTCTAATGTGATTAGTATACCAACCCCTCTTACGGTTCCATTGGAGGTGACTTTTGATCAACAGAGCGAAGATGCCTCAAGCAAAAGTAAAGTATTGAATGGTTTATGTGAAACTATTGGAACAATTGGGAACCTTAGCTCTTACCTCACCTCTCAAAAGTTGAAGGTTTAGTAGTTAAGGAAGTCCCTAAGTCTTCCAATACATGAAGTTGAAGAGGTTCTTTTGGGATTCATCATCCTCAAGTCGAAGTTGATGTAGAGAGGAAGATACTTTTAAATTAATGGAATTACCTTTTGACTTTTACTCACCTTGTGTTCAAAATCTTATATATAAAGGTTTAGTTCCTCACATGGTCCAAGCATAGGTTATTTGAAAAATGGAACAATATAAATAGGAAGCACAATCAAGAAACTAGGATTGACATGGTCGATTGATGAAAGATTATTGCCTAGTTGTTACCAACCATTTGGAATCGATAGGTTCTTCTCACACATCCCAACTCTTATGAGAATGTGTGTTTGAAACTTGATGATCGATGATCTCCAAGTCAAAGAGGCACCACAGAATTTGAAGAAGATTCATTCAATAATCGACAAGCTTAAAGAAATCAACCTCGGATGAAGAAAATCCTTAGACATACATCGAGTTCATTTATTGAATGAAGAAACCAATGACTTAGTTCTATTGGAGTTTAAAGACTTCTTGCATGGAGTTATGAAGAAATGCCTATCTCTTAGCGGTCCACAAGCTAGCAATAGACTACGTTACCCTATTAAGCAAGCTCTAGATGCATGATTAGAAATTGAACAAAGGTCATTTTGAAGTCAAGCGATCGATCTTTGGTTTCATCGAAGAAAAATATCCTACATGGTTAGCTAGTGTCATCCCAATTAAGAAGAAGAATGGACAAATTTGCATTTGTGTTAATTTTAGGGACTTAAATAAGGCATGTCCTAAGGATGAGTTTCCTCTTCCTATACTAGAGTTAATGGTGGACATTCATCTCATCTGCAGTCTTCTCTTTCATGGATGGGTCATCTATAACCAAATCAAGATGTCTCTTGAAGATGAAAGAAACCTTTTAACCCCGATGAATCTTCATTATAGGGTCATGCCTTTCGGCCTTAAAATGTTGGTGCTACATACCAATGGGCCATGACTCAGATCTTCAATGAACTCATCCATCATCGTTGAGTGCTACGTTGATGATCTAGTAGTCAAGCGAGAAAAGGAAGACCACCTCTTTGACTTGAGAGTAGTTTTGAATTTAAGATAATATAACCTTAAAATGAATCCCACAGTGCATTCAAAGTAGCTTCAGGAAATTCTTGGGTTTGTTGTTCAACACTGAGAAATAGAAATAGATCATGAAAAGATTAAAGCTATCTTAGAAATGCCACCTCCTAAGAGTTTAACTTAACTCAGATCCTTTCAAGGATGGTTGTCATATCTAAGATGCTTTATCTCCAATATATCAGAGAGATGCAAGCCATTCTCAGCACTTGTCAAAAGGATTCAAGTGGATGATAAGTGCCAACATGCATTCAAGACATCAAAGAATACTTGGTGAAGCCACTAGTTCTAGCGCCCTATCAGGAGCCACTTTGATCCTTTACATTGGTGCATTGGATGACTCTCTCGATGCTCTGTTGGCCCAAGCCAATGATGAAGGGGAAAGAAAGTGCACTCTACCTAGTTATCGTCGATTCTGCTGAAACAAACTATCCACCTATTGAGAAACATTTCTAGCTTTGATCTTTGCATCTCAGAAGCTACGACACTACATGCTTTCTCATAAGGTGAACTTGATCTCTCAAACCAATCCTTTAGTATCTCATGACATCAAAACTATTTTGGCTTGTTGGTCCATGATACTCTCATGATACTCATTTGATATCACATTTGTACCCCTCCGTGCGGTAAAGGTCATACGTGATTTCTTAGCGACACCCACTTCTGCGATTCTCCACTTTGATGATCTCCCGATGAACAAATCATGAACTTAGGGGTGGACAACCCAATGGGAGATGTATTTTGATGGTGCTACTTCTTTTCTTAAAGGTGAAGCACCGATCTATTCTCTTAGAAAAGGGGTAGGAATAGTTCTAACTCCAAACTACAATGTGATGAGATTCTCATACTATCTTTCCAACCTACACCAACAACAAAGGAGTATGAGGCTTTGATTTCGGTTTGGAGTTAGCCATCACTATCGGTCAAGCATCAACATCTTTGGGGATTCTCGGTTGGTCATCAACCAGTTGCGGGTCCTACCGGGTCTCAAACCAAGCTTCATCATTACTTGAGTATACCATGAAGCTGTTGGCCAAATTCTTGAAGTCACCATCTACAAGGTTCCCAAGAGAATGTAGTAGATGCCTTGGCTAAACTTGCCAAGAGTTGGCATGTCAGAAGATGAGTCCATTTCAATAAGGGTCCAAAATAGACAAGTCTTATCCCTTATTGATTGAACTCATCGAGACTTTCTCTTGAAGGAGGTTGATTGCCAAAATGGACAAGGAGCTAGATTGAGGCAACCATTCATAGATTACTTGAACAGAAACTACCTCAAGAGAAATCACAAGCCCATCGGTGAAATAGAGAGCTCTCTCTGCTCTTGTTGATGGCACCTGTACCATGGTCCTTTGACCAAATGTGGTTACATTATTTAGACAAACATGAAGCCCATGGCATTATAATAGGTACATTTAGGTCTATGTGCACATCAATCCGATCGAAGATGAAGAGAAGATCAAAAGACTTGGATACTTCGGCCTTGATCAGATTGCATGATGTAGCTAGGAGATGCCATCATGTCGGTACATGTGTGGTCCTCCACCACCCAACATTCTACACCTACATTGGCTTCATGGCCATTTGAGTGTTAGATTTATGTCGATCCTCCTTCTTCTTCCAAGGGCATCGATTCATCTTAGCCGACTACTTTTCTGGGTGTGAAGCCATCCCACTAGAGGTCACAACCATGTGCTTCAATTTTTTAGAACCATATTATATAGGTTGGGGTGCCTCGATGAATTATATCGATAATGGTGCATTCAAAGCATGATCAATAGCTTTGCGAAGACATGATATGATTGGAGATACTCCACCATCTACCCTAGAGCTAATGGTTTAGCAAGCATTCAATAAAACTCTCATCGGATCTTGAAGAAGACTCTTGATGACAAAATGATAGTGGAATGAGTTGGTTGAAGCTTTGTGGCTACCGCCACATAGAACTCAACTTGTCTACCCCATTTTCCTTAGTGTATGGGTCTGAAGCCATTCTTCCTTTAGAAGTTCAACTCCCTTCACTAAGGATAGCATTGGGTAACAAGATCACTACAAAGCAGAATGCAAAGTTACAGTTAGAAGAGCTCGAAGGTTTGGAGGAAAGTCACCTATGGGCATGTCAGAATCTTGAGTTGTACAAGGACAAAATGATTCAAGCTCATAATAAGCAGTCTCCCAGGTCTTTTAGTAGGAGAACTTGTGTGTTAGAAGAGACCAATTGCCCATCAAAGATGGGAGGCAAGTTTGAACCCACTTGGGAAGGCCCTATGTCATAGAAGGCCTACAAGGAGGATCTTATCAACTTATTGATTGTAAAGGGAACACCCGATGCTTCCAATTAATGGGCTCTATCTAAAGAAATATTACCCATGAAAATCATGTTTGAAAATAATTCATTAATAAAAGAACAAAATCCATTCCATTCATCAAATCTTCTTCTCTTCTTTGTTTGCTTGTCTTGATCCATCATGATGTTTAGGGTAGGTGTAGAGTCCCCCAATGGCATCCATCCCTCTTTCACAAACACAATCTCCGATGCTTTAGAATAGGTGTAGAGAGAGGCATCTTTTGATTAGCATAACTAAGATAGGTGTGAGAACCAAGACATCCTTTCTTAGTGGGAATCTTGTTGCCATCCATGGCATCATTTCATGTTCTAGTTTTAAGGTAGGTGTAAGAGTCCCAGAGGCATCCTATTCCTTTTAACACATGACACAACAAACACAAATCTTTTTTATCTCAAGCTATTTTGATGTGGGAGCAAGCCCCCCTGTGGCACTCACTCATTAGCTGCTCTAGGTCGGGTCTACATGCTACCTTGGTAGTATGTCATCCCAGTGGTCATTTATTGGAGGATGTGAGTCCCCATGCTTTCTTCCTAACTTGATCATTGCAAACCAAAGGCACCTTGTTAGTATGGTACTTCCCTTGCCCAGTAAGTACCTCATGTTGACTTTATTTAAGAAGATGTGAGTCCCCATGCTTTCTTCTTGAACTAGCCATCATCTAAGGTTGAGTATATTTGAGGTTTAGGATAAGTCCCCAGAACTCCTTTCCTCTTGACTACTTTTGAGTATATAAGTCCCCAGTGGCATTCATTCAGTAGTCTCTAGGTCGGATACTCGAGCGAAGATAGACTATCCCAACAGGTTACTAGGAGGATGTGAGTCCGAGCTTTCTTCTAGTGATTGTTTAAGCGGGGAACCTTAGGTTGGTTGATGTTCTATAGTGACTCAGATACACCACTCTTGGAGATATGAGTCCCCATGCTTTTCCTTGAGTTGGACACCAAATATATATGACTAGCCATGTCATTTTTCTCCATGTGTTGGATTAAGCCCTTACATCCCTGCACTCTATTTGGATCAAGTCCTTTGACCCATTTAGACACTAGGTTACTTTTGGATTGAGTTCCCCTTTCTAGTAGCCACCCATGTGGTTGAAAATTTGTTCGATGCATATTCTCCCTTGGTTTATAAATCTGAGATAGGTCTAGGCTGATATAAGCTCCTTCTCAGTTTGATCCCTTGCAAACTAACAGGGTCCACCCTTAAACAAACAAATAACTAAAATAAATAAAATTAATTCGCTTGTGGATTAGGAATTCAAGCCTCCAAAGGACCCCTTTTCCCAAGCAAGCATCTATCTTTAGGGGTGTTGAGAACTCCTATAGAATTGCGACTACTTGAGTTGAGATAAATCCCCGGGTCAGTACTCACTCCATAGTCGCCCTTAGGTTGGGTTCAATCTATTTTGCCACAAGCAGGTTACCGATAGTCATTCACTTTGGAAGATATAAGACTATGATGCATTCTTTCTAGCATGATTGTTGCATTGACGTAGCTGGTGGGTTCAATTTATTGCTCAAAGCAACTGATCACCCCAGTGATCTTTTCTAGTGGAAGATGTGAGTCCCCAAGCTTTCTTCCCTTTAATTGATCATTACAAATTGAAAGGCACTCCTTTGGTCGGATAGCTCTCCCATCAGTCAGGAAGCTACTCCCTTTGGTTCAATAAATTTGAGATAGGTCTAGGCTTCTATAAGCTCCTTCTCAGTGTGATCCATCACAAACCAATAGAATCCATCAAGATAAATTAAAAAAATGAAATTAATCTTGACTATTCTTGAGGATCAAGTCCCCGTGGCATTCTCAATAGTCGACCTAGGTCAGTTTGATTTGTTGCCCAAAATAACATCACTAATGGTTCTTATTTCTAGAAGATGTGAGTCCCATGCTTTCTTCTTAAGACTTGACCATTGTACCAAAAGGCATTTCTCCTTGGTTGGATAGTCTTTTGTTGGTAGACTACTCCCTTTGAATTGATAAATGAGTTACGTTTGGCTTCCATGGCCTCTACAGTCAGTTCATCTAAATATAGATCCATCATAATCAAAATAAATAAATAAAAAAAAATGAAATCAATCTTGACTATTCTTGAGTTGATCTAAGTCCTCCAGTGGCATTCGCTCAATAATAGTAGGTTGGGTTCAATCTGCCTTGCCAATAGATTACCCCAATCTTCTTACTTGGAGGATGTAAGTCTACTATGCTTTCTTCCTAATGCATATTGTATACAAAGGCATCCTTTGGTTGGCTAGTCCTACTATGTATAGTAGACTACCCTTTGGATTGGTCGAGTTAGGTATTAGCCTCCATGGCTCTTATTTGTACAACCCATTGCAAACCAATAGGGTTCATCTTGAAATTCAAACTAACAAAATTTGAAACAAATTCAACCCTCTCCCCTGGAGATTTCTCCTAGTGAGAATCAAATCAAACCTTTCATCCTTTGTAGATGACTTGAACTTGCTTCCCTAGTGGAAGGTTCACATCCTTGTGGATTTCTTCCTCTCTCTTATGTCTTGGACATAAGTAGAGCCACATTACACTAAGCTCTAGATTCTTTTCTTTTTCCTAGGATAGATTTTTTCATTAGTGCTTGTGATCTCTGATGTTGTTGATCATTTTGGTCAACACCAATATGATGTTCTGTCTCACACACCTATAGGCTCCCTTTGTTGACCTCATTTTTAGAATGAGCTCTCAACTCCTCCATCTTAGACTTGGGATTTCTCTTAGACTTTAGAGTTCTTTGTCTTAAGACACATCTAGTGATTAGGTGGACACTCCTTCTACCTGAAGACTTAGAAAGTTAGCCATAGAGATAGGTCATGCCTTAGGGGTGTTAGGAAAATTTCTACCCTTTAGCAAATCATTCCTCACTTTCCTTTTTCAGTCAAACTCCAATCAATTCCATTT